>JAMPIV010017116.1:0-383034 GCA_024509875.1 Oreohelix idahoensis | reverse complement strand
AGCAGGATAACGCACGTGCATTTTTTTGTATTTTTGGTTTTCTCCCTTGCCTGCACAGAATGCAATGAATTTCATAACAATCAAATGTACAAACACTCTGTTCCTGGATTATACAGGTGGTGCGTTTTTAATGTGCTTCAGTATATTACGTTGGAAACTGGTACCAAAGAGTATTTGGTATTATTCCAGTTTCGTATGTAGCTGTTGTGTAATGCAGAATGTCATCGTCAAAACCAACTAAGAAGCTGGTGTATTTTGAACGATGGGAGAGTGGAAGACAATTAGGGAGCTAATCTCCAAAATAAATATGTTCCAAAAACTATTCTAACAATGTTCGATCTTAAACACAAATGGCTGTTTGTCATTGACATATATCAAATCGAGCGAATTCATAATATATCAAATCGAGCGAATTCATAATATATCACATCGAGCGAATTCATACCATTTCTGCGTCAAAGCAAGAAATACACTGTCCAATATCAGGGGATAAAATAGCTTGAGTCTATCTGAGTCTACTTCAACATCGGTCTGTCTCAATATCACGACCATCTCGTTGCAAGGTCAGTAGCTAAAGACTGCTAAACATTAGTCTTCATAACGGATGTCTTTTATCCCAATGAATCTATTGGCTAAAACCACTGGTTACAATTATTTGTGCACCATTTATGTATATGTCATCGTTACTGCACTAGTAACGTTACCGTCATCTTGTCGTCATTTCCTATAACTGTCTTTTGTGTCTATGTTAAGTTTCTTTTGTTTTATAGGTTAATTATGAATTACGTCATCAGTCTCTGTTGTCTCTTATGTTAGATAGAATTGAGGGTATCTTTTATATAATGACGTCATCAATCGGTTCACATATGTCCCCATGCCATAAAAATGTATCTCAAGAGACATTTTCCGGTACTATCAGTCGGTCTATCTATGTAGCATCTTAATTTTAGAGTAATAATAATAATCATAAAACACTTCATATCGTGCATGTATGGGGAAAACTTAAGAGCGAATGTCTGAAAGCACATCATTGGCTGAAGTATCACATAGAACAGGTCGTAAATATGGCAAGGACCTCTTCATTTGGTTTAAATCCTGATGAAGGACTTGTAGAAAGACAACATAGGCATCAACTGTTCGGCTTCACAACACGATGAAGAGCCCAAGGTCTCTTAAAGCTGGATCAGTTTCAGTAAGGTCTTTGAGTGATGAGTAATATCGTAGTCGTGGAGTCAGATATCTCCCTTACAAACTAGAATCTAGTTGAATCACGATGTATGAAATTTTTCGTAGCTCCGCAAAGGTTTATGTAAAGGGGAAACGTGTCTGTCAAAATGCAAGTTACAGTTTGTCAGCTAATAATGACATGAGCTGAGATAAAAGCATTCCCTTATCCACGTGGGGTGAAACATTGCGAGGAACTTGAACTGTAGGTGTGAGATGTGAAGAATCATCAATAATCATGTCTACATCACACGAGAGGCGTGGAGATTTCGGTTTTCTTCTACGTTTTTTAGGTTTGACATATATTTGATCTTGCTAAAATTTCGGAAGCTTGGCTACAGGAATGGAATCGGAAAATGAAGAATCGTATCTCCGTTTATCTGCTACTTTTCGCGTTTCGTTCATGTCCATCAAGGTAGTATTCGAAGCTGTAGTCATTGAATCATTTTCTGAAACTACGGGTTTGGAGCAATCGATATCGGATGGTGTTGATAGTGTAGATTGAGGAAAATCAAGATTCATACTTGTTTCATTATGTTCGATTCTTTCATCAGCAGCAATACGTTCTTGTCTTGAAATGAGACGCTGTCTAAGTTCTTGTAGGGGAACGTTATCTTCACTTGATGACGCACTTCTACAATCTTTAGCTCTTTGAATCGCATGATCCAATCGATGTGGTACAATTTCTGACTCTGAGGAAGAATGTTCTGATGTGTCCACTGCATCCGAAGAAGATGAAGAAGAAGATGGAGGTTGGGCTAACGTAGACAAACGAGTTGGTCTCTGGAACTTCGTCTCTGGTATATCAAGCGGTCGGTGATCATCAAGTCGCATCTGATTGACGTGAGCTTTTGTAGTGGAATTGCGTTCTTCGTTCCACAAGATATAATTAGTTGGAGAAGTTTGTTCCAATATTTTGTATCCGGGTAACCATCGGTTGTCAAATTTATCCGTCCTAACATGCTTCTTATAGTATACTTGGTCACCAGGCTTGAATTCTTGCAGTGTAGAGGTTTTGTTACGGATCCTGGCTGGTTTAGCAAAAGCTTTTCGGACGTTTCTGTGAGCAATAACATGTGCCCTATGTTTTTGCTGCAAAATAATCTGTATCGGACATTCACCTGTATATTTCCTCTGGGGAAGCAAGATGTTATCCAAAGGAAAATTTAGTTCTCGGCCATAAAGTAAGTAAAAAGGCGAAAATCCTGTTGAGTCATTGATGTTCATTCTTATGGCTTCTAAGGCTTGATTTATGTATATATCCCAATATTGACTGTTACCTTCCGTAAGTTTTGCTAATATGTCATGTAGGGTAGAGTGCATCCTTTCGTTTCTTCCATTTGATTCTGGATGATAAAATGAGGTTTTCGTGTGTTTTATATTCATTTTTCTTACTGTTGAGGCAAAAGGATCTCCTATGAACTGTTTGCCATTGTCGGTTATTATTCTCTGAGGACAGCCATGTCTCGGAATGAATTGTTGTAAGAAGATGTCTGTAATGAGACCTGAAGTAGCATTTTCTAAAGGAAAGCTCTCTGGCCACACAGAATATTGATCCACCAGGTGTAATATGTATTTGTGTCCGGACAAGGTAACTGGATACGGTCCCGATATGTCTAGACTAACGACTTCCATGGGATAATGTTGATATGACATTTCCTGAATCGGTGCTCTAATCATTCTCATATTTCTGAGTTTACAAATTTTACACGTTCCTACATATTCTATGATATCTTTTATCATAGCTGGCCAATAGTATCTCTTTGTAATGACGTCGAGGGTTTTATCGCGTCCGAAGTGACCATTTTCATCATGAAATTGTTTCAATACAGTTGGCACCAATGATGTGGGGATACATTTCTGCAGTAATCCATTTTCTCTAGGACTGACATGATATAAAATATTGTCTTCAGGTAATATCACATAGTCTCTCTTTTCTTTCGGATTGGTACGTACTTGTACTATAATCTTGGTTAATGCTTCGTCTTTCAGTTGTTCCTTCTTGAAGATTAGACTCTGTTCAAAATCTCTAGATTCATCGCCATCATCAGTTCTCGAGTTCTCCGTAGGTTGTGTTTTCTGTTCTTGACTATCAGGAGGCCCAGTGTCTTGACTATGTTGGATGAAGTCAATGGCGGAGATTTCTTTCGCATTATCATCTATTTCAGTTAAGTCTTGTTGTTTCAGATCGTCCACGTCTGTAGGTTCAGGATATGGTATTCTCGATAATAAATCTGCACATGTGTTTAGTCTACCAGGTAAATACTCGATCTTGGTATCGTAATTTTGCAAATTGATAGCCCATGTCTGAAGCTTTTTTGGTTGTTCTTGGGGTTTAGTAAGCCAATTTACTAGAGGTTGGTGATCCGTTTTTATGATAACCGACGTTCCTCTGATATAAAAGTCAAACTTCTGCAAAGCATAATGAATTGCATAAGCTTCCTTCTCCGTTGTCGTCCATTTTCGTTGAGTTCTGCTTAAGGCATGTGAAAGAAAGGCTATCGGTTTTTCTTGAAGAATATTGGCAATCACTGGTTGTTCATTTGGTGATATTTCTTGTACCAAACAAGCTCCAATTGCAGTGTTGGAAGCATCACTATAGATGATCATAGGTTTTGTGATGTCTGGATGTGCCAGAAAAGGTATTGTAATTAGTGCTGACTTTAGGTAGTCAAATGCTTTCTGACATTTTTCTTCCCACCTGAATTTTGCATATTTCCTGGTTAAATTCAGCAAAGGTTCGGCTACTTTTGAGAAATTGATTATGTGTTTTCGATAGTACGCACAACATCCTATGAATCCTCTCACTTGCCTTACATTCGTTGGTGGAGGTATCTTCTGTATTGCTGCAATTTTATCGTCATCTGGTCTGATTCCATTCTGATTTACTATGAAACCTAAATATTTGATCTCTTTTTGTAGAAAGCTGCATTTACTCAATTTTAACTTCACTTTGTGTAAACGTAATCTGTCGAAGACAGTCTCTACATGTTTAAGGTGATCCTCAATGGTTCCATTGGTGTGTATTAAAATATCGTCTATGTAAGCTGATGCAAATTTGTGTAACCCTTGTAAAACTTCATCCATCAAACTCATGTATGTGGCTGGACTTGTTTTTAACCTAAAAGGCATCACAGACCATGAAAAAGATCCCATGTGAGAACAGAACGTGCTTTTCTGTTTTGCATCCGCGGACATAGGAATAGCCCAAAATCCTGATCGAGCGTCTAATGAGGTGAACCAATTGGATTTCCCAAGCATCACCAAAATGTCGTCTATGCGGGGTAGAGGATACGATATTGTTTTAGTAATTTTGTTCAATGCCCTATAGTCACAGCAAAATCGGTGAGTTCCGTCTTTCTTGGTGACTATTACTATGGGGGATGACCATGGTGAGCGGGATCTTTCAATAATACCAGCCGCTAACATTTCCTGGATAGCTTTCTCTACGATTTCTCTATTTTTTAGAGGAGTATGATATGGCCTCAGACTTATTGGTTCTTCCGATGTAGTATGTATTTCCATTGTGACGGTATTTGTTCTCTCCAACTCCATATCAGAGATTGCAAATACATCTTTATGTTTCTTTATGAAATTCTCCAGTCTATTCTGAAATTCTTCAGTAGTATGTAATTGTTCTAGTAAAACTTTCATCCTGTCTGGATTTTCATCATTGTTGTTTTTGAGATGACTGTATTGATTTCTCGTCATTTGGTTCTGACAAGTTGGTTTTGAGGGATAATATGATTTGTTATAAAATTTGCCACTTCTTCTATTCGGCCAAGCAGAAACTGACTCCACGGTATAATATCTGCTTTTAGAGGAGTAATATTTACTCTTCCTTCCATATTTCTCGTTTAATATGTCTCTATCTCTTTCATCAAGGTATGGATCGAAATTCGTGCATTTCTCTCTGGTGTCTGTTTCTGAAATCTCATTCGAAATACATTTTTTGTGATACTCTCTTCTCTGGGACTGGAGGGAGGAGATGGGATAGGGACGCTTCTTATTCCCCGAAGGAAATGTGTTTGGAAAGGTTTTGGATGACGTTTGAGTAGAGAGGTTCACATAATCGTCCTTGTAACTTGATAGTTTGTGGGAGATCTCATCCTTTGGTATTTGAACTTGTCCTACAATCTTTCCTCTTGGGATAGTAAGAGTGGTTCCTGAAGAGTTAACAATCATTATAGGAAAGTCTCTGTTCTTACTCACTATTACAATGCCATCTTGTATTTCCACATGTGGATCATCCGTTTCTTCATTCTCCATCTGAGATACATAGATTGTCTGTCCTATATTTACATAAGGTGAGTTTTTTATTCGAGCCTTTGTTACAGTGATAGAACTCGGCTTCAAAGTTACTGGAGCGGCAGTTCTTATCAACGTTGCGATATGTACGTCATCTTGTAGAGGTATATAACTGCCATTTATTCTGAGCTGTTTCAAATCAAAGTATATTCTGGCATTATTCTTTCTAAGGAAGTCTCTCCCGATTATAAAATTTCTAGACAGTCCTCTCGTTATAATAAATGAGTGTTCTAGCATTTCTTCTCCCATTTTGAAATGTATATAGGCAGTTCCTAATGCTTTCAGATCCTGTCCCGTTACTGATTTCATTCTTACTGTATGTCTTGAGAACTTCGTCATGTGTTTTATCTGATGGTACAACTTCTCTCTAATCAGACTAACCGTCGCGCCAGTGTCTATGAGAGCTCTGAAGTTTTGTTTTCCTATTTTTAAAATGCAAGAACAAGGGTCTGGGATAATATTTATGTAGGCTTGATCTTCTTTTAATGTCGCTGGTTTATCAGATAGAGATCGATTCTGCAGACCATCACATCCGATCTCTGTTAATGTGAGGTCCTTCCGTTTCCCATTCTCCTTGAGGTTGGTTGGGAGTCATTTCTGTTTTGATGATGTCTTCTATTATTATTTGTCTGATAGTGATTTTGATACTGATAATTTCTATGATGTATTTCTGGTCTTGAATTGCTGTCCCCAAAATGATTTCTGGGCTGTGAATTTCTGTAATTCCCTGCTACATGTTCTTGACCTGCACAGTTAAAACAGACGGTGGTTGGTTGTTGGGGTTCTACATTGTGTATTCTGTAGTCTCTTCTGTGGTTACTCTGTAGTGCTGGACTTCTCTGATTCTGGTATGAGTTATTGAATGATCTTCTGTGATGTTCTTGATTTATGTCCCATCGATGTCTCGAATGATCAATTTCCATAGGTTGGTGCATTTGTTGATCATGTTGGGTATGTTGGTATTCATACTCTGGTAGCGGACACCTTCCAATCCGTTGTTGGAATCTTTTCTTCACATTCTCCTCATAAACAGCTAATTGTATTGAGGTAGTTATTGACTGAGGATCTTTTCTGAGTAGATGAATTTTCAGTGAATCAGAATACAGTCCGTCCACAAAAATTCCGACTAGATGTTTTTCCAGATCAGTTGATGGAATGTTACCTCCAACAAAAGCATCTTCGGCGAGGTTTAATAGCCTATCTCCGTACATTTGAACACTTTCCTGTCGATCTTGCTTTATTCTTCTTAACATCGTCCACGCGTGCTCAGCGTCGGTAATCTCTGAGTATCTTGATACCAATATTTTCTTGAGTTCTTCAAAGGTCTCCATCGGAAATGCCTTTTCCCGCCGTCGGACAAAATCTGTGACCAGGCCCTCTGATGACAAAAAAATTATTTTCTTCTTGTCAATGTCTGTAGTTGCATCTATCAAGTAGGCGAATTTATCCACGTCAACCATCCATTGTCGAAATCTTTTCGAATCCCCATTGAACGGTGTGATAAAGTTTTTTATATTGTTAAATTTCGCATGTTGGTCAACACGTTGAAGAGTGTCAGTCATGTTTTGTAATGCCATTAGGTTTGTTTCATTTGGATCCACTGGAAGTGGTATTTGATGTGCATTCATTTCTGGTTGATTTTGCTGTAGGTTCTGCATCATTAATGCCTGTTGTTGGTTATGCTGCATTTGCAAAACATCCATGTAATTATCCACGTGTGGGTTCGGTTGCGTCATTTTCTAGCAGTCCACCGAATCCTGGTTGTCGCGGCACCAATTTACCCCTCCTATGTGACAGGGCGCCCCAATCTTGCCCTCTAAGTATGTACCCGTTTTACATACTGGGTAAAGTTTATTTTATATTTTTATCTTTTCTCTTTTTCCTTCTAATAAGTGTTTCTGAAGAGTCATAAAACGAGAGTACTGGTTTGGTTCACCAGAGGTAGAAATTCTCTTCGATATTTTACGGGACCCAGGTTTTTATTTGATTCGGTTTCCTTGGACTTTGTGTGACATATAATGTAGTACTCTTTCATCAGAGATCATCCAAACTGAATGCAGAACTAATCCATGATAGAAGTTCCAACAATAACTTTATTTTACAAGTCTTCCAATTTTCACAGACGATTTGATCATATAATTATAGTGTCGGTTGCAGATTACAATGTCCTACTCTATTATATTACGTTGGAAACTGGTACCAAAGAGTATTTGGTATTATTCCAGTTTCGTATGTAGCTGTTGTGTAATGCAGAATGTCATCGTCAAAACCAACTAAGAAGCTGGTGTACTTTGAACGATGGGAGAGTGGAAGACAATTAGGGAGCTAATCTCCAAAATAAATATGTTCCAAAAACTATTCTAACAATGTTCGATCTTAAACACAAATGGCTGTTTGTCATTGACATATATCAAATCGAGCGAATTCATAATATATCAAATCGAGCGAATTCATAATATATCACATCGAGCGAATTCATACCATTTCTGCGTCAAAGCAAGAAATACACTGTCCAATGTCAGGGGATAAAATAGCTTGAGTCTATCTGAGTCTACTTCAACATCGGTCTGTCTCAATATCACGACCATCTCGTTGCAAGGTCAGTAGCTAAAGACTGCTAAACATTAGTCTTCATAACGGATGTCTTTTATCCCAATGAATCTATTGGCTAAAACCACTGGTTACAATTATTTGTGCACCATTTATGTATATAGGAGCCGCGGTAGCATAGTGGTTAGTGCACTGGCTTCTTAGCGCAGTGGTCTATGGTTCGATCCCCAGATGAGGCGGAAAAATTTTTAGGCCACAAACGGCTCCTGGGTCGACCCAGCCCCAAATGGGTACCAGAGCTACTCTGGGAAGGTTAAGGCGGCCGGCGTGATGCCGACCACATCACCCCTCGTGTGCCGACGGTCAAGATAATATGGGCCTAACACCATATTCCCAATATGCCTAAATGGGCGTGTAACGGGTTCCTTTACCTTTACCTATTTATATATGTCATCGTTACTGCACTAGTAACGTTACCGTCATCTTGTCGTCATTTCCTATAACTGTCTTTTGTGTCTATGTTAAGTTTCTTTTGTTTTATAGGTTAATTATGAATTACGTCATCAGTCTCTGTTGTCTCTTATGTTAGATAGAATTGAGGGTATCTTTTATATAATGACGTCATCAATCCGTTCACATATGCAATTAATAAATGTTACAAACATTGCTTTAGTAGGAAATATTCATGTCTGTCGCAGACTGTCGGAAACTTAATAAGCGCACAATTTTCTGTAGTGAGGGCACATAATATGTAAACTGTTCTTGCTTTTCTAAATATGCAGAAATCGAAGCAGTTGTAATGCATTTAAAAAAAAAACAACAACAACATTTTCATGTTTTGTTGGTAAGCATGTTGTTGTTGTTGTTACTGTTGATTAACTATGGCTGCTGAGCTCGTCTCTCTTTGGCAGTCAATGCCATGCTGAAGAATTTGCATGTGTTCTGCAGCAGTTGAGTCTTGCTGTATAGGGTGTTTGTGATCGTTGGGGAGCCCGGCAATAGCTTTTGTCTTTCTGTGGAGAGTCCTGGGCAAGTGAGCAGCACATACTGAACTGTGTCATGGATGGGTACAGTTGCAGCAATTAGGCTCATGTGTGGCGTTTAATTTATGTAAGTGCTTGTTGAGTCTGTTGTGCTCTGTTCTTAGTTGGAAGAGTATTGTAAAGGGCAATTTTTACTATCTTGCAATATAATACATTTATATACTTATTATGTTCGCAAATATTTGGTAATCAAAGTATTTCCTTTTTAAGTGCTTAAGGAGAAGTCATTTTTGAGTTACTTCCCTTGAAAGTAGTTCCGTCATCTTCGATCGGACTCCGCGGACGAGTCTAGGCCTACTGCGATTTATTCTTTGGCTGGGTAGGAATAGATTGTTCTTGCTTCAGTATATCTATGGCCTGAATTTATACGTAGTGTTTGTATGAGTAGGACGAGTCTGTCTTATATGTGGATATCTTTACATTTCTAAGTCGAACTATGTTGGTTGTGGCTAGAAAAGGTCAAAGGCTATGCAGCGGAAGTATCGCTAGCAAGGGGTGTGATTCATGGCTGTCATCCTGTCTGGATGTAGAATTTTGTGGTAGCCGGCCTATCGCCGAAAAAGTGATCTATATGTGGATGGGGAAAAGTGATAGTCATTTAGACATGTTGTATGTACTTTACCCCAGTGTTTATTCTCTTTTGCCAAGGAATGGCAAGTTATATTTCGCATAGAAAGGTAAAACCACAATTTATTATGAACTTGGGCTTCGCCATCGTTGTTGATAAACAGATGCACAGTGGTACTTTTGAAAAGAATATTTATTCAAAGGAAGACGACATTCCTATGTATCAGCACTAGATTATATGATATTAGTCAATTACTTCTATGATAGAAGTCATGAAGAAATGAGGACATTTAACGAATAACCAATTTTGGTCTGGGTCCTATAGTGAGTGAAACTCACGAGAGAAGAACAGCCATGTTGAAATTCATATACTTTGTATTTATCGAGTGAGAAAAAGGGATGCCTGTACTATCGCTCGATGAACCAAGAGATCACTGCTACATGTGAGAACCCATGTCTGGGATTCCTATATCTTTATGGAAAATATATATATTGAACTTTACGTGAAGGGATATTCACTAGACGAGGTTAGGTCTAGGAGCCTTCCTATATATTGGTTATGGTCTGACGTGCCCAGTCAGTAAAGCCAGATGATTTACATGATGGAACTCTGAATGCTTATTTACGAATGCTCCATTATGATATTTGCCAAGCATGAATGCTAACTTAAGATGATATTCCTGTGATCAACATTATGCTGTCTATGTCGACATTTGTTCCTGTAACCATACACGTACTGTCCAAGTGTGTGTCCCATTAAATGTTATAAAAAGACCACCGTAGTTCCAGTACTTCTTGAATTCGAACAGTGTGAGTATGAGTGATGTACTACCAACCTGTCAACTCTATCGAATCATTCTACCATTCGCGTTCTGACATTCACATACACACTCATTGTTTACACTCACATTCTTGTCGGAGCCTCATCACGTTCCAGGACAAGATGACCTGTATGACCAAAACTGTGCTGGGTTTAATGAGTTGACAATCGTTACACTTTACTACACCAGTCCCAACATCTACATTTATCAACTGGTGGACATTCACGTCATTTAACAAATAAAGCGTGATTCAACAACTAGTAGCCAGTATGAGTTAACAACTAAACAGAGTTTAACAACTGGTGTGCCAGCTTCCTGGGTCAACCTGCACAGTGACCATATTGAGAAGTAAACTACTGAGACCAGACGTTCCTTGGGGTCTGTTACGACACACAAATACATCAGCAGTACAACTCTACAGTGATGTCAGCGTGACCTGTCCTGTCGAGAGTATGCGGTAACTAGGTCAGCGTTTGTTGACATTTGGTTCGTTGGACATTTGCCATACAACTGACAGTGTTACACAGCAAGCTTGGTTGAAACATAGAACATTACACATCAGGACTGGAGAATATTTGACAGTGTTTGCGAAAGGAAATGTTATTGAACTGAGAAGTCCTACATCGATTGTTATCATTCACATCAACGATGGAGCTTCTATTTCTGTGTTGAATTTAAAATAATTAGACCAGAAGTATTTGTTTAATAAAGTACCACAGTACTGTACTATTAGGCAGTGTAACTGAGCCTTCTTTACAACACATTCTTTCTGCAACACTCTATTTACATCATATTGCCATACTATTTATGCAATTATGTATTTATGTTTAAATATTTATATGTGATATTTGTTTGTATCCAGCGGGTTGTTGTTTTGGTTGGGCGGTGTCACACAGCAGAGTATCCCACGTAATAGAGGGTCTGATGTGTGCGTTTCTATAGGTGCAATTTTCTTGATTGAAAATTTGCTGCGACAGCTGTTGCTATTAGTGTTAGCTGTGAAGACTGTACTCATTGTTGTTTTTGTAATATTCCTCTGTTCTTTAGTTTGTTTTGATTTGTTTGTAATTTGTTGGTCTACCCTATTCTATCTTTCAGTTCTATTCTCAATTTATATTTATATACTGTGGCGTTATTTGTATTTGTTATCCTCTTGCGGTTTATCTTTTATTGTTTTTCCCATTTGATTTATTTCATCTCCGCAAATGTTTTCATGTTCTCCTGTATAACTGTTTTGTTTTGTGCCTGATCGACATACACTATTTTAAATATAGTTGATCATATAAATTGATGTACAAGAATCAACTGATAGTTAATTGCTATTACTAAAGGTACACAGTTGATGATATAAAACACTATTTCTGGTGCACTGCACTTATATTATAGAGTGAATTAGCAACTTATAGCTGTTATTATATAAGGATTTATACAAGACCTTTGTAAGGCTTGTTTCCCACAGTGATTGGGATAGTTAAGTACTATTTTCCACAGGTTACAAAGTTATCATACAAGGTCTTTGATTAAGACTAAGAAAGTGAATTTATTTACTTTTGCAAATTACTGATCTTATTAGACAAGATGTCTACTTTAGATTATTTTATCACACAAGGCAAGGTTCTTGATAAGACTGGTCAGCAATTAGAAGAATGGGCAGTTGCTCAATATGACAAAGCATTAGCTGCAGAAGAGAGAAAAGCATTGATTGAAGAAAAGAAATTAGCAGCTGAGGAGAAAAAATTAGAAGCTGAGGAAAGAAAATTACAAAGAGAGTATGAACAAAAGAAATTGCAGATACAGACTGATGAAAAAAAGATTCCAGATGGAAATGGAAAAAGAGAAAAGAAAAGATGAAGCTGCTGCAGAAGAGAGAAAATTACAAGCTGAAGCTCAAGAGAAAAAAGCAATAAGAGAACATGAACACCAAAAAGAACTTTTAGCATTTGAGTTAGAAAAGTTAAAGTTAACAAACATAAGTGATGGTAATCAAGCATCTGGTGGTAATGGTAAACCCTTTACTTACAAGGTCAAGGTACCAGCGTTCAACCCTTCCAGTGATGACATAACATTCTGGCTAAATAGATTTGAACGCTCGTGTCGAGCCCATAATGTGGACAAATCACAATATGCTAACCAGTTATCAGAAAATCTGAAAGGTGATTCTCTGACTAGTTTAAGTTTGGTTGAAGAGGCTGACAAAGATAACTATGATGTTATTAGGGCAGCCTTATTAAAGAAGTATCAGTTGTCTGAAGAGGGGTATCGGAAGTTGTTTAAGACAATGGTGCCTGAGGCAGGTGTAGAATTCTCAGAATTCATTGCAAGGACACGTCTTACATTTGATCGTTGGATTGAGCTATCCAAAACAGAAAAGACTTATGAAGCCCCTATGGACTTGATACTCAGAGACAAGATTATGTCAAGTATAAATAAACCTTTCCTCGAATTCTTACATGAGCGTAAACCTAAGTCTCTAAAAGAAATGGAACAGTATTGTACCCAATACGTCACTGCACATCCGGACGTAGCTATTAGCAACAATAAGGTTAAAGAAGGTATGCCAGTTGCTTCTGCAACACCATACAACCCTAATCACTCTCACAAATTCCAAGGACCTCAAAATAGGTTTAATAAAAAAGGTAACTATTACAGTTATCAGAACCAAGGTAACCAATCATTTCAGGGTTCTTCTTCGAATACCTGGAGAAGAGCTGACAGCCCTCGATTCAGGGGTGGTCATAATTACAGGAACTTTCGCAAGGAAGTCATTCTAGAAACTATCCAAGTTTTCCTTCATGGAGACAACAAGATCATAATTACAGAGATACTCATTATAATGAATATGATGATAGTAACCAAAGGAGCTATGATTCAAACCCGAGTAGAGGTTATAATAGTGGAAACAATGATAAGTACAGAGGCAATAATAACAGAGGTAGAGCACAATTCAAAAAACATAAAGCTCATTACCAGGCGAACTCTGCACAGCAAGAGTCCCACGAAGCCTATAAACAAAATAAAGATAATGATGACTCTAATAATATGGCATGTGCCGCTTTTGATTTTGGGAGAGCATCTCAGTGCCCCCAATGCAAAACATTATTTGAGCCAACCACAGTGTCTACTTTAAGCTGTGGGCATCCTCTTCCCGCTC
The DNA here is from genome assembly GCA_024509875.1 of Oreohelix idahoensis. Taxonomy (NCBI): domain Eukaryota; kingdom Metazoa; phylum Mollusca; class Gastropoda; order Stylommatophora; family Oreohelicidae; genus Oreohelix; species Oreohelix idahoensis. The sequence continues at coordinate 369,370 of JAMPIV010017116.1, read as the reverse complement.
TTCCTGCGTCAATCGCGCATGATGGGAGAGGTTCTCTTGTCTTACACAAAGGTTTAGTAAATGACAATCCAGTCTCAGTACTTTTTGATTCTGGATGCACAACTATTGGGGTTAGGCAGTCACTCATAGATCCTTCTCATTCTACAGGCAAAGTAGTCAAATGCGTAACATTTGGCGGCACCATAGAGAAATACTCTACCGCTATCATTAGGATTGCTACTCCTTTCTTCACAGGAGATGTACACGCATGTCTTTTGCCGGATCCGATCGCTGATCTTATCATCGGTCGCATTCACGGAGTCAAAGAATGCACTCCGGAGCAAATTTCCGTTTGGGAAAATCAAAATATGCAATCTGCTAATGCGGTAGTCACTAGAGCTCAAGCTCTCAATATGCCTGAAACTTCATCTGTTGAAGATAATGAAGTGCATAACCAAGATGATCCCTTGGTAATTTCTCGTGACTCGTTTATAAAAACAACAAGAAGAAGATCCGACTCTTAAGAAATTCTTCACTCTTGTAACGAAAGGTGATCCGAATAAAGATTCAAATTGTAAATCTTGGATTACAATGAAGAATGGCGTACTTGTACGTATGGTGCAAGACTCCACTAAGTCAAGTCATTCTCAGATTCTTGTACCCAAGAATTTGAGAGTTAAGATCTCACAACATGCACACGACTCTCAGTGTGCTGGTCACATGGGTTTTTCCCGTACAAAGTCAAGAGTTCTTGCGGCTTTCTTTTGGCCTTTTGTGAACAAGGACATACGGATCTATTGTCGATCCTGTAAAGTATGTCAAGAAGTCAAATCCAAAGGTCCTCGTCATGCTGCGCCTATTCAGGCTGCAGATATTCCTATTCGTCCATTCCAGAAAATGGCGATAGACATCATTGGTCCATTCAAGATCAAATCTGCTAGAGGACATCAGTTTATCTTAACGTGTGTAGACATGTGCACACGTTGGCCAGAGGCTATCCCTCTAAAGAGCATTACTACCGCTGACATTGCAGATGCTCTTTGGCTTATATTTTCTCGGCTGGGATTCCCCGGAGAAATATTATCAGATCATGGCACCCAACTGATATCGGATACCATGTCTCAAGTAATGTCTACTCTACAGATAGAGAGATCTTTGAGTAGCATCTATCATCCTATGTCCAATGGGATGGTCGAGCGACTAAATAGAACACTTAAGAACTTATTAGGGAAGATAACTGAGGATCATCCTCAAGATTGGGATAGGGTTTTACCCGCGGCCCTCTTCGCGTATAGAGAGGTCCCCAATGAACATACAGGGTTTTCTCCCTTTGAACTTGTCTTTGGCGCGTGACCGCGCGGCCCAATGTCTTTGCTGCATGATCTTATAACAGCTGACAATATTGACGATGACACAAAATCTTCTTACGAGTATGTCATCGCGCTGAGACAGAAGATTATCGAAGCATGCAAATTGGCAACGTCCTCTTCTGAATTTGCTAAGCAGAAGGCAAGACAATTTGCTAATAAGAAGAGAACTTTACGACAACTTTGTCCTGGTGACAAAGCATTTGTTTTGCTACCTTGTCGTGAAAATAGACTCCTTATTAGTTGGAAAGGTCCGTACGATATAATATCGAAAATTTCAGATGTTGACTACATCGTCGATATCAACGGGAAGCATAAAACCTTCCACATCAATATGCTTACGGAGTTCCATGAACGTCCTGACTATCTACAGCCTATTTTCCAGGCAACGGACGATTCTCATGTCAAACATGGTCATTACTCATCACTGTCTGTAATACAGGATGAGGAAACAAGTTTTTTCGGATGTTAATCTTCCGCTTCCAATGATCCCACTTCATTCTAGTGAATCATGGAAAGACGTTACTGTTTCTCCTGATTTGTCTCTAGGAGAACGGCGACAAGTTTCGTCTATGTTACAAACATTTCAGGATGTCCTCACTGACATCCCTGGACAAACTCATGTCATTGAGCATGACATTGTTCTAACTGAACATACTCCAATTAGGGTTAGACCTTATCCTATCCCTATACATTTCCAAACACAGGTTGAAAAGGAGTTGGATGAAATGATAGATTTACAAATAATCGAACCATCCACTTCTGCATATTCTTCGCCGATGGTTATTGTTCGAAAAAAAGACAATAACATACGTCTTTGCGTTGACTATCGCAAATTGAATCAAGTTACGAAGTTCGATGCTGAACCTATGCCTTTACTAGAAGAGCTACTTACTCGTCTTTCTAAATCGCATTTTTTCACTAAACTTGATTTGTCTAAAGGATATTGGCAAGTTCCATTATCCGAACGCGCCAAACCTCTTACCGCTTTCTCTACTCCCAGAGGCCTTTTCCAATGGAATTTTATGCCTTTCGGCCTTATGAACGCACCAGCTACATTTGTACGCATGATGCGTCGAATCCTATCGTATCGGTCAGATGTCATTGCTTATCTAGACGACATCTGTCTTTTCAGCGATACTTGGGAAGATCACTATTCAGGGTTAGTTGAATTATTATCAACTCTGCGTGAGTATAACCTGACAGCAAAACCATCTAAAGCTTGTATTGGCTTTAGCGAAATTGCTTTCTTAGGCCATCGAGTAGGTCACGGTTTCTTGAAGACAGAAGACCATAATATCACTAAGATACTTAACATCTCTATCCCTAGGACTAAAAAGCAAGTGCGAAGTCTTTTAGGTCTCATACAATTTTATGGACGTTTCATTCCGAATCTGTCCTCTATCATGGCACCTCTCTCTACACTATTAAAGAAAGGGTCGCCTAACATGGTTCACTGGTCTCATGAATGCCAATCTTCACTAGAGAAGATCAAAACTATGTTTTCATCACCACCTATTTTAGTGTTACCTACAACAGATAAGACATTCGTTCTTCGTAGTGACGCTTCATCCACTGGGATTGGAGCGGCACTAATGCAAGAGTACTCTGGAACTCTGCATCCTGTAATGTATATATCCAGAAAACTTAATGCTGCAGAAAGGAATTACTCGGTTTTAGACCGTGAATTATTGGCAATGGTTTGGTCAATTCTCAAACTCCAAAGATTCCTCTGGGCGCGCATTTCGTAGTGGAAACTGACCAAAAAGCTCTTACGGCTATCCAAAGTAAGAACTTGAAGAGCTCGAGATCAACTCGATACGCAATCGCTCTTCAACCTTTTCATTTTTCGGTACGAGCTATCCGTGGTTCAGAAAATGTGATGGCGGACATTCTGTCCAGATGCCCACATGATGCCACTTAACTGTTAAATATTGGATCTTTTTAATATGTATAACTTTACAACAGTTATTTTTTTGTTTCTTTACTAAGATACACATTTGTAATTTAATAATAGAATGATGCTATCGCTACTTAGCGGTTTATTGATGTTTATTCACCGCTGTTCTTTGATGATTGTTTCTTCATAAATCATAAATTTAAGATTATAGTGTGAATTTTTGGTATGCATTGTATAATTACCAGAATTGTATTATACGTACATCACACCTTCCTGGAAACATTTATTCGTAGAGAAACAATTTCTCTCAGATTTTGAGATATATTCTCGCCGGTCATATTAGGAATTATAGTTATTCCTGATATTTTCATCTGCGCAGTATTCTTGCGTTGTGAGCCTATTCTACGTTGCTCCTAGATGTATTTAAAAAAAATTTTTTTTTTTTTTTTTCCCGGGAGGTGTGGTAAGACTGTAAAGGGCAATTTTTACTATCTTGCAATATAATACATTTATATACTTATTATGTTCGCAAATATTTGGTAATCAAAGTATTTCCTTTTTAAGTGCTTAAGGAGAAGTCATTTTTGAGTTACTTCCCTTGAAAGTAGTTCCGTCATCTTCGATCGGACTCCGCGGACGAGTCTAGGCCTACTGCGATTTATTCTTTGGCTGGGTAGGAATAGATTGTTCTTGCTTCAGTATATCTATGGCCTGAATTTATACGTAGTGTTTGTATGAGTAGGACGAGTCTGTCTTATATATGGATATCTTTACATTTCTAAGTCGAACTATGTTGGTTGTGGCTAGAAAAGGTCAAAGGCTATGCAGCGGAAGTATCGCTAGCAAGGGGTGTGATTCATGGCTGTCATCCTGTCTGGATGTAGAATTTTGTGGTAGCCGGCCTATCGCCGAAAAAGTGATCTATATGTGGATGGGGAAAAGTGATAGTCATTTAGACATGTTGTATGTACTTTACCCCAGTGTTTATTCTCTTTTGCCAAGGAATGGCAAAGTTATATTTCGCATAGAAAGGTAAAACCACAATTTATTATGAACTTGGGCTTCGCCATCGTTGTTGATAAACAGATGCACAGTGGTACTTTTGAAAAGAATATTTATTCAAAGGAAGACGACATTCCTATGTATCAGCACTAGATTATATGATATTAGTCAATTACTTCTATGATAGAAGTCATGAAGAAATGAGGACATTTAACGAATGACCAATTTTGGTCTGGGTCCTATAGTGAGTGAAACTCACGAGAGAAGAACAGCCATGTTGAAATTCATATACTTTGTATTTATCGAGTGAGAAAAAGGGATGCCTGTACTATCGCTCGATGAACCAAGAGATCACTGCTACATGTGAGAACCCATGTCTGGGATTCCTATATCTTTATGGAAAATATATATATTGAACTTTACGTGAAGGGATATTCACTAGACGAGGTTAGGTCTAGGAGCCTTCCTATATATTGGTTATGGTCTGACGTGCCCAGTCAGTAAAGCCAGATGATTTACATGATGGAACTCTGAATGCTTATTTACGAATGCTCCATTATGATATTTGCCAAGCATGAATGCTAACTTAAGATGATATTCCTGTGATCAACATTATGCTGTCTATGTCGACATTTGTTCCTGTAACCATACACGTACTGTCCAAGTGTGCGTCCCATTAAATGTTATAAAAAGACCACCGTAGTTCCAGTGCTTCTTGAATTCGAACAGTGTGAGTATGAGTGATGTACTACCAACCTGTCAACTCTATCGAATCATTCTACCATTCGCGTTCTGACATTCACATACACACTCATTGTTTACACTCACATTCTTGTCGGAGCCTCATCACGTTCCAGGACAAGATGACCTGTATGACCAAAACTGTGCTGGGTTTAATGAGTTGACAATCGTTACACTTTACTACACCAGTCCCAACATCTACATTTATCAACTGGTGGACATTCACGTCATTTAACAAATAAAGCGTGATTCAACAACTAGTAGCCAGTATGAGTTAACAGCTAAACAGGGGAGCCGCGCTGGTGTAATGGCTTCGGCGTTGTACTGGCGACCAGGTGTTCATGGTTCAAACCCGGGCGTCGGCGTTTGAAGAAATGTTTACGGCCGGAAATTTGACTGAATAGCCTGAACGGCTCCTGTGATAAACCCTCTGTGGATGGGAAGGAGCGAAGCTCCTGACCGGGTTGGAAGGAAAGTCCTCAGGTTCCCCAGCCTCGCAATGACATGTCATTGGGCCGAAGGGCTGAAAGCCTAAGTGCCGCTGGTTAAGAAAAAAAAAAAAAAAAAAAAAAAACAGCTAAACAGAGTTTAACAAGTATGCTCAGCTCTACATGTCGTAGGTTATTAATATTGTCATTTTCTTGGGATGGGCCATTTCTTTATACAGGGAACGTCCAGTAGACCCTTTTGCCCATCGGTTCAGCCATTTTACTTTCAAATTGTTTTGGAGTATTCGTTTAGCTGTCTGCAAGTTTGCTGGAGTGTTTGACTGAACCATGCTTGCTCCTGGTTTTCCTAATCTGTCTGCTTTATCGTTGCCTGCGTCAGAGCCCATGTTTCTGCAGCAGTAGTTTTTGTGTTGCAATTTGTGTACGTGTTGCGGTTGCCAACCCCATCTACAAACTTAAACTAGTAGCCTTTTGTAACATGCTTGTCATGTTCTTTCTTTGTATCAACACAGACCCCGAGGAACTATACGAGTCCAGTACAGACATACGTAATCCTTAAAGTGATCCCATGTTATTTGATTTAATTCTTAAGCACGTGATTTATGTTCCTTGTGGTACTGTGAACAGAACATCTCTATTCATGAAGGAACGAAAATGTTTTCTACTGCTACCAGGTAATCATATTGACGAAATCATAATGGTAAATTATGGATATCCTCTGCACATAAGAACAACAGTAAGATTCAAATTGACAGTAGACACTGCATTATTATCAATATGATATTAACTCCAGCATCGTTTCTTTGTCTCATTCATTCATTATTATTTTTTTAAAGACGTCTGAAAAAAAAACGATTTATTAAATTTTAATCAGGATTGAAAAAATTATAACATACAGTTGCATGTTTGTCATATTCTACCAAGTTTCATCTTAATATTTATTTTTAACTATTTCAAATACCGAGCAAAGCCGGGTACAGCAAGCTAGATCGATGAGTTTTTAGTTCACTATCATAATTTTGTCTAGATGTTTGATAGCGCTACGTACCAACAGTAAATGTTATACCGAGTAAAAATCGTAACAATTACATCGGATATTAACTTTATTTTGATGTTTAAGGTAATTTTATTTTATATGATATTTTAATGTGTCCAAAACCAATAAGAATTTTAAAAAGACAGATTGTGTGTAATCCTTCAATTTAAAGAATCTTGCATATAAATTCACAAACCCTCACGGTTTTTATAAATAAATTTTCTCGTCAACAACTTTGTGGCAAACGAATTGCACTCGACGTTTATCAGTTTTTCTTTTTGTAAACATGTTCATACGTAGCGGGTTTCCCTGGAGATTATAATTTATTTTAGAGGTACCCTTCTGGTTACACGTTTGGGAAATACTGAGTTACTACTATAATTATGCTCAGTGCTTACTGTCGTTATTATACCTACGGCTTTTGCTGGCCATTCGGAGTTCGGAGCATCTGCCATAGTTCACATTACCAGTTATCAAATTATTTGATGTTTCTGGGGGAGGACCCCATGTTCTCCGTCATTTAACGTTATTTTGAAGATTCTGTTATGTTGCTGGAACCTATCGTATTCGGAGGCTTATCAGATTAAATTATTTGTTGCACACTCCCTTTCCACAAATATACACACCAGCGCGCGTAGACACAATAATACAAGTAGGTTCCATTATTCAAAAGCCATAAATTTCTTTTTTCAGTAATCGATTCTGCTTATTCCAGAACACAGAGCGAGAAAAAGACACCTTTACCCTATCAGACATGACATCCGTCCACAGAGAAAGGTTCTCAAAATAGCTGTAGAGAGGACTTGGAGTTTGGGCCACGTGATCTAAATCTAAGTAGTGTGTGATAAACCCGACAGAAAAAAAATATATATCACTGATAGAACGTGCTCTCGTGAAGACGTTTTGCACAAGTGCGATAACTGTCGTAATGCAAAGACTCATCATTCCTGTTATCCAGGGGTCGTTCACAAATTACACATCGCAAAGAGAGGAAGGGAGAGGGTTGCCGAGATGTTACGCTTTGTTACAAGGGTGGGGGGTCTGAAATGTTGAAACATAACGCAGGAAAAATCCATTGCTAATTCATAAGAAACAAGCTATACAAAGTTTCTACTTTCCGTACATAAGACAGTGTTAGTCAGTGACAAAGTGACAGCGGTTGCTTATTTACTTAGTTTATGAAGTCAGCATAGAATTTCTATATCTATGGAAGTCAGTCTCTGAGTCTAATATATATATATATATATATATATATATATATATATATATATATATATATATATATATATATATATATATATATATATATATATATATATATATATATATATATATATAATATATATATATATATATATATATATATATATATATATATATATATATATATATATATATATATATATATATATATATACATGGTGATTACGTCAGTATTTTTTTCAGTCTTTTATTGTATGTGTACATTTGATTAAATTGTGGATATACTATAATAATTTAGCTGTCGAGAACTGGTAATTTGTAAATCTGTTTACATGGAGTTTTAATCAAGCCTACATAGTATTTGTAGACAAGGTGAGATAGATAGTTAGGCTTAATTACTACACGTGCCGATAAGCTGTTGCAAAAATGTACCTCCACAGAGAAGGGGTCGGCCGAGGTGTTACGTAAGTTTAAAAAGTGGGAGGGTTGTTACGCACATCTTGCAGGGGGAGGGGATGGCTGAAAATGGCAAAAATTGCATTACGTAATTTGTGAACGGCCCCCGGGGGAAAATATGTCTACTCACAGTAAAAACTATGTTACGCCTCGACTCTACATCATACAAGGAACGTAACTTAAACACAAGGTCAAAATTATCAGTCGCACTACATCGTGTTCGAGATGCTGACAATCAAAAATCCATTAAAGCTTTTATACATGAACTAATTCTTAAATGAAAACTGAACCTTAATTTTCGAAATGTGAGAAGCACTTTTTCTTATCATATATAAAATGTGCCTGCAATCATATGACCTGGATATAGCTTTGTGAGATTTCAAATTGCTGAATTTCCTCCAACTCGCAGCAGAGATGATGTTAGTTTTCCCGTGGATCATATTTGAGAACTAATTTTCACTTGACTCATGTTTGAGAAAAAGCTAGTTTTCTCGTGACTCGTATTTGAGAAACGAAACTTCTGATTTCTTCCAAGTTTTTTAGTAGCAAACGTTTATCAGAAATTGCTAATAAAACCATCTTATTGAAAACAAATTGTCTGCACCAAATCTGAAGTGTCACTGAGAATTTCTTCCACCGTAGTTTTCACATAATAAGAATAAATAGGATAATCCTAGAACAAGTCACGAGTTCTCGTATCTTAGTCATATAATTAACAGAAGATGGCAGATGTTAAACAGAAATCAAGAAGAGAATAGGAATGGTCAAAGCTACATTCAACAACATGAGATAGATACTAACATCTAAACAACTAACTCATAAATTCAAACTAAGAATCATCAAATGCTATATATATATACTTCATTACTGTATGGTGTAGAAACATGGACAACGAACAAGCAATCAGAGGAAAGAATTGAGGCCTTTGAAATGTGGATATATGTAAGATATATCAATGTCTAACGGAAAGAGACAAATTAAGATGTCAGAGAAAACCTGGAAACGAAAAGAGAATTAATGAAGGAGATCAAAACTAGGCAGCTAAAATATTTTGGCCATGTGAAAAGACATATAACACCTTGCGGGTGATCATAATAAAAGGAAGAGTTGAAGGCACACGTACAAGAGGAAGACAGTGCCACAAGTGGGAAGATAACATCAAGAGATGGACAGGAAAGAGTCTATCAGAGTGCATTATCACGACAATAGACAGAAGACGATGAACATCCTTTGCAGCGGACCTTTGATGTGGAGATGACACCTGATGATGATGAGTTTTCTTATTCATTCATTACTTTTCAGCTCCCCGTGGTGTACATGCTTTAAATATGCACACACTTGCAGACTTCCTATCCTGTGCCATCTTTTCAAGGTTTTCACGTGTTTTTAGTCTTCCTGCTTCGCTTATCTTGGAGATTCCAGATTAGAATCTGTCTTGTAATGCTACTAACTGGTTTTCTCAATGTGTGTCCTAACCTATGGATTTCTTCCGTGTGTTACCGGGGCCCGAAATGGTAGGAAAGAGTAGAAAACTATAGTCTACCCAGCATGTCTTCGAAGGCGACTGAAAAAGGTTGAGCATAGTGACGACCACCAAAACCTATAGAAACTTTGAACCGAAACACACGCCAACAACTATTGGGACAAGTCAAAAGTTTTCTAATTAAAGGTAGTAAAATATGCTAATTAACTATCTCCTGTGCTCTTGTCAGGGGCTATATTTGGCACTGATAACACAGATGTGGTAAGAATATGCAACTTGTCAATTGTCGTTTAGTTTCTACACCGCCATTCAGATGTGTGAGCAGTGATGAAAGTTGGTAAGTCACTGCATTGGCTTTTTTGTCATCGGTTTCAGTTGTATTAAAATATTGTGGTAAAATAGCTACTTGATCATTTATCAAGATAGCTACTCGGTGAGAGACCTTAATGAAGATAGAAACTGAATGATACATTTCAGATACTAAATGAAGCATTTATCAAGATAGCTATTCAATGAGACATTTATGAAGATAGATACTAAATGAAGCATTTATCCAGGTAGCAACTCTGCGATACATTTATGAAGATAGTTACTAAATGAAGCATTCATCGGGTTATCTACTCAATGTGACATTTATGAAGATAGATTCTTAATGAAGCATTTATCAAGACAGCTAATCGATGAGACATTTATGAAGATAGATACTAAATGAAGCATTTATCAAGATAGGAACTCTAGAATACATTTATGAAGATAGTTACTAAATGAAGCATTCATCATGTTAGTTACTCAATGATACATGTATGAAGATAGATACTAAATGAAGCATTCATTAGGTTAGCTACTCTATGATACATTTATGAAGATAGTTACTAAACGAATCATTTATCAAGATAGGAACTCTACGATACCTTTATGAAGATAGTTACTAAATGAAGCATTCATTGAGTTAGCTACTCAATGATACATTTATGAAGATAGTTACTAAATGGAGCATATATCAAGACAGCTAATCGATGAGACATTTATGAAGATAGCTACTAAATGAAGCATTTATCAAGACAGCTAACCGATGAGACATTTATGAAGATAGCTACTAAATGAAGCATTTATCAAGACAGCTAATCGATGAGACATTTATGAAGATAGATACTTAATGAAGCATTTATCAAGACAGCAAATCGATGAGACATGTATGAAGATAGCTACTAAATGAAGCATTCATCAGGTTAGTTACTCAATGATACATTTATGAAGATATATACTTAATGAAGCATTTATCAAGACAGCTAATCGATGAGACATTTACGAAGATAGATACTAAATGAAGTATACACCAGAATACATACTCGAGTAGACATGTATGATAATACCTACTCATTGAGACATTTTTAACGATTTGTACCCCAGGACAAATTTAGGACAATTAGTACACAATGAGACATTTTTAATACCCCAGGACACATTTAAGAAAATACCTCCTCAATGAGACATTTATAACGATATCTACACCAGGACACATTTAGGAAAATACCTACTCAATGAGACATTTATAACGATATCTACCCCAGAACACCTTCACTCAGTGAGACATTTATAACGATTCCTACCTCAGGATATATTTAGGAAAATAAGTACTCAATGAGACATTTTTAAAACCATAGAACACATGTAGGAAAATACCTACTCAATGAGACATTTAAATACCCAGGACACATTTAGGAAAATACCTACTCGATGAGACATTTATAATGATATTTATCCAAGGACACATTTAGGAAAATACCTACTCACTGAGACATTTATAACGATATCTACCCTAGAACACATTTAGGAAAATATCTACTCAATGAGACTGTTTAATACCCCAGGACACATTTAGGAAAATACCTACTCAATGAGACATTTACAATGATATGTACCCCAGGACACATTTAGGACAATAATTACTCAATGAGACATTTTTAATACCCCAGGACACATTTAGGAAAATACCAACTCGGTGAGATATTTATAATGATATTTACCCCAGGACACGTGTAGGAAAATACCTACTCAATGAGACATTATAACGATACCTACTCGTTGAGATATTTATGAACATAGCTACTGTTGGCACCATAGAGACTCGCAATGGGAAAAAAGTGCCAAGACATTGTGATCAGTTTCAAGAAAGATCTGGCCAGAAAGTGTCGATTGACGTTGACGGAAGATTCAAACTCACGGGATTTGACATCTACACTGTGTCGTGTGGTGAGTCACTGGGGCAACTACTACAGTAGTTTTTGCCAGGAATAGTCTATGAGATATAGATATAAGGTCTCTAGAAATTGGCTCGTTAAGAAAGAATAAAGACCTATTCGAGATAGGGACAAGAAGACAGGAATGCGAATGCTTTTCACTAGACAGTGTTTTCTAATTAAGTATGGAAAGAGTTCTGTTTCCCCACGACCTTAGCTTCTGCCCTTAGATCCCGTAAAGAAAAAGCCCCCAACCTCATCTGAGTAGAGAAAGGTTCCTATAGGTGAATATGTAACACCGACAGCACGAGTGATACATTAACAAACTCTTGATAATGATCAACCGATCGTTGAGTTTATTAATGAAATATCCACACATATAGGGTTAGTAATGGTTAGAACGTGATGATGGTGAAAGACGATTCACACAAAACACACAGATGAGATAATAAAATTACAGTTAATTAAGTAATAGTTAATTAAGAATGAACTGGTGTAAAGTGAAATGATGATGTGATATGATACGTGTTACCAAAATGGTGAGTACTCTACACAGTCCATGTGTCTCTAAATGCTTCTCCTAGATATGAGGATTCACATGTATGCATAAAATGTCCCAAGTTGTTATACGTTATGTCGAGTGGGGTATCTCTAAGCTGAGGACGTTCTGGTGAATACTGTTGTCGTACGGAGAACGCTGACGAGATATCTATGTATATTCCTTCACTGTTTGAGTATATCTCTGTAGTGTTGATCAACAGTTAATAGCTGTCATATGAACAAAAGGTCTGTTGTCTAATCTCCCGAGGGTACTGGTCAGACTGGATATCTTCACAAAATGTTAGTGATATGTAGACTCCTAATCTTGCGTATGTAGTCGTGATTCATATACTTTCGAGTCTGCTTCATATGAAGACAATATTCCTTTTTAATTGAGGAATGAAAGATGTCCTATGGCGACGCAAAATCCTTTAAGAACACAATTAATCACAGAACTGAATTATCATCCACTCTGAATAAACACGTGTATTAGGCTATGCGTTTTTGGGATTAATCTCTTCCTCACAAGGTAAAAAACTGGACTCCTTCCCAGAACAAGCTACGCAGTAGATTATATTTCTGCCAGTCCAATATGGGTTTCTTGTACAGCTCATACCAACCAATCATTAATGGCCCCTCTGGTCACTCATTCACAGGATCGCTCTTTTCCCCTGTCAGTCCAAACGTGGGTGTAGTTTGACCTCTGATTGTTTATTGTTCACGTGGCCAAGATGGGCGTCCAATGTGGTAAATCAACGCTTGTCTGAACCGCGGCCGACCCAAGATAACACCATTACAGCATGAGACGTTTTCCCCTGGCCAATCTGGGCGTCCAATGTGGTGTCACAGAAATTACAGCATGCCCAGATGTGTTTTTACCAGATTTATCACGATGCAATGTGGGCTTCATACGATAATGTCAGGCATGTGGACTCAATCAAAGGATTTTATTTCCCCCGATGAAAGAACAAATGTGGTTCTCTAGATACCGGTCGCGAGTAATCACAACGATGAAATAGCAAATGTGGATCGCAAATATGAGATGAAAGAGCAAATTTCGGAGAAAATACAATATGAAAAATGTAGGAAAAGATGGAGCAATAAGGCCTTTGCGCTCGTTTATCACAATAGCCCCTCCTCAAGTGTGATGTCAATCGTACTCAGGAGAGCTTAGCATTCTTGCTCGGGATTCTTTAATCCTTTTCCTCATCTTCGTTTTTCTCTCCGGTTTCCACACTTTCCTCTACTTGTCTGTGCTCTCCGTCCTGCCTCATAGGATGACGGCTTAAAAAATCCGCTCCCACATTATGTTTTCCTTGGATATAGTCCACTTGGAACGTGTAAGGTTGTAGAACAAGCGACCACCTCATCAGTCTAGCATTCAAATTCTTTGAATTGGCGAGGAAGGTCAGAGGTTGATGATCACTCTGGATTGTAAATTTCCTTCCGTACAGGTATGCTTGAAATTTTTGTATTCCCCAGACGAGGGACAAACATTCCTTTTCGATTGTGGAATAGTTTTGTTCTGCTCGGTTTAACTTCCGACTCGCATATGCGACCGGAAATAGATTTGGTGGGCTTCTGTCATCTGGCTGTAGTAATGTAGCCCCGATTCCAATGTTACTGGCATCTGTGCGCAAGATGAATTTTCTAGTTAAATCCGGAAGCCGTAAAATAGGTTTTGTGACGAGTTTCTCTTTTAAGAGTGCATATGCATGTTCACATTCTGCTGACCATGTCACTTTATCTGGGTTTCCTTTCTTGGTTAGCGATGTAAGCGGCGCACAGAGGCTATTAAAATCCTTTATATATCTCTGGTAGAATCCACAGAGAGATACAAATGACCGGACATCCCTTTTAGTGGACGGTCTCGGTGCATTTCTCAGCTTCTCAACGTTTTGAGTCTCGGGGAACATGGTCCCATGGGATATAGTATGTCCTAGGAACTCTAGCTGTTCACACCCAATTTGACATTTGGTTGGGCGGGCGGTTAGTCCCGCTTCTCTGAGTCTGTTAAACAGCAAGGATAGCGCTGATATATGTTCTTCAAACGATTCAGTAGCTACTAGGATATCATCCATAAAATTGCTGATGGCGGGATGATTCAAAGGATCCAATAACTTTCGCATCATCCTTGTGAAGACACTAGGAGCATTGTTCAGTCCAAATGGCATCACATTAAACTCGAAGTGTCCATCTGGAGTACTGAAGGCTAACAGGTTCCTCACCTCAGCTTTTACCGGTATTTGATAGTACCCTTTACTGAGGTCGATCTTTGAAAAATAGCGAGCCCTGCTCAGCTTAGTAAATAGCTGGTTCTGGTCCGGTAACGGTTCTGGCTGGAACTGTGTTAACGCATTCAGCTGTCGGTAGTCGATGCACAGGCGGTGTTCTCCACTGGGTTTGCATAACAGCACCACTCCCGCACTGTAAGGGGACTCCGACTTCGAAATTATGCATTCCTTAAGTAAGTAATCAATTTCTTGCTTTAATGCCGTCGCCTTGGCATACGGAATCGGATAGGTTCTCATTCGGACGGGCGTAGGATCCGTGACTTCCATGTCAAACTCCATCAGGTTTGTCCGGCCCGGTTTGTCTGTCAGAGAGTCGGCGTGGTTTTCCATCAATCTCCTTACTTTTTCTTGCTAGGCTTCCGTTAAGGTGGAGCTTATTTTCACATCTAAATGTGATTCCTCCTGTATCACCTGGTACTCTACGGATGATAATGGCTCTTCTTCCATTTGCATAGCAATGGCCATAGTCATGAGGTGCGCTGGTTCGGCAGGGGCTCGCTCGTAAAACTTCTTAAGCAGATTTAAGTGGTAAATTTTCTGCTTTCCGTTCACGGCGATTTTATAGTTGGTGCGAGAAATCTTTTCCGCCACTTTGTAGGGTCCCCTCCAGCAAATCTGCAATTTATTACTGCTACTTGGCAGAAGAAGTAGCACCTTCTCTCCTACTGCTAGTTCTCGGTCCTTCGCATTGCGATTGTAATATTTGGCATGTTTCCGCCTAGCCTCTCGTACTTTCGCTGTGGCTAATTCCCAGCCAGTCTTCAGGCGTTGTTTCAAGTCTGTGACGTACTGGAAGGCTGATGTGACAGTGTCGTCTGCCTTGGCATCTGTCCATGTTCTTAGTAATGCTTCTAATGGATCTTTAATAGGTCTTCCGAAGAGTAATGTGGCCGGAGGAACTCCAGTTGACGCATGCGGTACTTCCCTATAAGCAAATAATGCGGCAGGAAGATACTGATCCCAAGTTTCTGGCTTCTCCTGTGCCAACTTCCGAAGAATAGAGGTGAGCGTCCCGTTAAACCGCTCTACTTGCCCGTTACTTTGGGGGTGATAGGGCGAAGTATGGATATGCCTAGTCTTGAATATTCTAAGCACCTCCTCTGTCAACTTGCCTCTAAATTGTGACCCGTTGTCTGTGAGAATTTCATTCAGGAAGCCCAATCTAGTAAAGATATTCAGTAAAGCGTCAGCTACATGCACTGAGTCACAAGCTGGCATGGCTATGGCTTCGCCCCACATGGAACAAGTGTCCACTAAGGTAAGGATATGGGAGTTCCTCTTCTTAGTTCTCAGCAGAGGTCCAATTATATCCACGCCACTCTTTCAAATGGGGTGCCCAAGATTGGCATCTCCCCAAGGGTCGCTTGTGCCGTCCAGTGTTTTGGTGCAACTTTCTGGCACTGAGGACAAGACTTGACGAAACGTTCAATGTCGCCGGTGATCCCTGGCCAATAATAGTGGCAGGCAATCCTTTGAGTCGTGGCGCTCATTCCCATGTGTCCACTAAATGGGATAGAGTGGCCCATCTCAAGCACCTGGTTCCTATAGGTTGCAGGAACTACTAATTGGTTGTGTTCCTGTCCTTCATTTCCAGCTCGGCGATACATCAATCCATTTTTCATAAAGAAGTCTCCCTTGGTAGGTGGGTTGTGTGTCCTAGGTAATTTTTTAAAACAGGGCGCCAGTGTGGAATCTTCCATTTGGGCCCTCTTCAATTCCTCGGGGAGGATATTGGTAGGAGGTTCCTGCTCTGCGTCTTTTCTCGACTGTCCTCTAGTCTGTACGGCCGCCATGACTAGTGGTTGAGTAGGTTCTCCAAGGAACACATATCTACATCCCAAGATTAAAGAGTAGATTGGTTCTTCCATGATAGCTGCACGAATCTCTCCTGTCACATAACGAGATTCCATTCTGATAAGTGCAATTGGCAGTGTCATGGGTGCAACATCCTTCGTCGGACCTTGGATGTCGACA
Source organism: Oreohelix idahoensis (assembly GCA_024509875.1). Lineage (NCBI taxonomy): Eukaryota > Metazoa > Mollusca > Gastropoda > Stylommatophora > Oreohelicidae > Oreohelix > Oreohelix idahoensis. The sequence continues at coordinate 352,706 of JAMPIV010017116.1, read as the reverse complement.
CTCTCTTCTGTTATCTGGTCAGGGGTGACAAGAGATGCCCTGACCACCGCATCGAAAGCAAGTCCAGTGTCATAAAGGCACTCCACAGATTGTCCGTTCACGAGGACTGATTCGATGACGGGAGGATGAGAAACGTTTCCGGTCCTCTGCTCCTTCCGGGGTGACGATTTTGTCTGCAGACAGGCAGCATGTTGGGGAGCAGGTCTGCGCTTGCACTCATTAGTGTTGTGATTGTTCAAGCGACAGTACTTGCACCATTTATCTCCCTGTCTCTGGTGCGGCGCAGCATTTTTCTTGTTTTGCTCTTTGTAGTTATCTTGTTTTGCGTGCTGTTTATGCGAGATGTGTGGTCCTTTGCTTTGTTGGTCTGGTTTGGAGCGAGCAGGTTGCCTTGGCGCCTGATCCGAAAACTTCTTCCTGGCTCCTTGAGACATGAGAGCATTTTGGAATCGCTCTGCCAGTGTAAGAATATTTTCTAACCAGTCAGCGCCGTTTTCCGTGGGAAATCTACGCATTTCCACCGACATAGATTCTTTTAGTTGCTCTATCACAATCAGCTCTTTCAACCCGTCATAGTTCTCGGTAAAGTTTCCCAGTGTACACCACTTCATTAGGTAGTCTTCAATACGGGCTGCGAACTGTGAGAAAGTCTCTCCGGCCTCCTTCCTAGAACCTCGAAATTTTTTCCGGTAAGCCTCTGAATGAAGCTTGTACCTCACCAAGAGAGCTTTTTTCAATGCCTAATAGTCATCTTGCTCTCCGGCCGGAAGTTTATTAAAAACTTCGTAGGCGGCTCCTCTTAGGCCCTGGGAAAGTTTCAAGTTCCACTTCCGTTCTTCAAGCCCAAACCCTGTTGCAAAGCGTTCGAAGCGGTCTAACAAGGCGTCCATGGTATCATTCCTTTCTGAAAAAGGTTCCAGCGGAAAGTTCATGGCATTGGGTGGCGCAGGTTGCAAAGTAGGCGCACCATCTGAGCGGGGTGAGTACCCTCCATCACAGTTGGAAGCCGCTGCACTTTTTGCCAGCTCTATTTGATTGGTCTGTCCCTGGATTTCCAGTTGCTTCATCTTAAGTGCATGCTCTGCTGTGGCTTTCTCTTTACGCTCCGCTGCTTCTGCTGCTTCTTTCCGCTCCGCTGCTTCTTCTGCTTCTTTCCGCTCCGCTGCTTCTGCTGCTTCTTTCCGCTCCGCTGCTTCTGCTGCAGCTTTCCGCTCCGCTGCTTCTGCTGCGGCTTTCTCTTTCCGCTCCGCTGCTTCTGCTGCAGCCTTCTCCGTTGCAAGTTTCTGCACTTCCATCTCTCTTGCATGGAGTTTATCAGTCTCCTCACTCACAAATTTCATCAGATCTTTTCCACTTAACCCGTATTCACGCCCTGCCTCCATTAAACTAGTCCTAATTTTTGCGGCATCTGCCATGATATGCAGTATGGGTTCACGAAGGGAAAAATTGGCAGTGACCTCCAAGCAAATTGTTTAGACTCGCACAAGTAATTATCTCTTTAAAACCAGCTAGGTTTAAATTAGTAATCAAGTTCAAATAGTTCTTTAAAAAAAACACTCACTCAGCATATTCTGAAAAATTATGTAACAGATTATCTCGAAGTTTTCTATGAAAAATTTACTAAATATTTATGATAACAATTTCTCCAGCAGTTACTGAAAAAAAAAATTTTCAGTTCCCTACAGTATCCTCTGTTCTCAAAAAGTGCTTAATCTGTCCGTTTGTCACTTAATTTAAAAAGTATCACTCGTGCTTTAGAGATATAAATTATTCCCCTATGAAATAGACAAATTATAGTAATAGTCAGTCTAAGAGATAATCCCTCGAAATGCCAACCAATTTTACAATTATCGCAATTGTATGGCAGGGATGAAAATGTGATTTATCACCCTTCTAAGTGCGGGTTCACTAATCCCAAGACGAGTCCACAATTGTCGTGTGGTGAGTCACTGGGGCAACTACTACAGTAGTTTTTGCCAGGAATAGTCTATGAGATATAGATATAAGGTCTCTAGAAATTGGCTCGTTAAGAAAGAATAAAGACCTATTCGAGATAGGGACAAGAAGACAGGAATGCGAATGCTTTCCACTAGACAGTGTTTTCTAATTAAGTATGGAAAGAGTTCTGTTTCCCCACGACCTTAGCTTCTGCCCTTAGATCCCGTAAAGAAAAAGCCCCCAACCTCATCTGAGTAGAGAAAGGTTCCTATAGGTGAATATGTAACACCGACAGCACGAGTGATACATTAACAAACTCTTGATAATGATCAACCGATCGTTGGGTTTATTAATGAAATATCCACACATATAGGGTTAGTAATGGTTAGAACGTGATGATGGTGAAAGACGATTCACACAAAACACACAGATGAGATAATAAAATTACAGTTAATTAAGTAATAGTTAATTAAGAATGAACTGGTGTAAAGTGAAATGATGATGTGATATGATACGTGTTACCAAAATGGTGAGTACGCTACACAGTCCATGTGTCTCTAAATGCTTCTCCTAGATATGAGGATTCACATTTATGCATAAAATATCCCAAGTTGTTATACGTTATGTCGAGTGGGGTATCTCTAAGCTGAGGACGTTCTGATGAATACTGTTGTCGTACGGAGAACGCTGACGAGATATCTATGTATATTCCTTCACTGTTTGAGTATATCTCTGTAGTGTTGATCAACAGTTAATAGCTGTCATATGAACAAAAGGTCTGTTGTCTAATCTCCCGAGGGTGCTGGTCAGACTGGATATCTTCACAAAATGTTAGTGATATGTAGACTCCTAATCTTGCGTATGTAGTCGTGATTCATATACTTTCGAGTCTGCTTCATAAAATGCGCTTAAGAGTGTGTTGCACGTGGTATAAATATGCGATTCCTCTTTTGAGCTCTTTTGCTTGACTTCAGATAATAATGATCTTTCGAGTGATTTGAATTTATGATGACTCTGTATTGAACTTGTGATAACGATGTATTAAACTTGTGAGCAAGCAGTATATGGTGACGAAAAATGCTGCGTCCACCTTATGACTTGTGGGTGAGACAATATTCCTTTTTAATTGAGGAATGAAAGATGTCCTATGGCGAATTCTGCTAGCCAAATGTCCGTTTTTGATAACTTATTTCTGGTTAGACGTCAGACACGTTGCGTGTAGACTCGGACTTCTGATGAACTGAAGACACACAAAAGTCTTCGTAAGTTTTCACATTTAACATCACTGGTTGACTTTCATTTAAACTACTGCTCATTATTCATCTCTCTCTCTCTCTCTGAGTTCAATTCTAATGATGTTAAATATCTTGTGCATGAGAGTGTGTGCGCATGGGAGACTGTGATGATGATAAAGGTGAAATATGAACTATTAATTACCTCCTATCATCCTATCATCTTCTAGGAAAATCTTCTGATTTTATTAATCAGTTATGCCAAGAATTATTTGAAACTTTATCTTTCGCACATTTTAGCTGTGAGGTTAAAATAAACAAAAATAAGAAAATGTATTAATAAGTATAAGATCTACTAACCTTCTTTTCCCTTCGCAAAATCCTTTAAGAACACAATTAATCACAGAACTGAATTATCATCCACTCTGAATAAACACGTGTATTAGGCTATGCGTTTTTGGGATTAATCTCTTCCTCACAAGGTAAAAAACTGGACTCCTTCCCAGAACAAGCTACGCAGTAGATTATATTTCTGCCAGTCCAATATGGGTTTCTTGTACAGCTCATACCAACCAATCATTAATGGCCCCTCTGGTCACTCATTCACAGGATCGCTCTTTTCCCCTGTCAGTCCAAACGTGGGTGTAGTTTGACCTCTGATTGTTTATTGTTCACGTGGCCAAGATGGGCGTCAAATGTGGTAAATCAACGCTTGTCTGAACCGCGGTCGACCCAAGATAACACCATTACAGCATGAGACGTTTTCCCCTGGCCAATCTGGGCGTCCAATGTGGTGTCACAGAAATTACAGCATGCCCAGATGTGTTTTTACCAGATTTATCACGATGCAATGTGGGCTTCATACGATAATGTCAGGCATGTGGACTCAATCAAAGGATTTTATTTCCCCCGATGAAAGAACAAATGTGGTTCTCTAGATACCGGTCGCGAGTAATCACAACGATGAAATAGCAAATGTGGATCGCAAATATGAGATGAAAGAGCAAATGTCAGAGAAAATACAATATGAAAAATGTAGGAAAAGATGGAGCAATAAGGCCTTTGCGCTCGTTTATCACACACTGATAAATGAATAATCTACTTGAATTTTGTGTTTTGTGTAATTTCTGTTTTTAAACATAAAAGCTCACACTCATTTGTTGACACCCTGTAATTTCAAACCATTACCACGCGCGTACACTGGTTTTATGTACTAAGTCACCATATAGTGTAAAGCCAGTTGTAATAAATATTCATGAAAAAAGGTTGGGGAGGTGTAACATTATCGTACACGATAACTGTAGCTTTGTTCAGTGACTTTTGCATATGTCAGCACCCAGCTGTATAATTTCATATGCGGACTTTCTATGCGCACGTGTCATGCTTATACCGACAAACATACACTGCATATGACAGAAGATATACGTTGTAATGTGTGAATGCTCTTGTGACGAGATTTTTTATCGATACTGTGGTATATTACAATACCTTTAGATAATAATAGAAAAGATCTGTCTGAAGTAATAAATTGAAATTTGAAAATATATAAGTTACTAAGTATCCACGATTAGCTTCCATGCTATATGAAGCACAGAAGAACTATCAGTCTTGCGTTTCTTAGCAACGGTTTCTTCATCCGTTGATACCTTATTACTTCAGCTCTCCAATGAACATAAACCTACAACAAATTGATGCCAAGTCCTCCTGTCTTGTGCCATCCGCTCAAGTTCTTTCTATGTCTTCTCTATCCCTTTCATATACTCGTGTGTCTCCAGTTCTCTACTATGTATGTTTTTAAGTCACCTTCTTCCTCTTTTACCCTGGTGATTCCAGAACAAGGACTGCCTTGTAATACTATCAGCAGGTTTCCTCAATGCGTGTTCTATCCATCGCTAGTGTGTCTTCTTATCTTTTATTTCACTGGCACTTGCCTGGTTCCTCTCACCAGTTCCTGATTGGTGATCTTGTAATATTATTTCAATTATATTCGTATATACAATCATCAGACATGGCTTGGATCGTCAAGCTGTTTTTGTCAGAGCTCACTGAATTCCATTTCTGGTGGCTGATGTTGTTGTTTTCAGAACCCAATCTGTAGCCAGTAAGAAAGAAATGGTGACAAAATGCATCCCTGCCGCACTCCAATTCTTATCTCATACGGTTCAATAATCTGTCCGCCATAACGCAAACATTTGAAGAAATGAGATCCAAAATGCAGAATTATTCACACATTTATTGTCTTGTTACAATGCATATTGTTGTTGTTGTTGTTAAACTATGGCTGCTGAGCTTCTTGCTCTTTAGCGGCCAATACCAAGTTGAAGACTCGTTGGTATTATCTACGCTGTAGATCTAGGCTTTTCCTGTGGCTCTTCTGCCATTTCAAAATGGGTTGAGTTGAAGTCATGAGCTCCAGTTTCTCCAGCTTGGCTTGCATTTAAACGATTGTCACATCTGGTTGCTTGCTTGGAGTAAGAAATGCAAGGCATATTGTGCATTCCCCGTCATCCAAGGGAACTCTCCAACTATGCAGAGCTAAAATTCCGTGCTCTGGTTCTAGGCTCTCCCAAGGAATTGTCACGTCCTGCACAGAGCCTCTTCTCAACCTCCACTGCCTATCATTGGGTTCACAGTGAGATCTTTCTTCATGCAGTCAACCAAGTCAAAGGTTCACTTACACGTACATATATTGTAGCATTGAAATAGCTGGTGGTCATATATAGATGACTCCAGATGTGCCTCCATATTGTAAACAATTTGTCTCAGGTTTATCTCACAGCGATCCAATTTCATCCTAAAAAGATTAGCAAAGGTTGTACAATAAGACAATTTATTGCCTGTTGCATAAAAAATAAGAAAACGAAAACTATGATAACTATATAACCAACGGACCCTGAGTCGAGGTTGAACAGTACGCGCCTCGCCCAAACGAGGCATAAAGGGAACAAAAAATGAAAATGAGCAATTAGTTTCTGGCACAACACTTTGTGGTGTCTTGAAGGGTCGCTACCTATGGAAAATGTAACTCAACACTAAAAGTCGTGTGTGTGATCAATTACAGCACTTCATTTAGCAATACCACATGCTACACTTTAACAAAACATTTAGTTCAAGAAACCCACCAGCTGGCCAGAATAAGACACTGCTTAAACCCAGATCCAGCGCCCGATTATTCATTAGGTCCACCAGACACGGGCCCCAGGCTTACAGGGGCTCCGCGAAAAAAGCAGCGAGTCATAACGTACAGAGCTCTACAGCAACGGCACGTGCACGATAGCACGCTCGTACGTTCAGGGTAATAGTATGTGTACAACAGTTTGTTTATTAGTTACATCCATGATAACGACGCTTTTTCTTAGTATTTCTTCCAACGGATACAGTATGATTGTTCCAATTGATACAAGCTGCTATTCATACAATCTGTTGCATACAGTTTGTTCATGTGTATTCACCACTGCAGAGGTAACAGTTTCTTCATTGCTTACGCTATATAGGCTAATTATCCATGTCTGTACTGCTGTGCTGTTACCGTGTATGATATGTGAAGGGTGTGTAGAAAACAGTCACTCACCCCACGATAGCTCACGTACGAGTCATGGAGGGTTAAACGCCTTGTGACAGTTAATGAACAGTTTTATTACACCACAACACGGTCACAATAACGTAGACGAAGTACAGCATGTTACACAGGTCATAATAGCATATCAAAAAAAGGATCCACATTATATAATAACAATAATCCATCAAGAAGAACTACTGGCAAACACAGTGCCAATCGTTATAGGCCTCAAATATTTATGACGTCTCAGCGCTCTTTAATTCATGTACATAAGACTGCTGACCATTGCAGTACTAGTAAATAATAGGCCTCCAATATTTGACGTCTCAGCGCTATGTAATTCATCCATCAGACTGCTGACACGGCAGTACTAATAATTATACATCCATAAGACTGCTGACAAATAATAGGCCTCATAATATAAGTCGACATATCAAGCACTGTCTTTAATCCATCTAGCAGACTGCTGATAAATAATAGGCCTCATAATATAACACACTCTGACACCAAACACATTCTCCCCCAGAACACCCCAGCCAATCACATCCGTGGGGCTTCCCGAGAACTTTCGCTCACAGCTCAAAAATAGCTTAGAACATTAATCTCACGTGGAACTCCGCCACCGTGACAGGCATTCTGAATCTCGAAGATTCGAATGCGATACACTCATATATTTTTTAAATAAATTAACAGCTGTTCAAGTGGAACAACCACTATAATCTATGGTACATCCGAGACTCATAACGATTACTGCCCTTGCTTAAATTTGGACTTGTCAGTTTACACCACCCCCCGGGGAAAAAAATGATAACATCATTTTTTTGAAAAGATTACTGAGCCAAAAAATAAATGGGTGATTAAGTTCTAATCAGGAAAATTAATCAACCTGTTAAGTCCAAATACTATATATCATCCAAAAAATATCAGCATTATGAGTAAAGCAGAAAACAAAGCATACAAAATAATCAGGTAAGTCTACCAAAATAATCTGCTTTCAACAAAGTTAAGTCTATTTAGCATAGAATTAACCTAACAATATACATGATTCAAGTATCAGTATAGTAGGATGAATAAGAATACAAATAGTATCAAGTGACATATAAATGCAACATGAAAGTATAATCCACATATGAACCGCTATTTCAGTAGCAGAAATGGAATAAAATGAAGAATAATCAGGAAAGACAAAAGAAAAAAACATAGATATGTCTGCAGAGAACGATGGATTAATACATCGTAATAACCATTTGATCAAAAACGTAGTATATAAATACATATAATGATGACAAAAAGTATAGGACACAAAGACAATGTATGTATATCTAACAACCACAAAAGAAAGCTGTAGATAAACGAAGCACAATCTAACCTCAACCCCGTTATCAGACTTATTCATAAATAACAATGAACTATCATAGATATTATACACACACAAAAATAATACCGTTATAAATAAACTCCAACTAACGCACCATCAAGCGTTAAGTACTAAAAAACAAATCATTACTCCCTCTATAGCGCACAGTTAAGCGCAGGGCACCGAAAAAATTTTACAATCTTAGAAAACATTTTCGAAAAAGTAAAAAAAAATATATTTCATAACGTTAAGTTAAATAAAAATGGTATTTTAACTGTTTCAAATTTAACTCTATATTAACATACCAAAAATGTAATTAGCTTACAAAATATGTGTGACATACAAAAATCCTTATACTTAAGCAGACACAAAATCAAAACAATCTGCTAGGAAAATGATGCATGTCTAAATTGCAAAAACAAAAAAAAAATCACATTATTTTAAGTTCACAGGTATTATTCTCTCAAAAATCTCAGAAATCAATGTTTCAGAATCTGTTCTCAACTTGCAATACAAAATTAACTCTGATATAATCTAACTACATTTCCAAAATTATGTTTGACAATATAATGGTTACTACATAATTTCTTAGAATGCTAATACATAAATAAACATGACATCAAAACGCAAGAAAAAAAAAATTCAAATTTAGTGAGTACAGAGACTCTCTGAAGATGACTACTGTACCATACCTAGCTAATGAGGTTGTGCATAGGGCTGACAAACTCATCATGCATATAAAACAGTCATAATAATCATCGCTGCTAAAACACATCAATGTTTGATGTATCAGCTCTTGTAGGTCGAAGCTTAGTACGGAGCATAAAGGTCAACCATAGATTGACTAAATGAGCATAGTCTTCTGACTAGCGTGCGTAAATACTATAGTCCACTGATTTCATCAAAAAGTTACAAAGACAAGTCACTCGCAAATGATATCATACACCTTATTGCGATCATAATACATACAATATTCGTCATAACACAATAGTGTAAGAATAATATGAAAATAATTGTTGCATCATCAAAACATCGTCGTACAAAAAATAAATATGTGCATAAAATAGTGCATAAAAAATGAGATTACGCATTATCTAATAGAAGTTATATAGTATCTTAATACATTTGCATATAATATCCTATATTTATTTGATACAATAATATCTATATCTTAACCATGTTGAACAGGCAATAATTCCTGCCGTGTTGAATAATCTCATAAACTTGGCAAGATAACCGCATACAATTCAGAGTCAACTTGATGTCCGGCTTCACTTGGTCAACCACATGGATACAAGGTGGCATACCTTACTCTCTCTGTTAATGTAACACCGGAACATAGACTTTCATTGCAAAGCTGTCGCTGTGAAAATATACAAATGAAAAAATTCTATTTTAATTCACAGTCCGAGTTAACGATGTAAAACGGAAATTAACGTTACATTTACCTAAAACTGTGGCTTGTATGAACCTGTAGCCCTTTTACCGATCAACAAGCCTTCCCTTGACACGTGTAAACACTACAGAAGGCTTACGGGGCAGAAAATGATCGTAGCTCAAGGTCGTCGCTATTGGATGCTGAAAAAAAAAAATGCTACCCTCACGACAGCGAGATACTCTCTCAAAACCACAAGCAGAACAAGCAGTTGTATTAGAGACACCCTTTTTATTATTATCACATTATTCATTAATAACTTTAGGCCTTTGTTGAGAAAAGTTAACATAGTTGTCATTGTTATTTCTCTTTTGATAAAAATATCTGCCAGATTGGTTATGTTGACTTCTAGAAAAACTATTATCGTGAGATTTGTAATCTTTCCTGTAATCATTTCTACCATACTTTACAAAATCTTCAGAACCAAAATATTTAGATCTGTTAAACTGTTTCTGGTTTCTTGGAGAAGACATATTACAATTTGCTGATCTCCCTTGATAATGTTTAAAATCTGTATTATCTTTCCTGTCAAGATTGTTTTTCTTCTTTTCTGTGGTAGCGTGCTTAACCTCTGAATCAGTAATAGGAATAATAAAATCCTTATGGCTACTAACATACTGAGTATTACTTTGGGCACTAGTCCTAGTAGTCTCGTCCCTTATTATGTTTTTATGAGGCTTTCTAACTTTAGATACAATGTTAGTTTCTTGAACATTGACATGACAATTATCCTTGTCTTTACTGTGATGTACAGAATCAAGTATCACAGTAGAATTAACCCTGTTGGCCTGTCGCCAGGAATTATTAATATTACTAGAATAATCACTAGTACGATGAAAATTATATCTGCCACGCAGGGATTTCCGCTCACCACGTTTGATGTCAGTATTGGCATCGAGTGTCTGTTGCTGACTCGACGTCTTTAAGACGTGTTGATAACCGTCTTTCTGTCTAACTTTGTCAACATTGACAGTAGACAGCATTTTTCTACCTAAAATTATATCAACCAAACCGTCCACTCTTTCCCTTAATTCCGTAATTTCAATATTTTTAAGTGAAATCTGTTCACTTTGTTTCTCAATTACGTCATCGAATGTCAAAACTCTACATCTTTCCTCCGCTAGTAATTTCTCAATCTTAGCTAATTTATCCTTCTCCATTATTAACTCTTCCAATCTCTTCTTCTCTTCTTTTTGTGCTAAATTGGCTGCTGAAGCTGGTGCAACTGTATCGGTAACAGCAGCAAACTTTAATGGGTCTTTTAAGAACTCCTTGGTCCTTTCTGCTTCCTTGAATGTGTAGTCCGTTTCAACAGCAATAGCCAACAGGTGTTTGAACCCGTTGATCAATGAATGTGGGGCAGAAGAGGCTGTTGGATAGCCACTACACTTTTCCCTATTTGTTGTTAACTGTGTTAACTCCATATGAAGCGCCTCGGTCTTACTCTTCTGGCCATTCCCAAGCTTATTAATCTTCTCGGGAGATGCTAAATACTTTTCTCTAAGTCGACAACCGAAAATCGCATTGTCATCCAATAAATCACAACGTGTTTCCTTACATAAGTTTTCACATTTTTTTTGCCTGAATTCTCAATTTCTCATGTATCTTCTTCTTTTCTTTCAGTTGGCAACTGAGAATATCATTATCATCTAACACATTATGAAGCATTTCTATGTAAGTCTTCTCACAAACATTGCTCTCAACCTTCAACTTGTGATTCATCTCTTTCTGTTCTTGAAGTTTGTGCGTGAGATTAATAGTTTCGCCTTGTTTATCTCCGAGCATAGATTCCAAGTTTTCAATCTTGCACAATGCCGAATTTAATGCTTCTTGCCCTCTTTCAAGATCCAAGTTTGATTTATATAAATCACTTTCAAGTTTAGTCACTTTTGCCTGTAATTTGCTATCCTTAGCAACACTTTCTAAAATCTTCTCCCTTTCCTGTAACGCACTATGTTTAATTTCTTCCATCTGCTTCTCATCCTTCAACTTCTCTTTTAATTCCTTTTCCTGTTCATCAGAAGTATGGTTGTGGATTATTTTGAACATGCTTTGCACTATATGTCCGTGTTCGAGCTCAATATACTGTCGCTAAAACACACGAAGGTGCCGTAGCAAGTTCACCAAATCCTCGGCCATTACCAAATTGCAAACAAACTTAAAGTTATGTTTAGCAAATAACTCCAGGGATGTTGACACATTAATCAAAAAATCATCCATTATCCATTCTCCAAGTCGTGCACCTCTCAATCCCTTACCATCTCTACCTACTACCAATGCAGACTCCAACATAGGCCTTATATCTGTTGTATTGTTTTGTATCTTTGTCTTTGTATTTTTTTTTTGTACTACATTACTGTCATACACAGTCTACATACACATACTTGGTCATGTTTTGATATTATTGATAAGGTAGACTCTTCATATAGAGTTTCTTAATAAAATATTATATAAGATATTTATACAAGTTCTTTGATAAAAGACTTGTTATCTACAAAGATTGAGACAAGGTGAAATACATATTCAAGTTCTTTATAAAAAAGACTTGTGCCCATAGTGAGTGGGATATAAGGGAATTTTTTTTCCACAGGTACTCAGGTGATTTTTTGGGTACATTATAAACAAGAGGAACATACAAAGTCTTTGTCTAAGACTAAGACAGTAAAATAAAGTGAAGTGAGTATACAAGTCTAGCATTTCAGACTTGTCTCCCATTGAAGTGGGATAAGGTAATTTATTTAATATATTTGCTTCTGCAAGTTACTGATCTCAGTAGACAAGATGTCTACATTGGACTACTTTATTACACAAGGGAGAGCCCTTGATAAAACTGGTCAACAGTTAGAACAGTGGGCTGTTGCTCAGTATGACAAAGCATTAGCTGCTGAAGAAAGAAGGGCTGCTGCAGAGGAAAAAAAAACTATGGCTGAAGATAAGAGATTAGAAAGAGAAGCAGCTGCTGAACAAAAAAGGCTAGACAGAGAAGCTGATATTGCTGCTGAACAAAAGAAATTGCAGATGCAGATGGAGGAAAGGAGATTTGAAGCTGAACAAAAGAGATTAGACAAAGAAGCGGAACAAAAGAGATTAGACAAAGAGGCTGCTGCAGAGGAGAGGAAAGCTCAAGCTGAGGCTGAAATCAGAAAAATGGAACATGAGGAAAGAAAACAGAAGATGGAACTTGATGAAAAACTCGCAACTTTGGAGTTAGAGAAATTGAAATTGGCGAGTACGGGTGCTCAGCAAACAACTTCGAGTACGACAAGGGAGTTTGTTAGTAGGATTAAATTGCCTCATTTCAATCCTTTAAAGGATGACGTAGCAGATTATCTAGATAGATTCCAATTTTTGTGCGATACGCATAACATAAAAAAGGAAAAATATGTTGAACAACTGATGCCATTTTTTACAGGTGACACAGTGACTACTCTTATGACAATAGACGAACATGAGAGGACTAATTATGATGTTGTCAGGGCAGCACTGCTAAAAAAAATATCAACTAAAACAAGAAGACTATCGTCTTCGTTTTAGGACAATGTTGCCAGAAAATGGAGTAGATTTCTCTGATTTTGTTACAAAGATACGTCGTACATTTACACGATGGGTTGAGTTGTCTCAGATTGAGAAAACATATGAAGGTCTAATGGACTTATTATTGCGAGATAAGGTTTTGTCATCTGTTAATGATTCTTTTCTTGCATTCCTTCATCAGCGTAAGCCTAAAAACTTAAAAGAAATGGAGGAATACTGTTGTCAGTATGCCACAGCACATCCCCATGCTACAGTTAGCAATTCTAAAGTGAAAGAAGGGTTGCCAGCTGCTTCGGCAACACCATATGGCCCTAATTTCAAAAAAAAATTTCAGGGTGCTCAACAAAATTGGAATAGGGGAAGTAATCAAAATTACACTCAGAAGCGGAGTAATCCAACACATGATGGTTCTTCGTCTATGCAGTGGAGACAAGATGGTAGTTCTCGTAATTTTAGTGGTAATAATTTGAGACACTTTCGCAAAGGCTATCCAAATGATAACTATTCAAATTTTCGAGGTAATCATTCTCGACGTCAAGATTATGACGATGGTGAATTTAGAAACCGGGATTCAAACCGGAATGATGAGTACAATAGACAATATAATCACAATTACAGGGGAAATGATAGTCGAAATAATTACAGGGGAAATGATAGTCAAAATAATTACAGGGGAAATGATAATCGAGGTAGACCTAGGTTTAACAAGAAAAGACCTTACCAACAGGCAAACTCTGCGCAACAAGAGTTTGATGGAGCCTGTAATACAGTAAATGATAGTGGTAACTCTAGGGCTATCACTGGTTGTGCTTTCGATTTTGGGAGAGCAATTGAATGCCCCCAATGCTTAACATTGTTTGACTCATCAACTATGTCTACGCTAAGTTGTGGTCACCCTCTTCCTGCTCTACCTGCTACAGTTGCGCATGATGGGAGAGGATCTCTCATCTTACATAAAGGTCTAATAAATGATAGGCTAGTCTCAGTACTTTTCGATTCGGGATGTACTACCGTCGGGGTTAAGGAGTCTCTGATAGATCCTTGCTGTGCCACTGGAAAAACAATCAAATGTGTTACATTTGGTGGTACTATGGAAAGCTATCCTACTGCTATTATTAGGATTGACACTCCTTTCTTCACAGGAGATGTCCATGCATGTCTTCTTCCTAATCCTATTGCGGATCTTATAATCGGTCGTATTCATGGGGTTAAGGAATGCACCCCGCAACAAATTTCTAGTTGGGAAGAAGAAAACATTCAAACGGTCAATGCAGTGATGACAAGAGCTCAAGCTCGTAATCCCCCAACTTCATCTGATAATAGTAATGAAGTTGATAGCCAAGACGAGCACTTGGTGATTTCCCATGACTCGTTTGTTAAACGTCAAGAAGAGGATCCTTCTTTGAAGAAATACTTCCTTCTTGCAAAGAAAGGGGATCCCAATCAAAATACGAATCACAAATCGTATATTACTATGAAGAATGGTATATTGGTACGAATGGTACAACACTCGGACAAGTCTATGCATTCGCAAATTCTTGTGCCTAAGTGTATGAGAGCCTTAATTCTTCGGCATGCACACGATTCTCAGTGTGCGGGACACATGGGTTTTTCCAGAACTAAAACTAGAGTCCTTGCGTCATTCTTTTGGCCATTCGTGAATAAAGACATCCGAATTTATTGCCGATCTTGCAAAATTTGTCAAGAGGTCAAGTCTAGGGGTCCGAGACATGCTGCTCCTATTCAGGCTGCAGATATTCCGATTCGGCCGTTTCAGAAAATGGCTATAGACATCATTGGTCCGTTCAAAATTAAGTCAGCCAGAGGACACCAATTTATCCTCACTTGCGTGGACATGTGCACGCGTTGGCCAGAGGCTATTCCTCTGAAGAGCATATCAACTGTCGATATCGCTGATGCTCTTTGGCTCGTATTTTCTCGTCTGGGATTCCCCGGAGAAATACTGTCGGATCACGGCACTCAGTTAATTTCGGACGTTATGTCTCAGGTAATGGCTACGCTAGACATTAAAAGGTCTCTCAGTAGTATTTATCATCCAATGTCCAATGGATTGGTAGAACGTCTTAACAGGACACTAAAGAACTTACTTGGCAAGATAACGGAGGATCATCCTGAAGATTGGGACAGGGTTTTACCTGCAGTCCTCTTTGCCTATAGAGAGGTTCCCAACGAGCATACAGGGTTTTCTCCTTTCGAACTTGTCTTTGGCGCGCAACCGCGCGGGCCAATGTCCTTGTTACACGATTTGATAACTTCCGATAATATTGACGATGATACACAATCGTCATATGAATATGTTATAGCTCTTAGAGAAAAGATTATCGAATCGTGCAGGTTAGCAACTTCATCTTCCGAATTTGCGAAAGAAAAAGCTAGGCGATTTGCTAATAAGAAAAGACGCCTACGTCAACTTTGTCCTGGAGACAAAGCATATGTCTTACTGCCCTCAAGAGAGAATAGACTTCTCATTTCTTGGAAGGGTCCATACACTATAGTCTCGAAAATTTCTGATGTCGACTATATTGTCGATGTGGATGGAAGGCATAAAACCTTCCATATAAATATGCTAACAGAGTTTATTGAACGTCCAGACTATTTACAGCCTATTTTCCAGGCGACGGACGACTCTCCAGTCCAACATGGTCACATCTCATCCCTGTCCGTTATACAGGATGAGGAAACTATTTTTTCTGACGTGAACTTACCTCTTCCTGCGATTCCACTTACTTCAACGGAATCGTGGAGAGACGTTACAGTCTCTTCCAACTTGTCTTTTGAGGAACAGCGTCAAGTATCCTCTACGTTACAATCATATCAGGATGTCCTTACCGACATTCCTGGACACACAGATGTCATAGAACATGACATCATACTTACTGATCGTAATCCGATCAGAGTAAGACCATACCCAATACCTATTCATTTTCAAGCACAAGTCGAGAAAGAATTGGATGAAATGATTCAACTACAAATAATTGAACCATCCACTTCAGCTTATTCTTCGTCGATAGTTATTGTTCGAAAGAAAGACAATAACATACGTCTTTGCGTTGATTATCGCAAATTAAATCAAGTTACGAAGTTCGATGCTGAACCT
This sequence comes from Oreohelix idahoensis, assembly GCA_024509875.1. Taxonomy (NCBI): domain Eukaryota; kingdom Metazoa; phylum Mollusca; class Gastropoda; order Stylommatophora; family Oreohelicidae; genus Oreohelix; species Oreohelix idahoensis. The sequence continues at coordinate 336,533 of JAMPIV010017116.1, read as the reverse complement.
ATGCCGTTATTAGATGATCTACTTATTAGACTTTCTAAGGCTAAATTCTTTACTAAACTAGACTTGTCGAAAGGTTATTGGCAAGTCCCACTGACGGAACACGCCAAACCTCTCACTGCTTTTTCGACACCTAGGGGTCTGTTTCAATGGAATTTTATGCCTTTCGGGCTTATGAACGCCCCAGCGACTTTCGTGCGCATGATGCGACGAATTCTATCAGATCGTGCAGATGTCATTGCATATTTAGACGACATCTGTCTTTTCAGCGATACTTGGGAAGAACACATGTGGGTCTAAAGGAATTGCTATCTACTCTACGTGAGCATAGATTGACTGCTAAACCCTCTAAAGCTTTTGTTGGGTTTAGTGAAATTTCCTTCCTAGGTCATCGAGTTGGTCATGGTCTGTTGAAGACAGAGGACCAAAACATTTCAAAGATATTAAATATCTCGGTTCCGAAGACAAAAAAGCAAGTGCGTAGTCTCTTGGGATTGATACAATTCTATGGAAGATTCATTGAGAATCTGTCCTCCATTATGGCACCACTTTCAACGTTATTGAAAAAAGGTTCTCCTAATATGGTGCGTTGGTCCCAAGAATGCCAATCTTCATTGGATCAGGTTAAGAATTTGTTCTCATCTCATCCTATCTTAAGACTACCAACGATTGATAAGACTTTTGTCCTTCGTAGTGATGCCTCTTCCACTGGCATTGGAGCGGCACTAATGCAGGAATATTCAGGAACTCTGCATCCTGTAATGTATATTTCTAGGAAGCTAAATGCGGCAGAAAGGAATTACTCGGTTTTGGACCGTGAATTGTTGGCTATGGTTTGGTCCATTCTTAAGCTACAAAGGTTCCTTCTGGGCGCGCATTTCTTTATGGAAACCGACCAAAAAGCTCTTACGGCTATGCAAAGTAAGGATTTGAAGAGCTCGAGATCTACTCGTTATGCTATTGCTCTTCAGCCTTTCCATTTCACGGTGCGAGCTATCCGTGGTTCGGATAATGTGATGGCGGACATATTGTCTAGATGCCCACATGATTCCAGTTAAATCTTGTGTCCTAGTTTTTCCTGATATATTTTCAGACTTAGGTCTGTCCTTAATATCATAATATGTTGTAATACAAATGTATTTGGATGATGTTTAGATAATTTAACAAATTTCATTTTGTCCATCCATCAGTGATATGTTGCTAAAATAGCATTGACATTTGTATATTGCTATGGTTATATTATTTAGTAATGTTTGATATATGATTGGTATTGCCAGCAACTTAGGTTTCTTGAATGGTATCCCTTAGTTTGTTTGGCTTAAAGGAAATATTTTCTCCTATGTTGGGAGATGATTTGTACCCTCTTCTATTGTACCTGATATTAGGTTCATTGTTTGCATGAGCACAGAAGTGATACTGGTGCTATCTTGCTCATGAACATATTTAAAAAAAAAAATTGCATTTTTTTTTTTACAGGGGGGTGGTAGTAATGTTGCTGTCATTTTCGACGGAGTCATCTGTCCAGTTATTTGCTTATGTTTGTATCATAAGAATAATTGTGTCTTTACCTGCGATGTCAGGTTGATTAGGGGTTGTCTTCCCTTGTTTATTCATTCATTGTGTTTGACCTGTAGGGTCAGAGGTTGACAGTTCGGCGTAGGCCTATGGGAAGGTTTTTTAAGCGGGGAGTGAGATATACTTCCGGGAAGCCGGGAGGTCCTGTTTTTCTGAAGGGACCAAGAGTCCATTGTTTTTCGGGGAGAATCTTCGAAGTAACTGCTATGGCAGTTTTCCCCAGTGAATCTCTGTGCGTCGGGATGACGACAGAATTCCTTGTTTAGTTCTGAGGATTCATTTGCCTGGTAATACCGACCTTTATGCATTATTACGCTTTTCGGTGGCAGAACATGTAAAGGATTACCTAGGGTGAACAGCAGCTCACTGATCCGCCATTTCAGAACTTATATATTTGTGCTCGAGGTAGCCATCCAAGACTGTTAGTCTTATATTGTCCAGAAATCCAGTGACGAAGATATATTGTGGGAGCCGCAGATTGGCGGAACTTCTATCTACAATAAGTATTACTGCAGGGTTGATGATAACCTATTTAACAGAAGTACACGGCCGACGTCAGAACGAGGCCTGTGCTTTCGGCTATTATACTACAGCCTGATATGTGCAATTGGCAGGGAGTGCCAAGTTGCACCTATGTGTCATAGTAACTAAGGCATCTGACGCGTTTAGTCAGAGACGCCAAGGGCGACGCTACGAACTGTCATTATTGAAGAACTTTGCTATTGACCATGCACGTCTATTCTGATGTTTACCTTTTTGAATGCCAAATGTATACCTATCGATGTCAGGTCAGCATGACCTTGTTACACTGACTGTTCCTGTTGATACTATGTGTGTTCCCGTCAATAAATGTCTTGAAACATGCCTGCAGTGTCAAAGCATCCTTGATTACTGCATGTGAGAGTATGGGTTGCAGGATCTACATCTATATGAGCCTAAACACATTCGCGCCTTCATTCGCACCCACACTCAATTCATCATACGCTCGCACTACACATCTAACAACATGTATACTGTCTTGGGCCAGTGATCACCTCAACAAGAAAAAAAAGACAGTTACAGGTACGTATCACGATCCATGGTGATTCACTTACCAAGTCCACTGTATATATATATATATATATATATATATATATATATATATATATATATATATATATATATATATATATATATATATATATATATATATATATATATATATATATATATATATATATATATATATATATATATATATTCACCAGTTATAATTACCACAAGTCTATGTCCCTAAAAATTCGAACAATTACCTTTTCAGCTCACAAAGCTAGATATCCTTTCAAGTAATTGCAAATATCAGTTAATCACTGTATACCATAGTAGCATAAGTTCATGTGCATAGAACCTTTGTAAAAGTATATACCAATATGAGGGATAACTTTATATCAATTTGAGTGATGTCAATATTATGTGAAATAGCCTTAAACACTCATGCATCAAAGTCTTACAAGAAGTTACAAACAACTAACATATTATATAGACAATAGGAATCACGGTTACAACGACAAGGTACTACAAAACAAACGATAACGTTCGCAGAAGTCAACTGAACAGTAAGGCTTAACTAAGGCAAAAAATTTTTCAAAGCATGAAATGATAACCGCGAATAATGGCAAGACAATAACAACACCGTGTATAAACGAAAATGTGTACAAAAACTGAAAGATAGGAAATAGAGAAAAACGCTCACAAACAAATTAATCAATAAACTAAAAAACAGAGAAAAATACTATGAGAACCACAATGAAACGTTACTTCACAACTATACACTTACTTGTCCCAAGAGACAACTAGTAACCTAAACTTCGGTAAGGTTTATAATCTTAAACCGGAATTGTCACAGAATTGACACTTACTAACCAAATACTAAAGAATGCTTAACATGAAATACTCATTTCAATGTTGTTGTTGTTTTCTTCTACTATGTTGTTGTGATACCCTGTTCAACCTGAAATTTGGTTATAATTGGGGTATATAGGGTGTTATGGACAAATAGTACACAATATATATAGGAAGACTTGTTGACACAAGATAAAATGGCACAGTTTCCACAACATAAACCACTTATCTTCAATAAAGGAAAGTACTTCTTCTTCTTCTTCTTCCATCCTTAGCCACCAACCGGCAAAGCAGTATGTGGCCAGTACGCCTAGTGGCGTCTTAGGGCAACAACAAATTGATCAATCTATCGCTGTTTCCACCACGCCTAGTGGCGTCTTTGTGGAACAGAAACAGACCAAACAATCTATCGTTGTTTCCGTAATCAGATTGGTTGGCAAGCAGGTGATCAGCCCACTGTGCGACGTTTTTACGGGATGGGGTAAACAGCCCCATGCCCAACCCTCCTTAGTCGCTTTTTACGACATGCGTGGTAGGGTGCAGTGTTACTATTCTTTGCTCCCCTTTCGGGCCCCGGCAACACACGGGTGAAAGGAAAGTACGGCCGTCCAAAAATGCTGAACATCACAAAGTCTGCCGAGGAAAACAGTTCATCGCATAAGGTCACCGCAGCTTGACACTTCTCACTTCAGGTCCTTTGTCCTCGCTACGGTATGTGTGCTCGTAAACCGCACAGGTAAACAGGAACTGTTTTACTGCCAATCATCTACTTGAGGCACCCGTGTAGAATGACTGCACATCAGCTTGAATTCCCTCTGTAACTGTAGGGGTACACAGTCTCTCAATCTCTTTGATAATCCACTTGAAAGGAGGTACTTGACATCTCTTGTATACTTTGATGGTAAACTTCTGTAATTGCGCCACCAAAATACTGGCACAGCTCACTTGAAAACTTCAATTCAAAAAGGAGAACTGGTTATCTCTGCATATCTTGGCAATGGAAATGTTAGATATGTAATAGTCCTGTTTGTAGATGGGTATTAATCAGCTGCACTCCATCAGATATGTTACCGCCTAGTTATGTTAACGTCTGTTTTTGGGTCAGTCTTTATAGTAGGTATCACACCATGTAAGTTTGAAAACCACCACTATTGCACCCGTAGTTGGTGATTTCATCAGTGTAAAGTTTGATAATGATGATGGATTCTTAAATGCGCCACACAGCGTAGAAGAAAGTCATATAACGCAGATGACGTGGGCATCACGTCCGAAAATTTTGGACACCCCCGTTGCCGCTAGGATTATTATTGCCGCCACTGTAACAATCAGTATTTGTTGCAAAACGATGTTGCATCCACTGTTGCAGGCGAAATGTACAATTGCTAACGATAGAGCAGTCGAATACCAGGATTGCTATTTATTATATCACGCCACACAGGCAACTTAATATAAATGTCGTGAGTTCGATCCAACTTGAACTGAAAACCACCACTGATAACGACGTGGCGTTCCAGTCATAATAGTGTACCATAAGGAAGATCCGGATTATATAATAACAATAATCCATCAAGAAGAACTACTGGCAAACACAGTGCCAATCGTTATAGGCCTCAAATATTTATGACGTCTCAGCGCTCTTTAATTCATGTACATAAGACTGCTGACCATTGCAGTACTAGTAAATAATAGGCCTCCAATATTTGACGTCTCAGCGCTATGTAATTCATCCATCAGACTGCTGACACGGCAGTACTAATAATTATACATCCATAAGACTGCTGACAAATAATAGGCCTCATAATATAAGTCGACATATCAAGCACTGTCTTTAATCCATCTAGCAGACTGCTGATAAATAATAGGCCTCATAATATAAATCGACATATCAAGCAGTGTACAGGCTTCCCTCGAAAACACTGGGCTGATTTCTCCAGTCACGCCCAGGACACAAACTCTTCAAAAATGTACATAATCTTTAAACACTGGCCTGTGTACTCAAAGGCCTAAGAAACATCTCCTTAGCTAATACATCTCATCTGGGATAATCACACATAATATATCTCAGCATAAATGCCTGTACACTGGTACACATTGAAAAACACTTTACATCTCCCCAGTGCACTCGCCCAGTACACACTCTGACACCAAACACATTCTCCCCCAGAACACCCCAGCCAATCACATCCGTGGGGCTTCCCGAGAACTTTCGCTCACAGCTCAAAAATAGCTTAGAACATTAATCTCACGTGGAACTCCGCCACCGTGACAGGCATTCTGAATCTCGAAGATTCGAATGCGATACACTCATATATTTTTTAAATAAATTAACAGCTGTTCAAGTGGAACAACCACTATAATCTATGGTACATCCGAGACTCATAACGATTACTGCCCTTGCTTAAATTTGGACTTATCAATCCACCCCCGCTTTTTTCTTTTTTTTTTTAAATTATATTTTCTTTTTAGGGGCCCCACTACTTTTAACACAATTTAGGAGCTGTAACAAACACTTGTTTTCATATATATATATATATATATATATATATATATATATATATATATATATATATATATATATATATATATATATATATATATATATATATATATATACAAGTATAAGGACATTTATCTGAAATCCATTTTTTTTTTTAGTTTTACATTTTAGCAGATTGGAGAGGAGCCCCAAAATATCTTAATAGTCTAGGGCCTTCGGAGCTTTTAATCCGGCCATGTCCAGATTCACACATTGACCTTGAGCTTCCCGTGGAGCACAGACGATCAACAAACACGTACTAAATCTTCATCTCCTTTGCCATCTGTTCAAGGTCGTTCCATCATCAAATCTAAAAGTCTTTTATATTTGGACATACGCCCTAATATAACCGACTTGGTTGAACGGGGCGCACCTCGCCAACGCGAGGCAAGGTTTTATTTATTTTTGGTTAAATGTCTTGTGTATCCCCTTAATGTATGTGTTTAATTCCCTTCTCTGCGTGATTATTTATTTATGTTTTTGTCTTACTCTATTTCTTCTACCCTCACAACAAGGGATTGCGTCCTAACCAACGGCAGCACCTTCTTTTCCTCATCTCCTGTTCCACTTTTGTTTGTCTACGTCTTTCCATTATATCCGCTGGGAGGAAAACATTAGACAATCTTTGAAGGACCGAGGACTAGAATGGAACCAGGCCAGGAAGAAGACAGCCGATAGGATAGTCTGGCGCTCTCTCTTCCAAACCTCTACACCTCACGGTAGAAGGGGAACGACTAAGTAAGTAAGTAAATAGGTAAGTGAAAGAATTCGTTTACGAAATTCTACAAAGTTTTAGTTATTCATTTTTTGTTCTCAAATGTTTTAGAGCTATACAATATGCCTGCCTTGACATGTGAGATAAAAGATTCTTCTTTCTATAGTGGACGTGATTTTGTTTAGTTGTTCTCCATGTTTGAGAGCCATACAATAGGCCTGCCTTGACATGTGAGATAAAAGATTCTTATTTCTGTAGAGGAAGTGATGTTTTTATTTTGTTCTCCATGTTTGAGAGCCATACGATAGGCCTGCCTTGACATGTGAGATAAAAGATTCTTACTTCTGTAGTGATTTGTTTTAATAATTACGATATATTTCTTAACGCAATGAAAGCTCCTCTTGGCATTTATATTCTTACACCTGGGTAATTGGAATGTAATACTGTACTTCATAATCCTCAGGTTGTAAGCGAGAAAGTACTGGTGCCTTTTAATATTGCTGTAGTGTAGGACGATGGAGACATTTTGTGAGTTTGTATGGTTGAGATATATATTAAAACAAGGATAACAGTATGCCCGCTAAAACAAAGGGCAAAAGTTAGACGGGCCCGTGTACCCATTTCTTTATCCGTTTAAATTAAAGTTCAACATTTCTTTTCGTTCGTTCATTATGTATTCATTGTAAACAGAGAACACGTGAACATCACCAGGCCACACGGAAGAAAATTAAATTAATCACATGGGCATAAACTAGAAGTGTAGATAATCCCAAGCGATAACCCGCCAAAATATGACGGAAATAATTAGATAGTGTTCTTTCGGCTGCATGTCCTGATGAAAGTATTAATTTCAATCTTTTCAATTCCATTTCACCTTCATTGGATCAAACTCATCATGACTTATGGTCAATGCACTATCAAAGACTTGAAAGGCCCCGTCTTCTCTACTAATGGGTGTTCAATTTAGTTTTCACTGCGCAGTGCGCGTCGTTTCCTTATTTTCCTGAAATGCTGAAAGATGTGTTCATTACTGGTTACAGACATTTTAATAATGCAATTAGTATAAAAGGGATTACATGACGTAAAATTGTATAAAGGGGCAAATGTGCCATCAGATCACCATCTTCTGTTAGCCAAAATAATTAAGGAATTTAAAACAAAGACACAATAACACATAGCTACAGACAACAGTTTAATGTTGGATATCTCAGAAGTCAAGATATCACAACAAATTTAGTCATGCAGTATCTATGAAGTACCCACAGCTGCAATGACTATGTAGACGACGGAAGACCAATGGACTCAGATGTTGTTGTTGTTGTTTTTTTTTACATTATGGGACCGTTCACAAATTACGTAACTCAAAAGGGTGGGGGGCGGAGGGGGGTGTGCCGAGACGTTACGCTTTTGTGCGGGGGGTTGTCAAATGTTGTGGGTTTTTGTTACGCACACGTTACGGGGGTGGCTCACAATGTCAAAAATTGCATTACGTAATTTGTGAACGGCCCTTATGTAGTGACGTTTTGAAAACAAAAGAGAAAGCTTTGAAAATTAGGAAGTTGGTCAGTATAAACAAAAATGGTACCTTAACATCTTTTTCAGAAGGAATTTCTTTCAAACCAATGTACATTCTCCTACCCCCGGTTATTATTATTATTATTTGTTTTTTTTTTTTAAATTAAAGCTTGTTGATATAACTATCATTATCATTACCATCAACATCCTCATATTCCTTTGCGCTCCTTACAAAGCATGTAGCCACCACTATAGCTGGTCCACTTACAGGAAGTCTGCACCAAGCAACCACGTGCTCTAGCAGCAGTGGCTTCAGTGCCAATTAACTTTACTTGGTCAGGAAGCCAGCCACATGCACAAATGTGGTCGCCTCGTACGAACTACATAAATTAATAGTAACCCTATTTTCCCTTCGTCTATTTGATGTTACTATCAATGCTGTTAAAATCACTTCATTAATGAAAACACGTACTACTGTTTACAGAAGCATACGGGTTCTTTCAGACATTCTTACACGACGTAATACACATTAGACACGCCCTGACACACGCTTAATTATTATACACATTACAACAAGCAAAAATACATGTAGTCTGTTTACTCACCGAGCTTGGCATCGCCATCGGGTAGTCCCAAACTGAAAACCGTCTACCGGCTAGTCCTCTAGTAAACATCATAGCTAGAACAGGTCAGTATAAACATACACTACACTGGAGATTATTTATCTATTGTAACATAAACGGTAGTTACAGTTCACCAAAGTACATATTTATAGTAAAAGTCTGAAGAACTTTCGAGATAGTTTTAAAATTTACAATTCTTAATCAGTTTCTTACCCAGTTTGATTCCTAAACAGTCATAATTGCTCTAAGGAACCATAAAATCAACGAATTAGAAAGCACAAACCGTAACAAACTACAAACTTAAGAAAATGCAAGTATCGTGGACTCCTGCCCACTGCGAGGCATATCGAAACCATAAAGCAGAGATAATTACCAAAGACAGGAGAAACAAAACAGAAACTGAATATAGGACAACGTTTGAAAAAATAAAATCCATAATAAAAAGTCCTAAATATAATTTCCCAGCTTTTTCTGTCAGTACATAACTGTGGTTGAAAGTTAGACATTAATTGTATTGTTTCCTTTATATGTACTCTCCCCAAAGAAAAATGCGCAAATGACGGTGTGCACAAAAATAGTTATAGAATGTGTGATCCCGTATACACACATTGGGATCCTTGCTGCTGCTACGTAGTTCGAGTACTGTGATGATGCACAGTAGTTTTTAAAAATACTTTTGAATAAGTAAAATTGCCGTTAGGTATTGGTGCTTTTGAATTTAATTCCCGTCTTATGACGGGCTTTTACACTAGTAGATTAAGAAAATGGCATAGTGAACACTCAGGATCAGAATTAACAGAAACATAGTATCTCCATACCGAGAAGAAATCAAGTGATAATTTCCAGAATGAGAATCGACCACTGCAGACTCAAACATCATCTCAATTAATCGGAAAAACACGCACCAATGTGGAAAAGACAAGCAAGCAGTGGAGCATGCTCTATAAGAATGTCAGCTCTACAAGAGGAACACACTGACAGATCACTGCCTTCACTAACACATTGCGGCGATGAGAGGAACCTGAGAGGCAATAGACCGTTAACTTTATGAGACAAGTCTGAGAAACTACAGACCGCTAACTTTATGAGACAAGTCTGAGACACAACAGACAGCCAATTTTATGAGAGAAGTCTGAGACACAACAGACTGCCATCTTTACGAGAGAAGTCTGAGACACAACAGACAGCCAACTTTACGAGAGAAGTCTGAGACACTAAAGACTGCCAACTTTATTTAATAGATAAATGTGTATACATTATTGCGACTGACGAGAAAGGAGGAAAATTCCACATGTATGCTCCATGTTGAACAAGCCACTTCACAGCCACACGATCCACTTCATTGTTTATTCAGTCTATGTTGATAAGAATCTTTTTCTTATTAATGATGTCCACTAAATGATAAATATAAGTGGATGGAAGCAGACATCATCATCATCAGTTGATAAACTCTTAATACAAGACCCTTGCCCTGAGCAAGAGACATGCTGAGAAATCTGAAGCTCGCTCGAACATCACCAGAGTTAAATACTGTGTTGTTGTGTTGCTCGTGGTTCGAGTATGGAATGTCAACTTGACCTACGCAGTGGTGTGTAGACATAGATGGAGTGTATAATGTGCGAATGATAGGAAGAGTTCGTGGTGTTGACAAATGTTCTTTTCTCACACTCATGTATGGCTGGAAGTCATCGACACCAACGACTGTGTACCTTTACTAAAGTTTAATTGGACGTACACACTCGACAGCACAGATAGTGACAAATCACAGGTTGGCATAATACATCATGGTACAGTGGATAAATGGTCTTGCAATGTTATGTTACATGGGCACTCATGTAGAATAATAGTATAATGGACTGTCAGTAGCCAAGCACTCAGTATTGCCCATATATATATATATCAACTGAGTTTACTGACAAAGCACGTCAGATTATAAACAATATCCAAGATGGCTTCTAGACCTAATCTCGTCTAGCGAAGATTCCTTAACATAATGTCCAGCACAGATTTTTCCATATAATTATATTGAACCGCTAACAATGGGTTCTCATGTGTAGCAGTGATCTCTGGACTAATCAAGCGATAATACGGGCATCCCTTTTCTCTTCTTGAAAGTCACTACATGTTTGGTTCCAAGATGGCTTCACTCGTGAGCTGTCACTCACGTTTGGATACAGATAATGAATCTGTCCTAAAGTTAGTCATTCATTAAACATTTCATTGCTCTGTAGATTTGATCATGAACAATTGACTGCATTCTACAGGATATAGTGCTGCTAGGAATCAGAATCGTTTTTTTTTTCGTCTAGTTAGATGTATCCTCTCAGACGTACAAATCATCCCTATCGAAAAACGGTGGCTTCGTACGAGAGTTCAAAAGAGTATCTTTATTACCTTGGTTTTCAGAAATATGATTTTGCCATTCCTTGGCAATAAGAATGAACACTGGGGTAAAGCATACACGATAGGTCTAGACGACTATCACTTTCCCCAAAAACCACTGAGATCACTTTTTCCCCGGCGTCAAGCCGACATAGAAAAACCCAGCCCATCATCAGGGCGAAGCCAAAACACACCTCTCTCGCGACACATCCGCCGAACAGCCTTTGACCTCTCTAGAGACAACAGAACATATAGTTCGACTTAGATATGTAAAGATATACAGATATAAGACAGATTCGTCCTACACAGACAAACAATACACATAAATTCAGGCCATAGATATTCTGAAGCAAGAACAATCTATTACTACCCAAACAAAGAATAAATCGCAGTAAAACTGGATTCATCCGCGGAGTTCGATCGAAAGAGACGGCACAACTTTCAAGGGAAGTAACTCAATAATGACTTTCCCTTAAGCACTAAAAAATATCTATTTTGTTTACAAAATATTTGCGAACATAACAAGTATACCAATGTATAATATTGTAAGATATCAAAGACTGCACGTAACAGTCTTACCACACCTCCCGGGAAAAAAATGGAACATTTTTTTTCTTTTTGAAATACATCTAGGAGCAACGTACAATAGGCTCACAACGCATGAATAATGCGCAGATGAAAATATCAGGAATACATATAACGCCTAATATGAGGCTAAGTCGACTTATGGAGCGACTGGTGAGAATGTGTCTCATAAACTGAGAGAAATTATTTCTCTATAAGTATATTTTTCCAGGAAGGTGTCATCAAAGTATAATACAATTCTGGCAATTACACGATGCCTAAAAAATCATACCATCATTTCGTATTAGATATCTTAAATTTATGATTTATGAAGAAAAAAAAATATCAAAGCACAGCGGTGAATAAACATCAATAAACCGCTATGTAGTGATACAATCATTATATTATTAAATTACAAATTTGTATCTATCATGATATAGAAAAGGAACTACTATAGAACTAGACATATCAAGAAGTCTAAGCCCTAATAGTTATGTGGAATCATGTGGGCATCTTGACAGAATGTCTGCCATCACATTATCTGATCCACGAATAGCTCGCACAGAGAAATGAAAAGGTTGAAGAGCAATTGCATATCGAGTAGACCTCTAGCTCTTCAAATTCTTACTCTGTATAGCAGTAAGAGCTTTTTGGTCGGTTTCTACTATGAAATGTGCGCCCAGAAGGAATCTCTGTAGTTTGAGGATCGACCAAACCATAGCTAATAGCTCACGGTCTAAAACCGAATAATTCCTTTCTGCCGCATTAAGTTTTCTGGAAATATACATTACAGGATGCAGAGTTCCAGAGTACTCTTGCATTAGTGCCGCTCCAATCTCAGTGGATGAAGCGTCACTACGAAGAACGAATGTTTTATCTTTAGTGGGTAGCACTAAAATAGGTGGTGTTGAAAACAATGTTTTAATCTTATCCAGAGAGCATTGGCATTCCTGAGACCAGTGGACCACATTAGGCGAACCTTTCTTTAGAAGTGTTGAAAGAGGTGCCATGATAGAGGATAGATTCTGAATGAATCTGCCATAAAATTGAATAAGACCACGGAGCCGCGCTAGCGTAGTGGTTACAACACCGCTCTGGCGACCGGGTGATTCAGGATCAAACCCGGGCGACGGCATTTGAGGATTTTTCGTCGACCGGGAATTGGACTGGATTAACTCGAGACCTGGCGAGGACATTTGAAGGAGTGTCGTCGACCAGGGATTGGCGGCTCCTGAGCCGACCCAGCTGCAATGGGTACCTCCGAAATCGGAGAGTATTTGCCTGAATGGCGAGGGACACCTGTCTCTGTACAAGTAAAAAGGGATACTCACGTAAAATCAATGTCAGGTTAGACATAGTAATAACCTGAGATTTCGCCTCGAGTATTAGCGGGCGTACGGAAAAAAAAAAAAAAAAAAAAAAAAAAAAAAAAATAAGACCTAACAGACTTCTCACCTGTTTTTTAGTCTTAGGGATTGAGATGTTAAGTATCTTACTAGTATTATGGCCCTCTGTCTTTAGGAAACCATGACCAACTCGGTGGCCTAGGAAAGAAATTTCGCTAAAACCAATATAGGCTTTAGAGGGTTTCGCTGTCAGGTTGTGCTCGCGCAAAGTAGACAGCAATTCATCTAACCCTGAATAGTGATCTTCCCAAGTATCGCTGAAAAGACAGATGTCGTCTAGATATGCAATGACATCTGACCGATAAGATAGGATTCGGCGCATCATGCGTACGAATGTAGCTGGTGCGTTCATAAGACCGAAAGGCATAAAATTCCATTGGAACAAACCTCTAGGTGTTGAAAAAAAGCCGTGAGAGGTTTGGCGCGTTCAGATAAAGGAACTTGCCAATATCCTTTAGACAAATCAAGTTTAGTGAAAAAATGAGATTTGGAGAGTCGAGTAAGTAGTTCTTCCAGTAAAGGCATAGGTTCAGCATCGAACTTCGTTACCTGATTCAATTTTCGATAGTCAACGCAAAGACGTATGTTATTGTCTTTTTTACGCACAATAACCATCGGCGAAGAATATGCAGAGGTGGATGGTTCGATTATTTTCAAATCTATCATCTCATCCAACTCTTTCTCGACCTGTGCTTGAAAATGTATAGGTATAGGATAAGGTCTAACCCTAATAGGAGTATGGTCAGTCAGAACAATGTCATGTTCAATGACATGCGTTTGTCCAGGGATGTCAGTGAGTACATCCTGAAATGTTTGCAACATAGTTGAAACTTGTCGCTGTTCTCCTAGAGACAAATCAGGAGAGACAGTAACGTTCTTCCATGATTCACTAGAATGAAGTGGGATCATTGGAAGAGGAAGATTTACATCTGAAAAACTTGTTTCCTCATCCTGTATCACGGACAGTGATGAGTAATGACCATGTTGTACTGGAGAATTGTCCGTTGCATGGAAAATGGGTTGCAAATAATCCGGACGTTCATGGAATTCAGTAAGCATATTGATGTGGAGGTTTTATGCTTCCCATCAATATCGACAATATAGTCGACATCGGAAATTTTCGATATTATATCGTACGGACCTTTCCAAGAAATAAGTAGTCTGTTTTCCCTACAAGGTAGTAATACAAATGCTTTGTCACCAGGACAAAGTTGTCGTAAGCATCTCTTCTTATTGGCAAATTGCCTTGCCTTCTGTTTCGCAAATTCAGAAGAAGAAGTTGCTAATTTGCATGCTTCGATAATCTTTTGTCTCAACGCGATGACATATTCGTAGGATGACTTTGTGTCATCGTCAATATTGTCAGATGTTATGAGATCGTGAAGCAACGACATAGGGCCGCGCAGACGCGCGCCAAAGACGAGTTCAAAGGGAGAAAATCCTGTATGTTCATTGGGTACCTCTCTGTAAGCGAAGAGGGCCGCAGGTAAAACTCTGTCCCAGTCTTGAGGATGATCGTCAGTTATCTTCCCTAGTAAGTTTTTAAGTGTTCTATTAAGGCGTTCGACCATACCATTAGACATTGGATGGTAGATATTACTTAAAGATCTATCTATCTGCAGAGTAGACATTACTTGAGACATGGTATCTGATATTAGTTGGGTGCCATGGTCTGACAATATCTCTCCGGGGAAACCCAAACGAGAAAATATAAGCCAAAGAGCATCTGCAATATCAGCAGTAGTAATGCTCTTCAGAGGAATAGCCTCTGGCCAACGTGTGCACATATCAACACATGTCAAGATAAACTGATGTCCTCTGGCAGACTTGATCTTAAATGGACCAATAATGTCTATGGCCATTTTTTGAAACGGCCGAATAGGAATGTCCGCCGCCTGAATGGGTGCAGCATGCCGTGGACCTTTGGATTTAACTTCCTGACATACTTTACAAGATCGACAATAAATCCGTATGTCCTTGTTTACCAATGGCCAAAAGAAAGCCGCAAGGACTCTTGACTTAGTACGGGAAAAACCCATGTGTCCAGCACACTGAGAGTCGTGAGCGTGTGCTGCAAAATTTTAACTCTCAAATTCTTGGGAACCAGGATTTGAGAATGACTTGACGTAATGGAGTCTTGAACCATACGTACAAGTACGCCATTCTTCTTTGTAATCCACGATTTACGACTTGTGTCTTTATTCGGATCACCTTTAGTTGCAAGAATGAAGAATTTCTTCAGAGTGGGATCATCTTCTTGCTGTTTTATAAACGAGTCACGAGAAATTACCAAGGGATCATCTTGGTTATGCACTTCATTATCTTCAGTAGATGAAGTTTGAGGCATATTAAGAGCCTGAGCTCTAGTGACTACAGCGTTAGCAATCTGCATGTTTTGCCTTTCCCACGCGGAAATTTGTTGCGGAGTGCATTCTTTGACTCCATGAATGCGACCGATGATGAGGTCAGCGATCGGATTCGGAAGAAGACATGCGTGTACATCTCCTGTAAAGAAAGGAGTAGCAATCCTAATGATAGCAGTAGAGTATTTCTCTAATGTGCCGCCAAATGTTACACATTTGACTACTTGTCCAGTGGCACGGGAAGGATCTACGAGTGACTGCCTAACACCAATTGTGGTGCATCCAGAATCAAATAGCACAGAGACTGGATTGTTATTCACTAAACCCTTATGTAAGACAAGAGAACCTCTTCCATCATGCGCGACTGATGCCGGAAGAGCAGGAAGAGGATGGCCACAGCTTAAAGTAGACACTGTGGTTGGCTCAAATAACGTTTTGCATTGGGGGCACTGAGATGCTCTCCCAAAATCAAAAGCGGCACATGCCATATTACTAGCATCATTATTATCTTTACTCTGTTTATAGGCTTCATGGGACTCTTGTTGTGCAGAGTTTGCCTGAAAATGTGGTTTATGTCTTTTGTTTTGAGATCTACCTCGGTTATTATCACCTCTGTAGTTATTGTTACCTCTATTGTAACCCCTATTTGGGTTTGAGTCATAGTTCCCTTGGTTACCATTATCATATTCATTATAATGAGTATCTCTGTAATTATGATCTTGTTGACTCCAAGACGGATAACCCTGATAGTTTCTATAATTACTTCCTCTACGGAAATTCCTATAATTATGACCACCCCTGTGTCGAGAGCTATCAGCTCGTCTCCAGTTCTTTGAAGAAGAACCCTGAAATGATTGTGATGCGTGATGCCATATGATGATGGATGGTATCCGCATGTCTGGTTTTGTGTGGTGTGCAGATGTGTTCAGTCAAAACAATGTTCATACAAAAATAACAGGGCAATCCACATAGGACGTCAGTAAACTCACGACGTATAAAGTCAATGATTCTTGTAACAGCCGTTGACGTTTTTCTTCATTATTTATTGTGGACGCCACAGTGACAAAATGGTTACGCGAATATGTAGGCACATCAAACAGTCATTATCACAGCAACATTCAATACAGCAATAGACGGTAGACAGCATTACAATGATGAGTCAGATGCATGTTATATTTCATAGTGCTGTAAATGTAGTCAGGTGAAAAACTCCATCCTTTTCTATAACAGCCAGGAGATAACCAGATATATGAGATCAGTTCACTCTCCTTAGTCTGACTTCAGCAAGACAGACACGTCTGCCGAAGTATAAATAATGTCCTCAAAAATATCCTCTAGATAATAAAGGTTTTCCAAACCTAGTTCATTTAACAAAGTAGCAAGTAATGGTCCTTGGTACCTGCATCAACCGATGCAGTACAATGCAGCGACATGTGAGCTGGGAAAAAACATCTCGTGACGACGACTTTCGAAGACAGGCTATGAATCGAAATCGCTCACGACCCAAAATCGATAGAGTTAATGAAAAAAGTCAATTTACCTTGCTTTCAAGAAATACAGAAATATCACGCCTCCCGACATGTGGGAAACACTAGAGGTATTATCTCGAATAAACGAAATATCCATAAGAGGACTACACATCCCTGACAGAACAAAAAATAGCGGAGATCCCCTCTTCAACGAGGCATCTCTTTCGCCATTCCAAATCGCTCACTCCACTAGTGGTGGGCGGAAACCGATCGACCAAGAAGCAAGACAAGTCATGCGCAGTCCAGCGCAAAATGACCACAGCTCAAACTTAACTGCATTCGATACCAACGCGAGAAGACAAATGCTTACCGAGAAAAGTGACTATAAATTTCAAGCAGTTGTTGCCCTTGCGTTATAAAATAGATATTGAAATAAAACGATGTTGCGAGAATTTATCACGCAACATATCACCACCTCCTCCCGATAAAAAAAAAAATGTGGAACATATTTTTTTTTTTCAATATCAAAGAGCATGCGATAAGCGGCTCAAAACGCACGAATTATGCGCTGATAATTAACTAAATTGCCAAACAATAGGCTAATTATAGAGTGTCTGGTGAGGATATACCTCAACAGAAAAATAAATATGTCTAAAAAAATATTCACATCGGGGAGGTGTCACCAACACACATCACGTTAGCATGTAAACACAATATACGTATGCAAGTTACTATAATCATCATTAAACAGCATACTCTAATATTGTCTTTAAAAAATGGATGTACAAATCTGATAGGAAAATTTAAATAGTACATTCTTTGACATGTAATGACATAAGTACATAGTAAAGTTAAACTACATGACGATCCAGGACATATGCTCTGGTATTCCGAGGGTAAGTACACAATCTAGAACTCGTCATGCTTGATACTAGTAAGGTAAGTCCTCAGCTCAACAATGACATTCTGAGAAAGTACAAGCAATATAATGCTAATTAATAACTAATATGCTTCATAAGGTACAATACATTATTAATAATTGTGGCTGTTTAGTAAACTAACGGCCCTTATATTAACTACTCAGTCCTCCTCTATCATCTTAAAATACGAACAGAAGAAGATGACAACAAAGCACGATAGTGTGTACATATAAAGTAAGTACAGATGTGCTAATCTATTGTAGAAATATAGGTGTGTTATGACTCTGTAATATATGGAAATATAGGACAGAAGTATTAGTTGGAGTCATGTGGGCATCTAGACAAAATGTCAGCCATCACAATATCCGCACCACGGATAGCTCGTACCGTGAAGTGAAAAGGTTGAAGAGCTATAGCATATCGAGTGGATCTCGAACTCTTCAAATTCTTAGTCTGAATAGCTGTAAGAGCTTTCTGATCAGTCTCTAGAATGAAATGTGCGCCCAGGAGGAATCTTTGTAGTTTTAGAATTGACCAAACCATCGCTAACAACTCACGGTCTAAAACCGAGTAGTTCCTCTCTGCCGCATTTAGTTTTCTAGAAATGTACATAACAGGATGCAGAGTATTTGCATATTCTTGCATCAGTGCTGCTCCAATCCCAGTGGATGAAGCATCACTCCGAAGAACAAAAGTCCTATCAAGAGTAGGTAATCTTAAGATGGGAGGAGAAGAAAATATATTCTTGATTTGGTCTAGTGAAGATTGGCATTCTTCAGACCAACGGACCAGATTAGGCGAACCTTTCTTCAACAATGTTGATAGAGGTGCCATGATCGAAGATAAATTTGGAATAAATCTCCCATAAAATTGAATTAAACCTAAGAGACTCCTAACTTGTTTCTTCGTTTTAGGAACAGAGATGTTCAGTATTTTGGAAGTATTGTGGTCTTCTGTCTTCAAGAGACCATGACCAACACGATGACCCAGGAAAGAGATTTCACCAAAACCAACAAAAGCTTTAGAAGGTTTTGCTGTCAAATTATTCTCACGTAGAGTGGACAGTAAGTCATATAACCCTAAATAGTGATCTTCCCAGGTATCACTGAAGAGACAGATGTCATCTAAGTATGCGATGACATCCGAACGATGTGACAGAATTCGACGCATCATGCGAACGAAAGTGGCAGGGGCGTTCATGAGACCAAAAGGCATAACATTCCATTGAAATAGACCCCTAGGTGTAGAAAAAGCAGTAAGAGGTTTGGCATGCTCTGCTAAAGGCACTTGCCAATAACCTTTAGACAAGTCAAGTTTAGTGAAGAATCTAGAATTAGAAAGTCTAATCAGTAGATCTTCTAACAAAGGCATCGGTTCAGCGTCGAACTTTGTGACCTGATTCAATTTGCGATAATCAACGCAAATTCGTATGTTCTTATCCTTCTTCCGGACAATAACCATGGAAGAAGAATATGGTGAAGTCGATGGTTCAATTATATTTAATTGAATCATTTCATCCAATTCCTTTTCCACTTGCGACTGAAAGTGTATAGGAATAGGATACGGCCTAACCCTAATTGGATTATTGTCGGTAAGAATTATGTCATGTTCTATGACATCTGTGTGTCCAGGAATGTCAGTGAGAACATCCTGAAATGTTTGTAACATCGACGAGACTTGTCGATGTTCGTCACCAGAAAGATTAGGAGAAACAGAAACGTTTTTCCAAGATTCCGTGGAATGTAATGGAACCACTGGAAGGGGAAGGTTGACATCAGAGAAGGTAGCTTCCTCATCCTGAATGACAGACAGGGATGAATAATGACCGTGAGGTGCAGGAGCATCATCCGTTGCCTGGAAAATAGGCAGCAAATAGTCCGGACGTTCGTGAAATTCCGAAAGCATGTTTATGTGGAAAGTTTTATGCTTTCCATCAATATCGACCACATAGTCAACATCGGAAATCCGAGAGACTATTGCATACGGACCTTTCCATGCAATAAGAAGTCTATTTTCCCTACTGGGGAGTAGGACGAATGCTTTGTCACCTGGACAAAGTTGTCGTAGACATCTATTCTTGTTAGCAAACTGCCTTGCCTTCTCTTTAGCAATTTCTGATGAAGCAGTTGCTAGCTTACATGCCTCAATGATCTTTTGTCTAAGAGCAATGACATACTCATATGAGGATTGAGTTTCATCGCTAATATCATCGGCAGTGATGAGATCGTGTAATAAAGACATAGGGCCACGTGGACGCGCGCCAAAGACAAGTTCGAAGGGAGAAAATCCTGTGTGTTCATTAGGGACTTCTCTATAGGCAAAGAGAGCCGCGGGTAAAACCCTGTCCCAATCTTGAGGATGATCTTCAGTTATCTTACCAAGCAAAGTCTTGAGCGTTCTATTCAGACGCTCAACTAACCCATTAGACATAGGATGGTAGATACTATTGAGAGATCGTTCAATATGTAAGGTAGACATTACCTGTGACATAGTGTCAGATATGAGTTGAGTGCCATGGTCTGACAATATTTCTCTGGGGAACCCCAAGCGAGAAAATATCAACCAAAGAGCATCTGCGATATCTGTAGTAGATATGCTCTTAAGAGGAATAGCCTCTGGCCAACGTGTGCACATATCGACACATGTAAGGATAAACTGATGTCCTCTGGCCGACTTGACCTTAAAAGGGCCAATAATATCTATGGCCATTTTCTGAAACGGCCAAATAGGAATGTCAGCAGCCTGGATAGGCGCAGCATGTCGTGGTCCTCTAGATTTGACCTCCTGACATACCTTGCATGATCGGCAGTAAATACGAATGTCCTTATTGACAAAAGGCCAAAAGAAAGCCGCAAGGACTCTCGACTTCGTACGGGCAAAACCCATATGTCCAGCACATTGCGAGTCATGAGCATGTTGTAATATTTGGACTCTCATGCTCTTGGGAACAAGAATTTGCGAATGTGCCGACGTAGTCGAATCTTGTACCATACGTACAAGTACGCCGTTTCTCATTGCAATCCAAGATTTTCTATTTGTATCCTGATTCGGATCATCTTTCTTCGCAAGAACGAAGAATTTTTTTAAAGAAGGATCTTCTTCTTGCAATTTTATGAAAGAGTCACGAGTGATTACTAAGTGACTATCTTGGCTATCAACTTCATTATCACTATTCAGTGAAGTTTCGGGTGTTTGTAGAGCTTGTGCTCTTGTAACTACTGCATTTGTAGCTTGCATGTTATTATCTTCCCAAGCAGCAATCTGCTGTGGGTACACTCCCTAACTCCGTGAATACGACCAATAATAAGGTCCGCAATAGGATTAGGTAAGAGACAAGCATGCACATCTCCAGTAAAGAAAGGAGTGGCAATGCGAATTACAGCAGTAGGATACTTTTCTAGAGTGCCGCCAAATGTGACACATTTAATAACCCTTCCTGTAGCACAAGATGGATCTACAAGCGATTGTCTAACACCAATAGTGGTGCATCCGGAATCGAAAAGTAGTGAGACCGGAGTATCATTAACAAGACCCTTATGTAGGATTAAAGAACCCCTCCCGTCATGCGCAACAGCAGCAGGAAGAGCGGGAAGTGGGTGACCACAAATCAAAGTAGTTATGGTACCCGGTTCGAATAAAGTACTGCATTGGGGGCATTTGTTTGCTCTCTCAAAGTCAAAAGCAGAACCAGTGACAGCGTCAAAGTTTTTACTATCAACAACATGATTACAGGCTCCCTCAGTTTCCTGTTGTACAGCATTAGCTTGCTGATATCTCTTTTTTTTGTGTTGAGATCTACCCCGACTATTATTACCTCTGAAGTTATCAAAGTTATTATTATCTCTGCAGTTATTATTGTCTCTATTGTAATTGTTATCCTGGTTCGAATTCCAGTTTCCACGATTACTATCATGTTCACATTGATGCGAACATCTATTTGTTTGGTTCTGAGGTCTTCGGCAGGAATAACCTCTATTACCATATCCTCTTTTGAAATGCCTATAATTATTAGGGTGATAGTAACGACCACTATCAGGTTGTCTCCAATTCTTCGAAGAAGAATCACCATGAAATTGATTTCCATGATTTTGACAGAAATTACCGCTACTCTTTCTATCAAAATTTTGTTGGAATCTACGAGCAAAGTTTTGGCCATACGGAGCTGCCGAAGCAACTGGTAAACCTTCTTTCACCTTAGAGTTACCCATGGTTATGTGTGGGTGCGCAGTTACGTATTGGCAACAGAAATCTTCCATTTCTTTTATTGTTTTAGGTTTACGTTCATGAAGGAAAGCAAGGAAAGACTCATTGACAGACGACATGACTTTGTCTCTAAGTATTAAGTCCATAAGTCCTTCATAAGTTTTTTCCGTCTTAGATAGTTCAACCCATCGTGAGAAAGTAATGCGTATTCTTGCAATAAACTCGGAGAATTCAACTCCATTTTCAGGTAACATGTTTTTAAATTGTAGACGATAGCCGTCTTCGTTAAGCTGATATTTCTTTAACAAAGCGGCCCTGACAACCACATAATTGTTCTTGTCAGGTTCATCCACCATATTTAATATACTTAGAGCTTTACCTGTCAGTATCCCTGATAACTGATAAACATATTTTGCTTTGTCTATGTTATGAGCTGTACATGCTTGTTCAAATCTGTCCAGATAGAACATTATGTCATCGCTGGAAGGACTAAATGTTGGTAACTTAATCTTAAAAGTATCATTATTAGCCTTACCAGAAGATGAACCCTTGTTTGAATCATTACCATTACTCATGCTCGTCAATTTCAATTTTTCCAACTCTAAAGCTAAGACCTTTTCTTCATGTTCCATTTTTGCTTTCTCTTTCCTCTCATCAGACTCTCTCTGTAATCTTCTTTCCTCAGCCTGAGCCTCTTTTTGAAGTCTTTCATTTTCAGCTTCTTTTTCAAGTCTTTTATTCTCAGCCTCTTTTTGAAGTCTTTCAGCTTCTAGCTGTAGCTGGAGTTTTCTTTCCTCAGCTTCTGATTCCCTTTTTTGTTTTTCCATTTCCATTTGGAATCTTTTTTCATCCACCTGCATCTGCAGTTTCTTTTGTTCAGCTTCCATATGCAGTTTCTTTTGTTCAGCTTCCATTGCTTTATCATATCGAGCAGTTGCAAATTCTTCTAACTTATCACCAGTCTTGCCAAGCAATTTACCCTGCTCAATAAAGTGCTCAAATGTAGACATGTTGTCTAACATATGAGTCCAAAACCTGAAATAATTAACTAATTTATTTCAAACCTAAGTGTAACAAGTCTTAATTAAGTACTTGTATATTCACATCACATTATATTATCCCAGTCTCTGTGGGAAACAAGTCTCCAATCAAAGAACTTGTATATGAAATATCAGCACTCAATTCTTGATCATAAGTGCACTTCTCATTCAATAGTGCACGACACTATTCATCATTCATTTATCATCAGTGTAGTAGTAACAGTGCATTAGCATAGCCCATTAACTAATTACTATAACTGTAAACAATGACTATGTAAACACATGCAGAATGTAAACATTGAAAATGTAAACAATACAAACAATGTAAACAATAACAATGTAAACAATAACAAAGATCAGCAACAATACAAAAACTTTCGCAGAAATCAACTAAAAATAAAGCAGAAATTAATGAAATATCACAAAAAATGTGACGATATCTGCGATAGAATTAAACAAAATACATGACACCACAGTGTATAAACAAAAATGTTGTATGAAACTAAATTATAGACAAGAGTAGGCTAACAAATACAAACCAATCAAAACAAAACTAAAGAATGCGAAATAATAACGAAAACAATATTAAAACATGTCATCACAGCTAACATAAATAGCAACAGAAGTCGCTTAGCAAATTCCAGTATTGGAAATTTGCAAACCTTACAGAAAACGCTCACAATAGACGACCTCTATGACGTGGCATAATCTAACGGAGACACCACCCAACCGAGAACCCGCTGAAATATAAACATATAAATATACGAATAACATATAAACATATAACATATAGAATGAGATGATACACAGAAGACTCAGCAGAAGTATAAGGGCACAGTTTACATACAAACAGGCCACTTAACTTATAGGCTTCCAATCGTAGAACAGCAGAAAAAAACGGATGTCAATCAACGTCCTAAAGAGCGAAGCTCCAACGATGATGGCACATCTGAACTGCTTCCACTGCTAACACGATGGTACAAGAGCTTCTGAAATACTGTGTGTTGAGTTGTTTCGGCACTTGACCTTCTAATCCAAAAGTAAGTTGATGGAAATCGGTACTTGGCCTTCTTCAGAAAACAACCCGTTTCAACCGGCACTTGACCTTCACAAAAACGACAGCACTGGAACCTTGACAGCAGCAACTTGCTTGACTTGCGTAAAAGATAACAGCAGTCCGAGTTATCCGGCAACATGTAACAACGCCGGGTACTGTCAAATTCTTGTTTCCGTCAAAAAGTTGAAATTTTGACTTTTACCGGGCAACGCCGAGTACTTTGAAAATTTTGAAGATGTTGACTGTATTGAAGAATGTTAATTTCTTGAAGGATGCTGATGAATTCTTGTTGAAAATGAAGTGGGTAAGGGACCCCGTGTTTGCTGGTACCAGAATCAAACCAGCTTATGGCCACCAAATGATGCGTGATGCCATATGATGATGGATGGTATCCGCATGTCTGGTTTTGTGTGGTGTGCAGATGTGTTCAGTCAAAACAATGTTCATACAAAAATAACAGGGCAATCCACATAGGACGTCAGTAAACTCACGACGTATAAAGTCAATGATTCTTGTAACAGCCGTTGACGTTTTTTTCTTCATTATTTATTGTGGACGCCACAGTGACAAAATGGTTACGCGAATATGTAGGCACATCAAACAGTCATTATCACAGCAACATTCAATACAGCAATAGACGGTAGACAGCATTACAATGATGAGTCAGATGCATGTTATATTTCATAGTGCTGTAAATGTAGTCGGGTGAAAAACTCCATCCTTTTCTATAACAGCCAGGAGATAACCAGATGTATGAGATCAGTTCACTCTCCTTAGTCTGACTTCAGCAAGACAGACACGTCTGCCGAAGTATAAATAATGTCCTCAAAAATATCCTCTAGATAATAAAGGTTTTCCAAACCTAGTTCATTTAACAAAGTAGCAAGTAATGGTCCTTGGTACCTGCATCAACCGATGCAGTACAATGCAGCGACATGTGAGCTGGGAAAAAACATCTCGTGACGACGACTTTCGAAGACAGGCTATGAATCGAAATCGCTCACGACCCAAAATCGATAGAGTTAATGAAAAAAGTCAATTTACCTTGCTTTCAAGAAATACAGAAATATCACGCCTCCCGACATGTGGGAAACACTAGAGGTATTATCTCGAATAAACGAAATATCCATAAGAGGACTACACATCCCTGACAGAACAAAAAATAGCGGAGATCCCCTCTTCAACGAGGCATCTCTTTCGCCATTCCAAATCGCTCACTCCACTAGTGGTGGGCGGAAACCGATCGACCAAGAAGCAAGACAAGTCATGCGCAGTCCAGCGCAAAATGACCACAGCTCAAACTTAACTGCATTCGATACCAACGCGAGAAGACAAATGCTTACCGAGAAAAGTGACTATAAATTTCAAG
Organism: Oreohelix idahoensis; assembly: GCA_024509875.1. Lineage (NCBI taxonomy): Eukaryota > Metazoa > Mollusca > Gastropoda > Stylommatophora > Oreohelicidae > Oreohelix > Oreohelix idahoensis. The sequence continues at coordinate 310,918 of JAMPIV010017116.1, read as the reverse complement.
CAGTTGTTGCCCTTGCGTTATAAAATAGATATTGAAATAAAACGATGTTGCGAGAATTTATCACGCAACAGATTGGTTACCTTGGTTTTGATAACTATTATGGTTACCTTTTTTATCAAATCTGTTTTGAGGTCCCTGAAATCTGTGTGAATAATTGGGACTGTATGGTGTTGCTGAAGCAACTGGCATACTCTCCTTAATCTTAGTGTTGCCAAAAGTCACGTCGGGGTGTGCAGTGACATATTGGGAACAATATTCTTCCATTTCCTTTAGAGATTTGGGTTTACGCTCATGTATAAATTCCAGGAATGGTTTGTTAACACATGACATAATCTTATCTCTGAGCAACAAATCCATAAGTCCTTCATACGTTTTTTCTGTTTTGGAAAGCTCAATCCAACGATCAACTGTGAGACGTGCCTTTGCAGTGAATTCTGAGAATTCTACCCCTGTCTCAGGCACCATCGTCTTAAACAAAAGGCGATAGCCTTCCTCACTTAGCTGGTATTTTTTTTATCAAAGCCGCCCTAATGACATCATAATTATCCTTATCTGCTTCTCCTACAAGGCATAATCTAGTCAAAGATTCACCTTTCAAGTTTTCTGCTAATTGATTAGCGTATTGTGATTTATCCACATTATGTGTACGACAAGAACGTTCAAATCTATCCAGCCAGAATGTAATATCGCCACTGGACTGATTGAACGGTGGAACCTTAACCTTGTAAGTAGAAGGTTTACCATTACCACTAGATGCCTGATTAACATTAATCATACTTGTCAATCTCAATTTCTCTAACTCAAATTCATGTTCTCTTATTGCTTTTTTTTCTTCAGCCTCTCTGTCTAATCTTTTTTGTTCAGCTTCCCTGTCTAATCTTTTTTGTTCAGCAGCAGCTTCTCTTTCTAATTTCTTTTGTTCAGCTTCACTGTCTAATCTTTTTTGTTCAGCAGCAGCTTCTCTTTCTAATTTCTTTTGTTCAGCTTCAAATCTCCTTTGCTCCACCTGCATCTGCAATTTCTTTTGTTCAGCAGCAGCCTCAGCTTCTCTTTCTAATCTTTTCTCTTCAGCCAGAGCTTTTCTCTCTTCTGCAGCTAATGCTTTGTCATATTGAGCAACTGCCCATTCTTCTAATTGTTGACCAGTCTTATCAAGGGCTTTCCCTTGTATAATGAAGTATTCTAATGTAGACATGGTGTCTAACAATAATACTAATCACCTGGAACAATAATAATACCACAAGTTCTTAATGACTTGATTAATCAGTATACTATCCCAATATCTGTGGGTCACAAGCCTTAATAAGGTCTTGTATAACAGTAATAATAATCAGGTACTGGTTTATACCATAATCCAAGTGCAGTGCACAGGCAATTGTGTCTTATGAAATATACCTATATAAAACATATGTCAACCAACAGAATACATAAAGTACAAATAGGACTGACAATACGAAAACGTTTGCAGAAATCAAAATAAATCAAATAGGGAAATCAATGAAAATAATCACTGAATCTGCAAAGAATAACAACACAAATGACGTCACTGTATATGAATATAAATTGTGAATAGAACTGAAAGATAGAAAAGGGTAGACCAACAAATTACAAACAATTCAAAACAAAACTAAAGAACAAAGAAATATTACAAAAATAACAATAATTACAGACTTCACAGCTAACACAAAAGCAACAGTTGTCGCAAGCAAATTTTCAATCAAGAAAATTGCACCTATAGAAAACGCCCACAACGGACCCTCTATGACGTGGGATATTCTGTTGTGAGGACGCCGCCCAACCTTAAACACAACCCGCTGACATATAAACTAACATACTATACAAACAAATAACATGTAACATATCATAAATACATATATCATGTGTGTAACGTGTTGCAAAATAGGCTCAGTTTTACAGTAATGGCAAAGTTATTCTTGTAAAATAAATACACTGCCACTTTATTGAAATATATATTCTGGCCTTAAATATTAAAGTTCATATATAGAAAACAAGAAGATCCATCGATGAAAATAGGACTTCTTAGTTCAATAATACTGTCTTCCTGTTAACATTGACAAGAATTGATCCAACTGTTCTGTGAAACTCTGTAATGTCTAATGTAAAAATGTCAACAACGCTGACCTACATACTGCATTCACTTGACAGGTCACGTGACGAAGTGTTGACAAAGAGCAAACCAATACTGCAAGTGTGTCGTATCAGCCACAGGAAACGGTCTGGTATCGGTAATCTGTTGACTTCTGAACTTCTGCGAGGTCAAACCCAGAAAGCTGGTCCACCAGTTGATAAGAATCTTTTTCTTATTAATGATGTCCACCAAATGATAAATATAAGTGGATGGAAGCAGACATCATCATCATCAGTTGATAAACTCTTAATACAAGACCCTTGCCCTGAGCAAGAGACATGCTGAGAAATCTGAAGCTCGCTCGAACATCACCAGAGTTAAATACTGTGTTGTTGTGTTGCTCGTGGTTCGAGTATGGAATGTCAACTTGACCTACGCAGTGGTGTGTAGACATAGATGGAGTGTATAATGTGCGAATGATAGGAAGAGTTCGTGGTGTTGACAAATGTTCTTTTCTCACACTCATGTATGGCTGGAAGTCATCGACACCAACGACTGTGTACCTTTACTAAAGTTTAATTGGACGTACACACTCGACAGCACAGATAGTGACAAATCACAGGTTGGCATAATACATCATGGTACAGTGGATAAATGGTCTTGCAATGTTATGTTACATGGGCACTCATGTAGAATAATAGTATAATGGACTGTCAGTAGCCAAGCACTCAGTATTGCCCATATATATATATATCAACTGAGTTTACTGACAAAGCACGTCAGATTATAAACAATATCCAAGATGGCTTCTAGACCTAATCTCGTCTAGCGAAGATTCCTTAACATAATGTCCAGCACAGATTTTTCCATATAATTATATTGAACCGCTAGCAATGGGTTCTCATGTGTAGCAGTGATCTCTGGACTAATCAAGCGATAATACGGGCATCCCTTTTCTCTCTTGAAAGTCACTACATGTTTGGTTCCAAGATGGCTTCACTCGTGAGCTGTCACTCACGTTTGGATACAGATAATGAATCTGTCCTAAAGTTAGTCATTCATTAAACATTTCATTGCTCTGTAGATTTGATCATGAACAATTGACTGCATTCTACAGGATATAGTGCTGCTAGGAATCAGAATCGTTTTTTTTTCATCTAGTTAGATGTATCCTCTCAGACGTACAAATCATCCCTATCGAAAAACGGTGGCTTCGTACGAGAGTTCAAAAGAGTATCTTTATTACCTTGGTTTTCAGAAATATGATTTTGCCATTCCTTGGCAATAAGAATGAACACTGGGGTAAAGCATACACGATAGGTCTAGACGACTATCACTTTCCCCAAAAACCACTGAGATCACTTTTTCCCCGGCGTCAAGCCGACATAGAAAAACACAGCCCATCATCAGGGCGAAGCCAAAACACACCTCTCTCGCGACACATCCGCCGAACAGCCTTTGACCTCTCTAGAGACAACAGAACATATAGTTCGACTTAGCTATGTAAAGATATACAGATATAAGACAGATTCGTCCTACACAGACAAACAATACACATAAATTCAGGCCATAGATATTCTGAAGCAAGAACAATCTATTACTACCCAAACAAAGAATAAATCGCAGTAAAACTGGATTCATCCGCGGAGTTCGATCGAAAGAGACGGCACAACTTTCAAGGGAAGTAACTCAATAATGACTTTCCCTTAAGCACTAAAAAATATATATTTTGTTTACAAAATATTTGCGAACACAACAAGTATACCAATGTATAATATTGTAAGATATCAAAGACTGCACGTAACATCTATGTTGATGGTTTTTTTTTTTTTTTTTTTTTATTAGCTTCTGTTTATCACTTCCTGAATAGAACTCTAACCATGTGTATTTCGCTCCGTTTAGTTTTTGGTGGTGTCTTTATTTTCTCTGAAGAATTTTCACTTCATCATTGTTTTCATTCCAATGTTAGCACTATTCCGTTGTTTTCGCTGCAACAGGTCAATTACTCCGTTGTTTTCGATGCAATATTTCCATTACTCCGTTTTTCGCTCCAACATTTCCATTACTTCGTTGCTCTCGCTGCAACATTTCCATTACTTCGTTTTTTTGCTCGCTGCAACAATTCCATTAACTTCGTTGTTTTCGCTGCAATATTTCAATTACAGTATTCCGCTTTTTCGCTGAAACAATTCCATAACTTCTTTTTTTTTCGCTGCAATATTTCCATTACTCCGTTTTTCGCTGCAACATTTCATTACTTCTTTGTTTTCGCTGCAATTTATTTGTATTTGCTTCTTTGGTACTTTTAAGTTGTATATATATATATATATATATATATATATATATATATATATATATATATATATATATATATATATATATATATATATATATATATATATATATATATATATATGTATATATATATATATATATATACATGAGTCCCTTTTCTCTGTAACAATCGTCCCCTGCATTAAGAGTAATATAATTATATTTTTGTAGCTGACATACAATTCTGTTTTACGTTACTTATATCAAAGTTACTGTTAACTAGTGTGTGTCAAGTTTCAATACTTAAGTCCAGATGTTACTAGAAATATTATCCGACAATAGCTTGAGCGTTACTTTTAAACCTGCCTATCACGATACAGTAATCACAGGTCCCCGTTAAGCGCAGTGTAGAGATATGATCTATTTTACATAAACCGAGTTAAACTACCGACTGGTCAGGTCTGTCAGGGAAGAGAGGGGAATCGAATGAGTTAACCGCTACATTCACTTTTTGTGCTTCCTTCCTAGCATTAAGTACACATGCATCAGGCTCCTTTAAGTAAGCCTACAAGAAAACATGCATGTGTTAATGGGTTTCCGTAGAAATTTTTTTACGATGAGGTTGTCAGCTACTTGCACACCTCGCATTAGTCGGCTCACACGACATGCATGAAGGAGCGGTTACCCTATTCCACACCACTAACATATCGAATATAAATTGTTTTTGTTATATGCAAAAGAAGGTGGACAGATCCTTCAGGTGTGTGAAACAGCTTGCTTTGTGCATTGACTTCTTTCAGGACATCTTCATTAGCTGTTTATGGTGTCTTCGACATTCTTCTAAGAAACCACAACTTTAACGTTTCCACTGATCTTGTTTGATAGTTCGTTGTTGTCGTGAAATGACGTCTGTCTCACATCACGAATTCTAAATATTCTGACCCTACCGCGCGTCATACATTATAGAAAGATAAGATACACCGACCAATGAAAACGCTTTCTTGGTCCTGTGTTTACTACTGCTTGGAAAATAAAGATGGCAAGGCCCTATCTGTGTAAACTGATTAACTTCGGAATTTTACTACAGCATTTTAGAAGAAGTACCACTTGAAAGAGGGTACCCACACAATATTAGGGATGTTACTCTACCCGTAAGTAGTAATACTTTTACTAATAATATTATAGGACGGGAGAAATCTTAGGTTAAATGCATTCGAAGCTTCAGGTTGGCCTAAATTTAGCAGTTTAAACTATGCATAACAGAAAATGCAAGTAGTAACCAAAAAGATTATTACTTAGAGATGTAAAGCCTAATTCCAAGTATAATGTAAGATTTAAATTACTAAAATAGCATCAGGAATAACGGAGATAATTAAAAAAGCAGTTTTCGTACATTGTACGATAGGCTAAAAGGTACCCACATTTTCTGATTTTGATTACATTCCTTGGGAGTTCCGAGGTCAAACTATAAATAGACTGGCCTAATGAACTAGGTTTAGTCACTATTATTTGAAAGCACAGAAAGCGGGGGAAAGCAGTTCATATGTTAATGCCAGCGTTTGCCTTCTGCACTTGTTAGAAGACCTTACCCAACCATTGAGGGCTTGTCTGTGTGTGCCTGAGGGTAAGAACGAATATATATATATATGGAATTATATTGATTAATCCATCTGTGCGATACGACGTGTATAAGATGTGTTATGAATGGACAGTGTGTACTGATGAAACTACAGACTCATGTGTATTTCGAGAGGCAAAGCCCGCCTTCGCAAATATTAATATATTGAGAAAGATGGTCAATTGTGTCTGTAAGTTATGAAATGTATTTAAAGAAGTTTTTCTTGAATGGAATGAGACACATACCAGGAACATAAGGAAAGATGATAGGGATTTTAGTACTGTATAATTTGACCTATTACTTAATAGGTTTATTCACATCCAAATTATTGTGTGGAGGCGAATCAAGGGAAACGAATGATGATTAAGAAGGTAGAAGAAAATTAGGATCACATTGAATTAAAATGATTGTTGCTACTATATTATACCTTGTGCATCTGCTAGCACGCTAATCTGAAACTGTCTATCGTCCCCATCTATGTCATAGAGGGATATGGATAGACAAATACAGGGATTGCGTTTGACCTTGTTTCAGGTTTAATCATATAACTTGAAAACCTATCAAAAAGAAGAAGAGGCTTCTCTTGATGAAGTTGCAACGAATGCAGTGCCAGTCTATGGACAAGTGCCAGCCATTTCGTGTGTAGCAGTGGGAAGATTTTCTTCTGAAGATTCCATCCAGCATTTTGAGGGAGCCATCTGCAGTGACTCAGTTAAGTTGCTCTCAGGGCAACTGTGTAGCGTATGCCGGTTCACCAAACAAATAACCGCATCCAGTTCATGATGCAAATAACAGTATATAGCTCAATTATATTGTAAAGATAACACTAATAATTCTTAAATGAAAGATCAACCAAGTTAGACTGTCTACCAAGAGATAGACATCTTACACAAGAGAAAGACATTTTTGTTAAACTGTTCTTATTTATTTAATGTTGTAAAATATTTGATTTTAATGTTTTTCCAAACAGAAAACAGAAACTGTTTTAGTAAATTGTAAATATTCACCAGAAGACTTTCTTAAATTCTTTAAGTTGAATTACAGTTCTTGTTGGTGAATTTATTTAAATAAATTACCCCTAGCAGAGTCAGAAACACTATTAAGTACCATAATCACAGAGGAGGATCTGGAGAGGTAGCAGTTTGGGACTCATGTACTACATCACTATCTTCTCTGGGAACTTACATAGCATGACCCTACCTTTGTGTCTATACAACCTTACTCTCTTCAGAGAAGGGAGCATTACTGATAAGACCAGACTTTTATCTGGCACTATCCTGGTGTCATTTGATACACCTTTATGTCCAGGATATTTCTTTATTTTAATAACATCTGAATCTCTCGCGACAGTTGTCCATGTTTTGCTTCCATATGAAAGAATCTGCTCTATGTATACATTAATACATATAGTTCCTTTCCGCTATTTATGGAGTATTGAATCAATACTGTAGGCTATCTTTCCATTATACGTCACACTGCACTATGTATACATGAAGTCATATCTTTAACGTTTCCACAGATCTTGTTTGATAGTTTCTTGTTTATGTTTTGCTTCTATGTGAAAGAATCTGCACTATGTATACATGAAGTCATATCTTTAACATTCCCACAGATCTTGTTTGATAGTTTCTTGTTTATGTTTTGCTTCTATGTGAAAGAATCTGCACTATGTATACATGAAGTCATATCTTTAAGGTTCCCACAGATCTTTTTTGATAGTTTCTTGTTTATGTTTTGCTTCTATGTGAAAGAATCTGCACTATGTATACATGAAGTCATATCTTTAAGGTTCCCACAGATCTTGTTTGATAGTTTCTTGTTTATGTTTTGCATCTATGTGAAAGAATCTGCACTATGTATACATAGGTCATATCTTTAACATTCCCACAGATCTTGTTTGATAGTTTCTTGTTTATGTTTTGCTTCTATGTGAAAGAATCTGCACTATGTATACATGAAGTCATATCTTTAAGGTTCCCACAGATCTTGTTTGATAGTTTCTTGTTTATGTTTTCCTTCTATGTGAAAGAATCTACACTATGTATACATGAAGTCATATCTTTAACATTCCCACAGATCTTGTTTGATAGTTTCTTGTTTTTGTTTTGCTTCTATGTGAAAGAATCTGCACTATGTATACATGAAGTCATATCTTTAAGGTTCCCACAGATCTTGTTTGATAGTTTCTTGTTTATGTTTTGCTTCTATGTGAAAAAATCTGCACTATGTATACATGAAGTCATATCTTTAACATTCCCACAGATCTTGTTTGATAGTTTCTTGTTTATGTTTTGCTTCTATGTGAAAGAATCTGCACTATGTATACATGAAGTCATATCTTTAACGTTTCCACAGATCTTGTTTGATAGTTTCTTGTTTATGTTTTGCTTCTATGTGAAAGATTCTGCACTATGTATACATGAAGTCATATCTTTAACGTTTCCATAGATCTTGTTTGATAATTTCTTGTACATGTTTTGCTTCTATATGAAAGAATTTGCATGTCGTGAATTTATATGGGTTTTAAAGTTATTTATGGTCCCGCATGAGTATAGTGGATGGTGATAAGTACGATAGAAGTAAAGGTGTAAGAAAATAGATTTTCACGAGTGAATAGTTTAAGGAGAGAAAAGAACCCAACAAGTTAATAACCTCAAAAGTTAAAGGTTAGCACTATGTTACAGCATAGACAGTAAAGAAAAGAACAAAGTTCCTACTAAATGCTATCCACAAAAATTAAACAATAGTTAAACAGAATACAGATGGTACAATTTTCCTGTAACAAAGAAAATAGTCTCTCTCTCTCTCTCTCTCTCTCTCTCTCTCTCTCTCTCTCTGACATACCCGGCCACATCAATCACGCTTACCCTATTCTGGTGATGTACATTTGGAATTATAATAGTTCCTGAATATATAAAGTGTCAGGGGTATTATCCAAGTCGGTCCCAGTCCACCCTCTATAACAAATAAGATTTTTAGGAGGGGGACTCCAAATTTGGTGGTGTATTCCTGGATCAACAAATGTCACCTCGAATAGTTAATGTAGAACCGAGATCTGGTATTCACAGTACTAAAGAAACATCTGGTTGCTAAAAACTGTTAATTATTGTTAATTGATGATGATGGTAAATCCTATCGGCTGTCTCTGTGGTGAGTGCCGATTTTGAAACAGTGTAACTTGCTGGAAAAAATCCGCTGATACGACTGTCAAAAGTCGGGAGAACTGTTATATCTTTCACACCCCAGTGGGTTGATAAATTGCAAAAAACCTATATCTGGATATTTGTAAGTCCAGTAAAAATTTACCATTAAAATGTTTATGTGTCAATCTGGCCAATCCTGTTCACAAATGAACTTGGGGACATGTAAGCCAAGAATAAGACCACTTTAATCACTCAGTAAATGAAGAAAAACGGGTCAAAATAGACCGCTAGTCGCCGTTTGATCAGGCCTGCGAAAAATAGAGAAACACTATGAAAAAATGCTACTAATATATATCTACATATATCACATGGTGTCTCTAGCCTATTCCTATCCGGTCAGGTTTCGCTAGCGCGGCGTCTCTAGGTCAGTATGCGCCCTCTCCGCTCCTTCTGCGCGCGCTAACAATCAGCGTACAATGTCAGTTATTATTTAATTATCCATAAGCGCACTTTAACAAATATCGCCTGTCGCTAAGTAACCTGCAAGTCTGGAAGGAAGAGCTGGAGAAGAGAGGGATGGTCATAAGCAGCTCTAAAACAAAATCCATGGTGATATCACGAGAAGAAAGGAAACATTAGATTAAGTTGGGAGAACAGGTCCTGGAGCAGGTCGACCACTTTAAATATCTCGGCGCTATTATAGACCGAAAGGGGGGCATCAAAGAAGAGTTGGCCACTCGAAAAGCAGCGGCTGGGAGACTTTATCAGGTCATAAATCGAGGATTCCTCAGCAAGAAAGAGGTTGGTAAGAAAACGAAGATGGCTGTATACCGCTCCACCTATGCCCCAGTCTTGACACATGGATGCGAGTCATGGGCAATGACTACAACCCACAATATTTTAGGTTTAGGACATAATGCATTCATTTGTGGACTAGCATGCAGAATTTCAACTCTATATGTTGAGAAATACGGGCTGATCACCCGTTTGCCAGTCACTTCGATTACGGAAACAACAGCAAATGGATTGATTTGCCGTTGCCCTAAAGACGCCAATAGGCGTGATGGGAAAAAAAAATGTTGAGAAATAATTATGTTATGTTGGTTTAAAGTAACCCTGCATTTTTTATACTGCGGCGGCCATTTTTAATAGCTAATTAGCATAATTATGCAATCTATCATATTGTTAGAATTCTCCTTTACCAAGGAACACTTTGGCATATATAGGCAAAATGTAAAGTTATTTATAAGAAAAGTTCATGTTTCTACCTTACGGCTACCATAAGCTGGAAGGGCCGGGGGGCACCATTGTTGGGCTGTGCTTAGGGTATCAGTTGGCATTAATCTGGCCCTGTACATACGCCGAGTTTCTATGAAATTTGTTACATTTTAACAACCACTGTAGTTATAGCAGAACTCTGTGCCTGGTATTGTATTCGTGCGTTTCGTTGTTTGTTCAATATGGCGCACAGATGCACCACTGCAGTTAATCTCCTTGCTGGAAGCCTCCACCGACGCATTCATGTCGCTTTTAAAACGGTGGTTTCTGTAGTGATTTGTTTGACATAATGATATTGCCAGCGACGTGCACAGCTCGTGTATGAGCTATTGTAAATATGTTGCTAGGATGACATTTCCATTTACAACCTTCCAAGCTTTGTCTGGGCTGAATAAAAGTTTTCTATTTCTAATAAATAACAAGCTTGGTAATCTCCAAAAGAACGATGCAATTCGTTCCGCACAGAATATGTGTCTCAGAGTTCCATCAAATGGAGACTGCTTTGGAACGTTGCCAGAAATCCAGATTTAGCAGCGGTATTTAAAGGAAACAAATTTCCCCCAATCTCCAGACTGATGGTGACGCTAAATCACAAAAATGGGTGCTTTTGTTTTTAGTGTAATGTGCACTCACGACGCATTCCTAATCTTTTTTTTACTCGCTCGAGGCGCACTGGTCCACCACAGCAGACGCCTTCGTTTACTTTGTTTTTGTTTAATAGGAAGTCTGAACCAAAGCGTGTGGGGAATTAAATTGTCGGTATCTGCTTACAAAAAATGTTTATTTTGATAGAATTTTTTTTTATTATTTGCTTTCCAGATGTTGTGACATGTTTCCCGCACTGTTTCTTTATCTTAACATTTACCTTTAGTTCAGATGAACTTTTTACCACCTTTATAGAAGACTATGTTGATTGAACTTTACAATTCAAAAAAGTGTGTATCCTTGGCGTAACTTATGAAGATATCGTAAGAAAAACAGAAATTTATCAATATACAAATAACAAAACAAATAAGTCAAGTAAAATACAGGTATTAAGAGACCACTTTTATTGGTGTTACCACATTCACTAACAAAAAATAAATAAAGAAAATAAGTTTGTCCGTATATTCTTTCGCATTGAATAAAAGTGAATGGGCAATTATCATTAACCAATAATTGTCATCTCTCTCTCTCTCCCTCTCTTTCTCTCTCTCTCTCTCTCTCTCTCTCTCTCTCTCTTTCTTTCTCTCTCTCACACACACAACAAATAAATAATTTCTTATCCTTCGTTCTTCGTACACTTTCAGACGAGGACTTGCATATTTGCAAAGAAAGCAGTGGTCAGCCTGAGACTATCTGTACCTTCTTAGAGTTTTTCTAATGGTACTGGACGGCCACATGCACTTTCTCTGTTCCAGATATGTTGGACACCTTTGAAGCAAATGTTCAGCAGTTAATTTATCGGTGCCAGTTATACTCATCGGTAGTTTCTATTTTTAGCTTGTTGAATAGATAGAAGCCCAATCTGGTGTGGTCCGTGCGGTGTCTGAAGGTTACCACTTGTTCACTTCTGCTGAGCTGGTAAATATACATCAATGTTTTGGTCTTCTTGATGCACGGCATCCCATTTGTTCGTGTAAATGCTTCTGATAAAACTCTTTGCCTCCCTTTGTGAAAGCTATGCTTGTATCAGGCTGAGGTATATTTCCACCTTTCTTTGCCAATATGTCAGCTTCTTTATTCCCGGTGATGTTACAGTGAGATGGAATCCATTGGATCACAACTCTTTTGAATCTTTGACATAGTTTATGGAGTATAGTTCTTAGGTCATCCACGTCTGCATTATTGTGGCTCTTCAGCGTTGCTAACAGTGCGTCTGTAAAGAAAAAAACCTCCTGTCGGCGCTTTCTTCTGTCATTATAACCCCTGCTGCAGTTTTCAAGGCCTCTGCCTCTGCACTTAAGTTACTTAAAATAATTGATAAATTATTGAACGATGTTGAGAAAGGTAAACCCAGATTATTACAGGAGAAAAGCACTTTCCCATGTGCAAAGCGAGTATTGGACTCTATAGAGACCATTACAAAAATCCAAAAACAAGAAAGAAAAAGAAACAATCTGATCGTCAGAAAATCTCTTTAGTAGGTCAGGTGTTTCTAACTTTGACTTTCTAGTCATTCATCAGATGTGTAAACCAAATTCTGAAGTGCTATTTCCTTTCTATCATTATTATTATGATTATTATTATTATATTCCAGATGTTGTATGGACCAGTCATATTACCTTCAGCAGACGACATAGATAGAGTTCACAGAAGAGAGTTCATGCAAAGCATACATATTCTGTGACAAAACGGGGCGGCCCCTATCGATCTTTGTTTCTCTCCGGCAGTATCGGTACATATGTGGTACTGATTTTTATTATGCGCTCTCAAGCATCGCACTTTTCTTTCTTTCGTCGTTATTTTTCTGCTAAGTAGCAGATATTTGATTTTATCATATCATTCGACACTCCTCTTTGTGAGGTCACCTGTTTGTTACCCAATCATCCTGGCTTGCGGTGAGCAGCTGAGATAAGATAGTCGCCGGCGTGTTTAGGTTGAACCGCTGATAAGACGATTCGGTTGGTAACCCAGATGGGCAGACACGGAGTTTTGCGTACTCATACGACAGATACGAGATATGTCTGTGGGCAGACAAGTGTGACATAATCGCTCCCGGGACGACTTGTTATGGCAACATTACTTTCTAATAAAGTAATAAGTATTACAGCTTACACATGTTGTCATATGAGTTCCCCGATCTGTCTGTAAGTTTGTACACAAGGGCATTGGACATCATATTACCATATATGGGAGACGTGACCTTTGCAAATTTTTTCCATGTCGGATATATTTTGGAAATACCACACCCGACCTGTTTAAATATGATTGGAGCGTTTATTTAACTCCATAACAAACAAAGGCGTGGGAAGATAGGAATATAGTCTGACCTTTTTGCAGTTTTATTTCACTGTGAATTTCACGCTCGCCAAGACAACATCAGACCTCGCCAGAGTGAAGACTAGATTCATAATTCCTTTTAGTTAGCCGGACCTTTTATTGGAGAACCAAAAAATACTTACAAAGCACAGGAAATCTCTACATTATAATAAGGAACACCGGGACTAGGAAACTGAAGAAACGAACGGAGTCAGAGAGGGAATCTATTGTCAAATTAAAGACCCGCCAAACGCATGTAAGAGACCGACTCGTATCTTTCATTCATCTGAGCAACAAATCTGTAGCCAAGATTGGCTTATTGGTGGTACCAGCAAAAAGGACCATTTCTGGGACAAGAAGGGACGAGTGGTTACGCTTTAAGACGGAAGACCAGCTTTGAAGACTCTCCTAGACTTTCCTGGGAAACGAGCTTCAGCCTACGAACCTTAACCAGAGACGAGTGAACGCAGTGTACAGAAAACCAACTCATCAGGAGGAGAAAGATCAGAATCGTCACTGGCAGCTAAGTTAACCCATATGCTGCCACTTGAACCTCTTATTAAAACCCATCACCCGAGTGATGACAACTTTATTTTGTAATTAATTATTATTCCTTTCTTTTAAACTGTTAAACTTAAAGTGATAGTTAAATTTTGTTATTTGTAATTATACCAATTTAACTTCGATTCAATAATTTTAAATGTACTACATGTTTGTCTCAGTCAAAGTTACTAAACACACACTCTAAACAGAGCTATATAATAATAATAATTCCACTGATAAACTCAGCAGTGAGGGCATAACGAGCTAGAATAAACCATTGCTTAAATTCTTCACAAAAGTTGTCGGCAGATTCCAGAATTAACGTACTCTGCAAATGCCAGCGTTGTTTTCTCTTATCTGAATATCTTGTGAATACTTCTTTGTGGTAGAAGTGTAATTAACCTTCTATCTACACATCTGCCAAGAGAAATCTCGTACGCAGATAAATATATTTTAAAGAAAATTAATTAAGTAGTGATTTTCCACTCAGAAAATGTTTTTTCTAAACCTCAAACATTGTTTTATTATAAAATCTGCGTTAAGTTTCATCATCATCATTATCATAATCACCACCATCATGATCACCATCTCCATCATCACCATTGTCGTCATCATCATCATCACCATCATCAGCACAATCATCATCATCACCACCACTATCACCATCACCACCATCATCATCACAATCATCATCATCCTCATGATCATCATTATTATTTTCCTTTTGCTCGTATCGAACAGAGAAGCCACAGCTTCAGCTGGTACTCAGTAAACCTGCACCAAAGTAGGTCATGTTGTTGCAGCGGTAATTTCTGAAATAATTCTTTTTACATGATGAAGGTGCTTATACACAACCTCTCATTTGTCGCTGCTTACGACATGATTGTTGGAGCAGTGGCCATATTTTTTCTCTGTCTCCCCAGGAACGACATGGGTCGCCTTTAATGTGGTCACCCGAAAATCAACAACGAGGTACTTTAAGATGACAAATTATCGCCTTAAATATGGTCACCAGAAAATCAACAGCGAGTTACATTAAGATTACAAATTCGTCGCCTTTAATGTGGTCACCAGAAAATCAACAGCGAGTTACATTAAGATGACAAATTTTCGCGTTAAATGTGGTCACCAGAAATTCAACAACGAGGTACTTTATGACAAATTCATCGCCTTAAATGTGGTCACCAGAAAATCAACAACGAGGTACATTAAGGTGACAAATTCATCGCCTTAAATGTGGTCACCAGAAAATCAACAGCGAGGTACATTAAGGTGACACATTGTCGCCTTAAATGTGGTCAACAGAAAATCAACAACGAGGTACATTAAAGTGACACATTCATCGCCTTAGTACTGTTATATTCCAACTCCACCAGCTTGTTTTGAGAAAAACGTGTTCAAAGTTTTTGGATTATTAGTTTCAAAGAAGGATATATCACACTAAAATGAAATTTCGCATGACGATCCAAACTGTTAACCATGGCCGGCCTTAGCCGATTCAACGATTTGAGCCAATCGGGCAATGTGCACACAGGTTCTCGCCTCTACCTTTGGCAAAAATAAGGAGTTGAAATGAAGATCTGTGGGCTATGTGTTCGATACAACCTTAATAAAAAATTTTAACAAAATATTGTAAACACAGGCTTTTAATGCACTAAAAACAAAAAAAAATAATTTTTCAAGGAGTTTATAGCTTGCTTTAAAAATGTAACATCAAAGTGACAAAAAGCCTGTGGGCGCTGATTCTATATGAAATTAACTTCTGCTTTATACTTCATTAGACACCTATGGATAAAATATATGATGAGCGCTTAAGCGCCCCAGCCCTTTTGTCGGAAGACATGTAAGAACTAACAGTGAATTAAAACTAGATTAACATGTGATCAGTAAATGCATACGTGACTTGGTAAGAAGAAAATATATTGCACCATCTTTAATCGGGCGATTGATGACCTTGAATAATATGTCCCATTAATATCTCTATAAACTGGGCCCAGGTGAAAAGGCTCCCTGCCTCTTCGGTTTCTGAGCTCATCCGATTTTGCGATCTCTTTGAATCTCACATTGCCTTTCCCATCTCATATTTTCCATTCACCTCAACCACACCTCAATTATTGAAACAGTTGCTCTGTGAGCCATTCGACTGCATTCATTGGTTGACTTCGGCGTTTCATTGTGGAGTTAAGTTTTCTTATTTGATTGCTTGCTTAGATACTCAGGTTTTATTAACTCCTGAGCAGTCATCCGTTAGACAACCAGGTGCAGCATTGCCATGTATTTATGAAATAATAATTGTCTACATCTATATTAACAGCTGCGGAGAATTCATTTAACCTTCACAAGTCACACACAATATATGCAAGAGAAGGTTCGTCATACAGAACTGGAGTAGAACACACAGATTCTGAAATGCATCAGAACATCAGCATCGATATCAGGGACTGGCACGGCAAGTAAGTACTGCTAGATAGAGAATAAAGGCCTTTTATGCACGCTTGAAGACGAGACGTTGTATTATTTCTTATGCAGACGTTCACCACCATCAAAGCTCCAAACTTGTGACGGTATTGCCTTCCCTGCTTTGCAGTAGTGGTCCAACAGTGGCCAAAACTCAAGAGCATATAATATGGGCTTCAAAGGGGGCTACCTTCTCACAAGATTACTCTTGGCAGAGATGTAGATAGAAAGTTAATGACACTTCTATCACAATGGTATTTTCATAGATATTCAGATAAGCGAAAACAATGCTGCATTTGGCTGAGCACGTTAATTCTAGAATCTGCCAACAACTTTTGTGAAGGATTAAGCAATGGTTTATGTTAGCTCGTTTAAGCCTCCACCTCCGATTAACTCCGGGGAATTCTTATTATTCTGGTATAGCTCAGTTTAGAGTGTGTGTAGTAAATTGACTGAGACAAACATGCAGTACATTTAAAAGGATTAAATCGAAGTTAAATGTGTATAATTACAAATAACAAAATTTAATAATAACTTTAGGTTTAACTGTTAAAAAATTTGAATAGTTATGGATCAAGAAAAAGTTATCATCACGGTTGTGATGGGGTGTAAATTGTAAAAAAGAGAAGTTCAAGGGGCAGCATATAGATTGAACTTAGCTGACAATGACGGTTCTGCTCCTTCTGATGGGTTGGTTCTTGTTACACTGCTCACGCTCGTCGCTGGTCAAGGTTAAAGGCGCCGCACTTTCCCAGAACGACAAGGAGTAACTGCCAAGCTGGTCCTGCGTCTGTCTATAAGACCCTCTTATGATGGCGTCTCGCACAACGTCAGTCCACTTCTACATTCACTTGGTTCCAGAGATAGTACTTTCTGCTGGTACCACAAATAACTATGATGAAAGAATAGAAGCGAAACGCTGTCCTAAGTATTGCGTTTACCGACAAATAGTTATATGCCCCCCTATTTCTTTTAACATTTAACTCAGAATTACTCTCGATGAGTATTAAACGTAAGCTGTCGAGAGAAACCTTTCTTTACATTTAAATTGAACAGTTATATATATTGATTTTACATTTGAATGAAAAGGTTAATAATAACATTTTAAAGTGAATATGTTTTCGCTTACATTTACATTGATTGAAAATGTAGATATTATACTTAGAATGTACATCATTTCTTTCATCTTTCCTTCCCTGCTCCATATAGATCTTAGAACTACTTTCACATGGTAATATATACATATATGTTAGTTCACATGTTAGTAATGAAATATAGTATGTAAAATCACTACTTACGCCAATCTGGGCTCACATACTTTTTTGTTCAGATGAATAAGTTAGGGCACTGGGTTAGGCCTCTTACACGTGTACTTGGGGGTGTTAATTTAGCACTAAAACTCCCTCTTTGACCATGTGTGTTTGACCATGTGTGATCAGAGTCTTCAGAGTCCGGTTCCTAATAAAAATGGATTTCCTGGGCTGTATTAAGTCTTACAAGGTGTTCCAATAAAAGTCCGGTCTGATAAATGGAAATCCTGAAATTTCTTCTGGCAAGTCTGGTTTTTCTTGGCATGCGATTCCTCATAGTAAATTTTCACTGTGAAGGAACACTGAACAAACGCCAAGTTCTTTTCACGGTCCTACCCCGCTCTGTTTGTTATGGAGTTCAAATGATCAGCCAATCCGATTTGAATATTTTGCATGACTCATCCAGTGTAAAATTTCAAACATTCATTTTCTGAAAATGGGTTGTAAACATCCAATTGCCTGGCAGACGAACTCACAGACACATCTGTAAAATGTGTTTCAGATGTAACAAATTATTACTTTATCAGAAAGTAATCTCTTTGTAGCAAGGTGTACCGGAAACGATTATGTCACGCTTGACTGTCCAGAATGTGTCGCACAGACGATTAACCTCTTATCTGTCGTGCACCCGGGCCTTATCTTAGCAAAGCTTTGTCGCACCCTGGCAAATGCGATATATTATCACTAACGAGGAGTGACTAAATGATTTGACAATGTCAAATATCTGCTACTTAGCAGAGAAAGAAAGAAAGATAAAGTGCGACAACTGAAAGCACGCAATAAAATCAGTACCACAAATGTACTGATTACTGCCGCAGTGAAACAGAGATTAGGAAGAAGAAGGGGTCGCCCCAATCCATTCTGTGACAAAACGTATCACAAACTGTTACTTACGATACTTTTCGTCAAATCACAGCTTGACTATACTCTCTATGCAACGGTTGCAAAATATGTTCAAATCTATTTGCTGATGTCTTAAAACTTTGTGATCAAGCACAGAGCTGCCACGAAGCATACTAATGCAGACACACTTCTCCTGGTTCCCAATGGGACAACATCCATATTTAGATACGTCAGAAGCATCACGTCCGAATGTCACAATGGAACATAATGATGCTGTTGCCGACCCACAAGTAAACTCTAAGTCAGTCGAACCTGAAGCAACTAAATCTCAAGTATTCAGCAGATTCCTAAAATATGTGCTTAAAGGCGAAATAGACTACTTACTTACTTAGTCGTTCCTCTTCTACCGTGAGGTGTAGAAGTTTGGAAGAGAGAGCGCCAGACTATCCTATCGGGTGTCTTCTTCCTGGCCTGGTTCCATTCTAGTCCTCGGTCCTTCAAAAACTGTCTAATGTTGTCCTCCCAGCGGACTCTGGGTTGTCCTGGGGGTCTGGATCCCTGGCTCTTTGTTTCCCATGCTTGTCGTGGTAGCCGATCTTCTCCCTTTCTGCAGACATGGCCAAACCATCTTAGTTGGGACTGTTCTACTTGGGTCTGCAGAGGGTGGGATTTTAGGCCTTGACGTATCGTAACCAGACGAAATAGACTACAACCCTTGAAAAGACGACGCCATCTAACACTACTTTGATCGTTGGATTAATCTCTTGCTACACAACGGCATTCTGTCACGGTAAGCAAACTCGAACTGCCTTACCACTTCTCAAATGGTCCAGAAGAAAGTCTACAACTGTTACAACAAAGACAGTTGTATGCCTGGCGCAGTGAACACGACGACAGTGCTGGTGGCCTAGCCTAACTGTGGACAAATAGATTTCAAGAAAATGAGAAGATTGTAGTGAGACAATGTCTCTTCTTTTATGCAGCCTATGAACTGCTTATTTGCTAGAGTGTCCATGTAGCTGTCTCTTCTGCTATGTCCGTCTTTTCATTAGTTTTCTTCTTGCTACTTATGGAACATGGCGTTACCACAGCAGCTGGCCTTCCTTGCAGGAAGCCTGCAACAATCAGCTGCATGCTCTTGAAGGAGTGGTCTTTGTAAAAATGTGTTTTGTATGCTGAGGTTGCCAGCCTCATTCACAATCTCATATTAATGATCTTGTGCCACGTGCCTGAGGGAACAGTAGTGCTTCTCTTGTTGAATGTCTTATCTCGTAGCTTTCTCTTTATTGTTTAATTGTATGAGTGTCCTTTAGATGCGTGTCCACTTTTGTCTCTGTCCTTTAGAATGGGACTGTCCCTTAACTCTCTGTTTTTCTCTCCTTCTTTCTCCCTCTCTCTCTCTCTCTCTCTCTCTCTATATATATATATATATATATATATATATATATATATATATATATATATATATATATATATATATATATATATATATATATCCCTCTCGCTTCCTCCAAACTGCTGTGTTTTTACCTTCAGCCGTGCAGCTGTCTGACTCGTGTAATTCCCGGGGGTCACGAAGAAAGAACAGGACTACTTCACCCTCAAGCATGTCGTACAAGCCGACTTATATGAGGTTTAGCTTGGGGCTGGCAACCTCATAACTTCAAACAAATTGCCACAGAAACTACCGTGACTACAGCATGTCAATGCTAGACGCCATCTTTCTGCAAGGTGTCCAACGGCAGTAGTGGCTCCATGTTCCGTAACGAAAAATGGAAAATATTGAGGATGCAACTATCTATTAACTACTTAATTGCGTGTATTAATTAATTGCGTGTGTATCATTTAATTGTGTGTGTGTCATTTAATTGTGTGTGTCATTTAATTGCGTGTGTGTCATTTAACTGCGTGTATCATTTAATTGCACGTGTGTCATTTAATTGCGTGTGTGTCATTTTATTGCGTGTTGATTTAATTGCGCGTGTGCCATTTAATTGCGTGTGTGTCATTTAATTGCGCGTGTCATTTCATTGCGTGTGTTTTATCTCTTAGTTATGTGAATGTTCATTAAATATATGTGACCCTTAGCTGTACCTGTCTCTTCGATGTATTTCTTTCTGTTGGTTGCTGTCGTAGTTGTATACTGGTGCAACTACAACAGTAGTTGTCGCTGGGGGTGACCTATGGAATGTTATCAAGAAGGTCTCCAGAAATGGGCTCGTTAAGAAAAAAAAAAGACCTATTCGAGATAAGGACAAAAAGAAGAGAATGCGAATGCTCTCCACTAGATAGTGTGTTCTAGTAAATTATTGAACATGTTTTATTTCTCACAACCTTAGCTTCTGCCCTTAGATCTCGATAAAGAAAGAGCACCCCCAACATAATCTAAATAAAGGATTTTACCTATATATATATATATATATATATATATATATATATATATATATATATATATATATATATATATATATATATATATATATATATATATATATATATATATATATATATATATATATATATATATATATATACGAGGGGCGTTCAGAAAGTAATGCACCACATCGTTTTTCTTAGCTAATAATGAAGATAGAAGCATGAAATTTTGCACACTTCAAATATGGCATGTGCCAATTGTGTGCACCAAATTGCACCGCAATCGGCCAAATAATACGGCTGCCCTAAACCGTTGAAATGGAGCGTGTTAGCAGCTTGCGTTATAAGCAGCGAATTGTGATAGAATTTCTCGTTGCAGAGAAGGAAACTGTTGTGAACATTCACAAGCGTCTATGTGATGTGTATGGAAGTTTTGCAGTCGACAGGAGTACAGTCAATCGCTGGGTTCAGAGAATCAAAGAATCAGGAAGTGGAGATACGGAGCTGCATGATCGGCCGCGCTGGGGACGTCCTGCCACAGCCACCAACGCAGAAATGTTGAAATGCGCTGAGGGCATTATTCTTACTGATAGGCGAATCACTACTCTACAATTGGCCTTACAGCTGTCAGTCAGCATTGGTAGTGCAAATGCAGTTATAAAAACTCTCGGATTTTCTAAGGTTTGCGCAAGATGGGTTCCTCGAAGTCTCACAAATGACCACCGATTGCAAAGGAAAGCAATTTCTTGTGAATTGTTGGAGCGTTTCAATGCTGATGGAGAGAACTTTTTGGCTAAGATCGTTACAGGTGACGAAACCTGGGCACATCATTTTGAACCTGAGACAAAAAAGACAGTCAATGGAGTGGCATCATCCGCAATCACCACGAAGAAAGAAATTCAAGACAATTCCTTCAGCTGGAAAGGTCATGATCACTGTCTTTTGGGACAATGAAGGTGTGATTCTTGTGGACGTTATGCCAAGAGGAGAGACGATCAATTTGCAAGCTTACATTAAGACATTGAAAAAACTCAATCAACGTTTTCGCAGAGTTCGGCCGCACAAGAATTCAGCAGACCTGCTTCTCCTTCACGACAATGCGCGACCTCACACAAGTCTGGCAACACGGGAAGCAATCACCAAATTGGGTTGGACTGTACTAGTCCATCCACACTATAGTCCCGATTTGGCACCCTCTGATTTTCATCTATTTGGTCCACTTAAAGATGCACTCCGTGGGACAAGGTTTGGAGATGATGAAGGAGTGATTCATGCAGCGAAGAAATGGCTACATGATCAAAACAAAATCTGGTACGGGCTATGAATACATGCACTTGTTTCGCGCTGGCATAAAGCAGTACAAGTTGATGGGGATTATGTTGAATAATACCGATGTTTACATGACATATCCATGTATATTGTGTATAAATTTCATGCTTTTTGAATAAACAGCTCCTGAGAAAAACGATGTGGTGCATTACTTTCTGAACGCCCCTCGTATGTATATATATATATATATATATATATATATATATATATATATATATATATATATATATATATATATATATATATATATATATATATATATATATATATATATATATATATATATATATATATATATATATATATATATATATATATATATATATATGTAAAATCTTTCATTTAGACGATGGTGGGGGTTTTAGCATAGGGCTGACACCCCTGTCTATGTAAAATAATTGAAGTTACGGAAACAACAACGAATAAACAAACTTTGCAGCGGGACGGATATCCGGAGTCTGGGGCTCGTATGACTGTCAGTGGTGAAAGCCGAAAGGAAGCCACTGACGTGAGAACGGAGTCCTGACCGCAGGGCATGATACGGGAATAGGATTTTGGAATGTCGGGACAATGTAAGACGGGTAAGCTGGAACAGGTCACGACAGAAATGGGAGACTATGGGTTGCACATTTTAGGGATGGGTGAAAGCGGAGGCCAGGGGCAGGAGGGGTTGAAGCAGCAACAGGAGAGACAGTGCTTTACTCTGGAAGAGAGGATGGACAGCACAATGAAGTCGTAGCCATTATTTTACAGAAAGGAGTGGAAAGGACATTGCTGGAATGGAAACCCATCGGCGACGGAGTGATAAGATTAAGATTGAGAGGTGGATTCACCAGTACTGCAATAATACAATGCTACGCACCAACGAATGACAGCGATGAAGAGGTCAAGGATGAATTCTATCGACGGCTGTGGGGGGAGATGGAGGACACACCTGGATATGGTCTTGTTATAGTAGTGGGAGGCCTCGGTGCGAAGGTTGATACACACAATACATATGGTGAAAAAGTGATGGGGAAGTGCGGCAGCGGAGCGGCAAATGAAGATGGGGATAAGTTAATGGGTTTCTGTGATGTTGACGGCCTGGTCATTGAAGGAACACTTTTCCCACATAAAGAAATTCACAAACTAACATGGGAATCGCCAAATGGTCGGGACGGAGACCAGGTGGACCACATCGTGATTGGCGGTAGATGGAGACATGCATTGCAGGATGTGAGGGTGGGAAGAGGTGCAGATGTGGGAAGTGATCCCCATTTAGTAGTGGCAAGGCTGAGGGTGAGACTGGGAAGGGCGAGACTGGGAAGGGCTGGGCCGGCTGTGGCTGCACAGAAAGGGTTTGGCATCAGCAAGTTGAGGGACCCCCTTGCCAGAAGGGCTTTTGCGGCTGACATGGAGAGACGATGTCAATTTGCCAAAAGTCAGGAAAAGACATTGACTGATGATATAGACTAGAAATTCAACACCATTTAAACGGTATATAAGGGGGCGGCAAATCCTGCTTGGGATTCCGGAGAGGGGGGGGGAGACTGGATGGCTCCAGAAACATTAAACACCATAGCAGCCGGGGGGGGGGGGGGGACGGAGAGAGGACAGCGCTGAGAAGTGAACAAAGCACAGTATGCAAAATAACTAAATTCATCAGCGGAAGGCGAGGTGCGGGCAATATTACATTGGTAAGAGATAGGCAGGGAAATCTCATCACGACAGCAGAGGGACAGGAAACAAGATGGGCAGAGCGCTTCAGAGAAACTCTGAAAAAGGAACCACCAGAGACACAGTTGAATGTTCCTGGGGTTGAAAACGATCTAGATGTAAATACAGACATTCCACGATAAGAAGAAATCATCACAGCAATCAAAGGGTTAAAGAACGGAAAGGCTCCTGGCCATGATAACTTAAATGCAGAACTGTTTAAGACAGACCCTGAGCTAGCGGCAGAACTATTAGAACCACTGTTTGCGCAGGTCTGGAGGGCGGGGACGGCGCCATCGGAGTGGAACAGGGGAATGGTTGTCGGATTTCCCGGGAGGGGAGATCTTGCGGACTGCAATAATTGGAGAGGGGTCGCTCTTCTCTCGGTTCCCAGCAAAATTTTAGGCAGGAAAGTTATACAGAGAATTGCAGGGGCGGTGGGCCACACGCTGAGGAAGGAACAGGCGGGATTTGGAAAGAACAGAAGATGTGTAGATCATATAATTACTCTCGGGAACATTATAGAGCAGTGCTCAGAATGGCAAAGACAGCTGTGCAATAATTTAGTTGATTTTGAAAAGGCTTTTGACAGCATACATAGGGACAGTTTATGGAAAATACTGAGGGCTTATGGAATTCCAAGCTGCATAGTGTCAATCGTAAAAAGCCTTTATGCCAACTTTACGTGTAGTGTTGGGCGGGGCAACCTGGCCTTTGAGGTGAAGACGGGAGTGCGACAGGGATGCCCCTTATCAACCACTCTATTTTTGACAGTCATGGGCTGGGTGATGCGCCAGACAACAGAGGGCAATCCAGGAAGAATAAGATGGACAACATTTTCTACATTGGAAGATCTGGAATATGCAGATGACATTGCACTGCTGGCACATTCGCATCAACGCGTTCAGGAAAAGAAGGATAGACTTGGTAGGTTTGGCCGGCGGGTGGGCTTGAACATCAATTTAAAGAAGTCAGAGGTCATGACGCTTAATGTGAGCAACCCTGAGCCCATATCAGTAAGGAATCAGCAGCTGGTGCGGACAGACACCTTCACATACCTGGGATGCATAGTGACACCAGACCGCGGGGCAGGCAAAGACATCAACATCAGAATGAATAAGGCAAGAGCAGCCTTTTTTGGCCTGGGCAGCATCTGGATCACGGGAACAGCTATGCTTTGGACCCCTGAAGGAAAACGAAAGAGAGGCCGACCAAAAACAACCTGGCGGAGGACTGTAGAGGCTGAGATGCAAAGAATTAGAGTTCGGGCAGTGTGCGAGGGATGGCCACCGACCGAGCAAAGTGGAATCAATTTGTTGTTGCCCTACAAGACGCCACTAGGCGTGATGGCCACTCACTGCTTTGACGGTCGGCGGCTAAGGATCAAAGAAGAATATATATATATATATATATATATATATATATATATATATATATATATATATATATATATATATATATATATATATATATATATATATATATATATATATATATATATATATATATATATATATATATATATATATAGACAGACAGCACGAGTGATAGATTAACGAACTAGGTAATGTTCAACGCGGATGAATAGTTTATTAGTTAAATTTATACACATTTAAAGTTAGTAGAAAATAAAAAAAGTGATGATGGTGAAAGACAACTCACACACACAGATGAGGTGGAAATAATGTAGATAGTTAAATATGAGAGTGAACCTATGTGAATAGTGAAATGATGATGTGATGTTTAATACATGTGTTACCACACCGATGTCCAATCTATATTGGCTATGTATCTCTCCACTTTCATCCACTGTATGATTAAACACAGGTATGCATAGACTGTCTAATATAGGTGTATGTGGTGGGTTTTTATGTTAAAAGGTTAAGTATTAATTGTCTACAGATGTGAGGTCAGCTATGCAAGTCCCTGATCTAATTGTTGATGAAGTTGTTCTCAGGGTACCTGTCTGCTACCACCCTACGACCTCAATCTGCTATATATTTTGAGCCTAATTATATGTTATGGTGTCTGGATGTTATCTGGCTAGGTGTCTAGGGTAATATGCAATGTAATGTTAATAAAATGACAACAACTACACCTATAATTTAATGAACAAGTAATTAAACAAGTCACTGGGTAAATTTTGAATGATAATATTTTTTTTACAATTTTATTTTCCTGTATCTCAATTGCTGGGATACAGGTCTGTTTAAACTCAAAATATAAGGCAATTTATTTACAGCAAAGTAATTTAAAACAACAACTGTGTCTGTTAATATTAATCTAAATTATTTCTGACTGGACGTGTTCTGATGAAGCAATAACTCCTATGAAGGGACACGCTTCTGAGAAACGACTTGTATCATCATGTCAAGAATACTGATTGATATAATAATGATGGAGAGTATGGTTAAATGAACTAACACACGCCCGTGGACAATTGGGCTTAACTTTATTTCCTGGAACACTGTGATGTCCTTCTCACAACCACCTTCTTCACGACTGCAACGTCTGAACACTGCTTCAGAACTCTTTGGATTTAAGGCAAACAGGTAATTTTTGCCTCGAGCTTGCAGCTTCAGGAGTACGTATATTTTGGTATGTGGCTCACTGATTGTTTCACGATGGAACCCTGAAATCAGAGGATTAAGGCCTCCTCAGAACATCATACACCTATCTCTATCTATAAACAATTAAACATTATCAACAGTTTCAAGATCAGTGGAGTTGCTAAATAAATAG
This sequence comes from Oreohelix idahoensis, assembly GCA_024509875.1. Classification (NCBI taxonomy): domain Eukaryota; kingdom Metazoa; phylum Mollusca; class Gastropoda; order Stylommatophora; family Oreohelicidae; genus Oreohelix; species Oreohelix idahoensis. The sequence goes on along the minus strand of JAMPIV010017116.1, from coordinate 284,260 downwards.
CTATCGTTCTTATCTGATTTGGTGCCTATTCATCATCAGGTAATCTTCAAACATCCGTTTGATACATTCCTTGTCATAGAAGAAATTATAGTTAATTATATAAAGTCATGTGCAAACACTGTGACTTGCTGAAGACAGCCAGTGGTTTTCTGGCCTACCAATTATAATGATGTCATATTTTATTTCCAACTATGTCTTTTCATTCACTCCCACAGTTTAAGTAAGCCTGCCTGGCTTTTAACAAAAATGGTAATCTTCCCTATTAACCTTTGTGGCATAACACAAAGTGTTGAGTTGGGCGCCTTTCTGGTGTTGCCTCTACCCATCAATAATGCATACACATTCAATAATACAAATACCTATCAATAATAAGGTGTACATAAATGTTTATCTTACCGCATCAATGAAATAATACACAATTTGTAGGTTAACCGGCGATCAATGGTCACATTTAGATCGCCACTGATGCAGAACAGCGAAGGCACTGGTCATGTGTTCCTTGCTTCTGATGCTAACACTACTTGTGACATTTTTTTATCTTCTAGTGGCAACTAACGCTGGTTTCAAATCGTTTTTATTACATCAATGCGTCTGTCTCTCTGTCTTGCTTGTACGCGTTTTGCCTAATGCAAAACGTTTTCGTTAGATTTAAATTGTCACTACGGGTAGGAGACAAAGCGGTGGGGTTTCCTCTCATTCAATAGCAGTTACTTTTTGGGGAAAAAAATATGCCATAGCAACAACGTAACTAACGCCAAGTAGTTTTTTTTTCAGACTCCCAACCATTCATTCCCGTTTAGTGTTAGACTAAGCAAGTCTGTGACGTCAGCTGTCGCCTGTCGTTCTAGTTCGAGATTCAAAAAAACCAACGCTTGTCAAGGTTGCATTTTTCCGTCTCTCATTTCACTCCTCCGTTTCTTTATTCTCTCACTCCGTTTGAAACTAACTATGCATTTCGGTTTGTCAAAAGGCTTTATTTTAGTGGAAATTGGTATTGCGGAGAGGGGAAAGCTAACAGTTTTGTGTATCGTTCACTATGGCGTTACTGCTTGTTAGAACCAACACGACCGCGGGCGATGGTGACGATGTTGAACACAACTCCTTATTTTATCTCTATAGTATTTGAATTTATAAGCAGTAATATTTTATCTATTTGATCGGGGTATCAGGGATCTTACTACAGTGTATGATATGTCGTTTAGGTTATCTCCAAGGCGAGGACCTACTGATGAAAACCTTTGTAGTAATGAGAACTTGGACGATATACAGTCCTTCAATGTTTGGAAATCTCTCTAGCGTTGATAAACCGTTTACCGTTGTCTCAGGAAGATGTCTGATCTTGAAAAGGCACAAACTAGACTGAAGCTCTTCGCGAAATGATCTTCTGGTAACAAGTGCGTTTCGTGCAATGAAGCTGGTCTGAGTGAATTTACGTCGCGCAATATACGATGAAAGTAGATGAATTCACTTCATGCACTGACGTAGTGAGTAGCTGAACTTGGTGATTTGAGCATGACATCTTGGCAAATCAACTTGTGACTAGGGGATCTTGGTAGGTAGAATGATCAACTTGTGAGTACATACTCTTGATCTGGGAATACGCTTTTGAGTGAGTTGAATTTGATATAAATATGAGAATCAACTTGTACGTGCTTTAACTTGACTCAATCGGTACGCTGCTGAGTGAGGTGAACTTGATATATGTATATAGGATCAACCAGTGAGCACTGGATAAACAGGTAACTAAATTGCTGTGCAACCAACGTTTACAAATGCGGGAGTAGAAATCTTCCGTGTAACTTAGGAAGTGTAGTGTGTCCTATTTTGTGAATTCTGCTATCCAGACGTACGCTTTGCTAGCTTCTTTCCGGTTAGATGCCAAACACGTAATGTGTAGACTCAAACTTCTGTTGGACTGAAGACACACAAAATTGGGTCCATACGTTTAATATCTAATATCAATGGTTGACTTGATTTATCTTATTCCTTACTACTGATGTATTTTTTTAATTCTCTGGTAATGATGTATGACATGAGGCGCACGTGATAACTGTTAAATATATTGCGCATGAAAATGTGTGCTTATGTAAGCCTGTAATGATGATCCAACAATGTAGATGAAGGTGAAGTATATGACTATGAATTACTTCATATTATCCTAGAGGAAAAATCTCTGGTCTGATTAATCATTTACGAAAAGAAGTAATTAAAGAAAATCAGTCTTTCTCACATTTAACTAAGAGGCTAAGTGCAATAAAAAATCTTAACTAATGAAGAAGAAAAAAGTCTTAATAATTTTAATAAGATTTACTAACCTCCTTTTCCCTTCACAAATTCCTTAAGAAGACTATAAAATTAAACTTCACGGATATTAATCAAATATCCTAACAAGAATGAAATATTAGAACAGGCTATGCTTTGCGAAACAATTCTAGCTCCGTGTATGTTAAAAACTCCGTACTGACTTCTCATCATACGTCTGGTTATATTACTGGATTGTTCATATGTCAGAAGTCGTGGACTGTGTCGTATGACAGCCCCATAATCCAATGGCTAGGCTTCCCTCTTGCCCAGCGGCATTGGCATTCTCTCGAGCCCTATCAGTGCATATCAGTGGCTAAAAGTTGGTGGGCTCTCGCAACAAACTCTTTACTCCATACTACATGTTCATTTTGCGAGAAAAACCGTGGTTTAGGATTGGTCGCCCAATGCAGAAACCACCCACCCCTTCTGACACATAGCCTTCTTGTTTCATTCTCTGGCATGCGTGCTGTCCTTTAATCCCTTTATCGTGCAGCGGTTTCTTTAATCTCCTGTTTCATTATCTTGCTAGGTAATCAGTATATTGCTCTCCCGGTGTCCATCTGGCAACAAACATTCCTTGCGTGTCACGAGTCCTTTGTGGCGACGTGCTATTGTGTCCGCAGATGCTGACACTCGTGTTATTTCAACAGCGGATTAGGCATTAAACAATTGCCAAGTCGGATGTTCCCCAAAGTAAATAACACTAGTATAAAGTGGCAGGTGGGTATCCGAAGATTTTTACGAGGTCAGGTGGTGTCGTGAGTTGGTCTGTTTTCAAAACACGTCCTTCTGTAACTCTGACGAAACCGCGCGCCATACTTTATGATAACTGCTTGATACACTGACCAATCGGAAGGTACCTTTCTGTCGTGTTTACTAAAGCATTGAACAGACAAAATGGCTAGGACTAAAACGTGCAACCGAGTGAAGGATGCCATTTAATTACATAAGTAGGAAAGAAGTACCACCGGGAAGAGGTCTCTAATTCTACAACGGGAATGTTGCTCTGCACGTCTGTGCAGAGACTTTCACGATCAGTAGAATAGGACGGGAGAAATCTTTGGTTGAATGCATCGAGGCCTCAGGGTAGTCCATAATTTGGCTGTTTAAAGTACGCATAGAAATAAATGCATTTAGGAAAGTAACAGATTAGTAGCTAGGAAGGTGTAGAATAATACAGAGCGTGTTTGAAGAAAATCGTTCCAGGAATAACGTAGATAAATAAAATCATAGTTTTCCTGATTTACACAACTAGGCAGATTTTACAAAAAAATTTCGGATACAAATATTAGCGAGCAGGGAAACCCCTCGGACGCCCGACCTCACACTATAAATAGCGTGTATGCTAACGAAATGGGGCCAGTCATTTTTTTTTTTAAATCACGGTGAGAGATAACACAAGTGTTAATGCGTTGTACCTTTGCCTTATGTATCTGAGAGCAGACCATTACAACCATTAACAGCTCGAATGTGTGTGCCTGAGGGTAAGAAAGAATATATAAATAAATATATGTATTTTTATGGATTAATTACAGTGTGTGTTAGAAAGTGTGTAGAACGTGTTTGAACTACTGTGTAATTTTCTGGAGGCAAAAGCCAAGCTTGTGAAAATATTCAAATCGATTGAGAATGGTAGCAAGGTTGTGTCTATAGTTTTAGAAAAGTATTTAAAGAATTATTTCTTGATGGAATGGATCACATACCAGGAACATGAGGGAGGATGAAAGGAATTGTTTTACTGCATTGATTAAGATATCACTTGGTATTTTTCCACAAAACCTAATAACTTTATGGAGGCGAATCATGGACAAATAGCTCTAACTAAGGATTTGAAGGAAAATTGTATTCACAGTGAACTGAATTGTATTAATGCTGACTTGATGTGACCTGTGCGTTTACCTTCACTCTGTTGTCTGAAAACTATCTCTCATCTCCTACTTCTGTGATAGGGAGATAGAGATAGGCAATACAGTGGTAAAATTAAATATATTTTCAGGTTACATCCTGCAATTACCTGCCACCTTTAGGAGCCAGACTCCACTATAGGATTAAGAGGTGCGAGTGCCCTTTAATGATACAGGGCCGGTCACCCAGATCAAAAAGCCTGGACGAGACAGTCTTCTTGCCACATGCAAGGTGGAACAGACTACCAAATCAAGATCTCAAGCTAAGTAGCTACCCAAAGCTACTGTATAGTTTGTCACAGCATCACCACAAACTAGATAGACTATGATGAATTGTAGTGTATTTCTAAATACAATATCTAAATTAATATATAACAATATAGGGCATAAAGGCAAAGATAAGAAAGTACAAAAGAATTTTCTGCTAGAACGGTTGGTAACGCCTACGCCTTCAGATTATTATTTGCTAACGAATAGCCGAACAAAACGGTACCCAATTTTTCCAATTCGTCCTTGACATAAACAACCACTTTTTCTAGTTCTAAGAACATATTTTCCTAACATGCATTGTGGAACGAGGAGGGGCAATGATAGATGAAATGCTAATTCGTTCGCATTGATTTTAAACTAAAAGCCAACACTAGCACAGGGGCAAGCCTTGCCTTAGGGGTTTCCCCAAATACAATGAGAAAAGTTAGAATTGTGGATACTACGTCATGGAAACATGTTAAGCTCTTATTATGAATGACCTAAGCTCTCGTAATTATCTCGTAAGTACATGAGGAAAGAAGTGAACAGGAGGTAGTTTAAAAATAAACAACCAACATAGAAAAAAAAGATAGAATTTTGAACATAGCCCCTTAAAAAATGTATATTCGTGTACCTGAAGACATGCTGACCAAGAATATGTTATTAGTTATATAAATAGTCCCTTAACTAATTAAATATTGATAAAACAATACATAGAGATCAGAGATACTGTCATGTCAAGTCATATCTGCTTAGATTGGATCTCATATTTTTGGGGGAAAAAATTAGGTGACAGATAGGCTGGGATGGTACAGTGAATCTGATTGGGTGACATTTGAAGTGAGACTAAATATTATTGGCTGACCTTTGAATAAACATAAATAGCCTAAGTAACGTAGGAAAAGTTTGAATGATATTTTTGAAAAGACTGTTTACCCGTGTAAAATTAAAAGTGATTGGCTAACTGAATCGATATTGTCAGAATAAGCGTTAAGGGGACGCCATTTCTGAGAAAATGTTCAACAGTGATAGATGAGAGCAGGCTGTGCTTTAAACTACAAGTTATAAGCAGCCTGGGCAATAAAAAATATCGAAACTGTGTCAGTCATCGTCTCTGTGTATATTTCATTGAAAATTGTGGTAAGCTTGACATTTATTAACCTGTATTTTATATAAAAATTGAATGTGAAATAATAAAATATGTCTGGACATGAGTGGGTCTATAGCGAACATGAGGCAAAGCCTAAAGATTGATCCACCATGTGATAGACTGTCAGAGAGGTGTAAAACTACAAGAATAGGTATGATTGTCATAAAGGAGCATAACACTTATCCTATTACATGAAGAGATTACAGCTGGAATTGCAGTGGCGTTGTAACTATTACGGAACGGAATACTGGTGTACATTGTCACATCAAAAGAAAATGGTGGCATGGGTTTGTATAAGGATATGATCCTTTTGTTTGTTTGTAATGTACATGTCCTTAACTGTGGACTATTAGTGTATGCTAGATATTACGAAGGATGCATACCTTCACATTTCAGAGGTCCTGGGTACTGACTTTAATGTGGTACCAAACGCTTGAAAATTGATGGATTCAAGACTCTGCCTGTTTACGGAGAGCCCATGCTAGTGGCCATTGCCTATCAAACAGGGAACAGATTGTCAAACGAGCAGAGGAAAGTTTCAACATATATTCTACGGCCAAGATAAGTTCTCGTTCGGCACATGAGAGCTCAACTACAGAACTTTTAAAGAACGATCTAATAAAAGTGAATAAAACTGGGACAAATATTTAATAGTTCCACAAGTGACAAAATAGAAACAAACATTCCAGAAGGACATGATTAAAACAACAACCTAGTATTACCACCAGTATTACCTTAAAGTAGGAGAACACTACATAAATATATTCGATTAATAATTTTATATATGGACAGAAAATCTATTGTGCTATTTGACTGATGTAATTGATTATTGTGATTTCACTTTTAAATTGTCTGTCCTGATTACAAATAAATTTGAACCAGGATAATAAAACTGTAAAAATCTTATTTTCACAAAATTCAACCAGTCTTAAATAAGATAGCCTTTTAGAGTGTCGTTTGTATGTTATTGTGGTAGTACTGTGTGCTGGTGTGGATAATAAACTATTTGTTTGTATGTTTGTTGATTTATTGTGCAATCACACTCTACATCCATAACCCTAGACACAACACGAAGTCAATTAACATACTAATATAAATACATTTTAAATGAGATAAAAAGGTGGTTGTGGAAAGGTACCCTGAAAAGTTCACAATATTATTGGGTATATTCAGGGACCTTCATAGCTAATCTCATTTAATACCAATATAATAATACCTACAACAATTAATAACATCAAATCCACCACATATATTGGGGTCTCGCTCCTGGGGATTGAATTCTCATAACACCAGCTATATTGGGTAGTTTGCTTCTGGGATTTTAAATTCTTAAAATATTATCAATTATATTAGGAATCTCAGATAGGAAAAAATTAAAAGCATTCCTTTTGGAGAAATTAAATAGTAGTTGAGCTATCAGTGCCTGTGGTTGTTCTTGGTTATCATTAGTAATTGTTAGCCATATTTAGAGATTTGTATAGTTAGAAATTTAAAAGGTTGTATAGTACAAATGGCTGATCTGGCAAAGTTTCGATCTGCTGCTGTGCAGACTGCGAAAGAAATGAACATGGAGGGTCAAGCTTTGATCCAATATGTAACTTCAGAATGCGACAAGTATATTGAAAGGGAGGATAGGAAAATAGCTGAAGATAAGAGGTTACAAATTGAGGCTGACAAAGAAATTAAGAGGTTACAAATTGAGGCTGACAAGGAGGCTAGGGCATTGGAGGCAGAAGAAAAGAGGTTGGCTGCAGAAAGAGAAGAAAAGAGATTGGCTGCTGAAAGGGAAGCAGAGGAAAAGAGACAGGCTGCTGAAAGAGAGGAAAAGAGACAGGCTGCTGAAAGTGAAGCAGAGGAAAAGAGACAGGCTGCTGAAAGAGAGGAAAAGAGACAGGCTGTTGAAAGGAAAGCAGAAGATAGAAGATTGCAGAGGGAGCACGAGTTACGACTAAGGGAGTTGGAAATTCACGGCCATGCTCCTGAAAATGGTGCCAGCCCCTTTGCCTCAGATGCCACTGCCAGTCAGGGAGCCTCAACCTCAGCTACGGGTTTTCATTTAGACCATTGTGTTGAGAAAGAAGATGACATTGAAGGGTATTTAAGTAGATTTGAACTTTTAGCTACTACATATGGGTTAGAGAGAGAGAGAGGTGGAGCCTCAAGTTATCACAAGGGCTTAGAGGAACGGCTTATGAAGTTTTTGCCAAGATGAGCAGAGATGACCAGGACAATTATGACATGCTAAAGCAGGCTCTTTTGTTAAGATACAAAAAGAACGGAGAATTTTATAGAAAAAAATTTAGGAATGCCAAACTACTGTCGGGTGAGACTTATCACCAGTTCTCTGCACGGTTAGAGACCTACTTGGAGAAATGGACTGCTCTGGGGAAAACCAAAGATCTTAAGGAGATGATCCTTATTGAGCAGCTAAGAGAGTCCATGGCTCCAGACCTGAGAAAGTTTCTCATGGAACAAGGTGCAGAGAGGCTGGGTGAGTTACTCAATGTCTCTGAAAGGTATCAGGCAGCCCAGGCAGAGGTAGTTGGTAATAAAAAAGAAACAGGTAGACAATTTTAAGGCACCTCAAAACTTTAATAAGTTTGACCATAGAGACCAGAACAAAGGTAAGCACCAGTTTGATAGGCCACGCAATGACTATAATAATAAAACCTCACAATTCAATGAAAGGAAATATAATGACAGAAAACCCTTTAACCAAGGAAAGAAGTATTGTAAAAATTGTCGGATGGACAACCATAACACTGAAAATTGTAGAAAGAAGACTCCTACTTTCGCTGCAATGAAAATGGGGAGAAAGGGAGTAAAGGTCAACCCTACGGAACAACAGGAACCTTACCATCCCCCAGTGTGTGAAAATGTAACATGCAATGGTGTCACCATAAGGTGTTTCTATGATACTGGATTAGATTATGATTCAGTTGTGAGTTCTCACCTGGTGCTGGCAGATCAATACACCACAGAAACAGTGGAGATCCAAGCTGCAACCAAGACGTAGCGACCATGACACTTCCCGTCGCCAGGATAAATGTGAAAACGCGATTTGTGGAAGGAATCATAAAAGCAGCAGTGATAAATGAACCAATCTACCCTCTTATACTGGGGTGTAGATATGTCTTCTTGGGGAATCCCAAGAGACCTGTGACCATGGCAACAGTGCAGACCAGATCACAGTCTACAAAGGAGGAAGATAATCCGATAAATACCCATCCAGATGAGATGAGGAAGGCACAGGCGGAGGATAAGACCCTCAAGCCTTGTTTTAAGAAATTGCCCAAATGTCATACACCTCCAGGCAAGGGAGATATCTATATGAAGAACAAATTGATATATAGGAAGGCTGGAAATGGATCCAATGGTCACGGACAGCTGGTCCTTCCAAATTCATATAGGACTAAAGTGTTGGAACTAGGGCATGCGATTCCCTTCAGTTGTCATATGGGGATCAGCGCAACAGGACAGCGTATAGCTTGTCACTATTTCTGGCCAGGAATAACTAAAGACATAAAGAGATATGTAAAATCCTGTCCAGAGTGCCAACGGGTAGCTCAAAAGCATTGGACTGCTCCAGTAACTCTAGGGGAAATGCCCATAGTGGGAACCCCCTTTGAAAGAGTTGCCGTGGACATTGTGGGACTTCTCACTCGGACCAAGAGGAGGAACAGTTACATTCTGACTCTGGTGGACACTTGTTCTATGTGGGGAGAGGCGGTAGCCCTGTCATCAATTGATTCGAAGCATGTGGCAGAGGCATTACTCACAATCTTCACCAGGTTAGGCTTTCCCAACCAAATCTTGACTGATAATGGCTCTCAGTTCAAGGGGGAACTAACAGAAGAAGTATTCAGGATCTTTCAAGCCAAACACTTTCATTGTAGCCCGTATCATCCTCAAGGAAATGGCCAAGTGGAAAGATTTAACGGGACACTCATGTCGATCCTGAGGAAGTTGGCACATGAAAAACCAGATACATGGGACCAGTACCTTCCCGCCGCCTTGTTTGCCTATCGGGAGGTACCCCATAGTTCAACCGACATGGCCCCGGCAACATTGTTATTTGGAAGGCCAATAAAAGGTCCCTTGGAAGCCTTGTTAAGGACATGGACCGATGAAAAGGCAGAAGAAAATATTACCTCATCATATCAATATGTGAACGAGCTGACCACTCGTCTTAAAACTGGCTGGAAACTTGCCAATGAAAATTTGAGACAAGCCAGGAAAAAGCATGCTGCCTATTACAATAAGAAAGCGAAGGATCGAGAATTAGCTGTGGGAGAGAAGGTGCTCCTTCTACTGCCCGGCAGCCAGAATAAATTGCAAATTGGATGGCAAGGTCCATATACAGTTCTAGAGAAGGTGTCTAGAACAAATTATAAGATAGATAAGAAAGGGAAAGAGAAAATCTATCATGTGAATCTCCTGAAGAAATATCTGGACAGAGAAAACTAGGAAGAGACACACCTACTGACCTTGTCTGTTGCAATGCAGATGAAAAAGGAACCACTCACTTCTCATGAATATCCTTTACATCCTTGTGAGACCGCTGCACAGGTCAAAATCAGCACACACATAACGGAAAATCAGAGGGAGAGGGTTCAACAGGTTCTGAATAATCATACAGATGTGTTAACGGACCGTCCGGGGCATACAAATTTATTGGAGTATGACATGAAACTCATAGACCCAACACCAATCTGTATGAAAGCCTATTCGATTCCGTTCGCTAAGGAAAAAGCTTTAAGGGAGGAGATAGATTATCTGTTGAAAGAAGGGATTATCTCGCACAGTGAATCTCCCTACAGTTCCAGTGTGGTTCTGTTAAGAAAACCCTCTGGAGAACACAGGCTGTGTATAGATTACAGGAAACTGAATGCTGTCACAGAAGGTCAGGTGGATCCATTACCTGATACAAATCAGCTGTTTGCCAGGCTGAATAGAGCTAAATATTTCTCTAAAGTGGATCTGAGTAAAGGCTACTATCAGATTCCAGTAAAGCCAGAAGTCAAACCTTATTTAGAATTAGCACCTCGGAAGGACATTATGAATTTAATATGTTGTCACTCGGGCTGAAAAATGCACCGAGTGTGTTTTCGAGGATGATGAGAAAGTTACTGGATCCCCTGAAGAATCCATGCATCACCAAGTTCATGGATGATATTCTCATAGCAACAGAAACATTTGAGGAACACATTAACTCTCTGAATATGTTGTTTGATCGACTGAGAGAGAACAATTTGACAGCTAGACCGACGAAATGCTGTGTTGGATGTAAAGAGCTGGAATTCTTGGGCCATACAGTACATCAGGGAAACATGACCCCTGACCCCAAGAACCTGGAGAAGTTAAAAAAAGCACCAAGACCACAAACAAAAAAGGATGTGCGATCTTTTGTCTCATTATGTGGTTTTTACCAGAAGTATATTAAAAACTTTAACTCCATATGTGCTCCATTGACTGATTTAACGCGCAAAGGAAATCCTGATAAAATTATTTGGACTGCGCAATGTGAATTAGCATACCAAGAATTGAAAGAAAAGCTCACAAGCAGGCCTATTTTGAAATTACCTGACTTGTGTCAAGAATTCTTTCTGAGAACGGATGCTAGTAATATCGGTTTGGGTGCAACTCTATTACAACGGTCAAATTCACTTGATGGGGAATTAACCCAGTAGCTTATGCTAGCCGTAAGTTGAACACAGCAGAACAAAAATATTCAACAAGTGAAAAAGAATGTCTGGCAGTTATATGGGGTATAAAAAAGTTCCAGATGTATCTTTATGGAAAATCATTTAAGATCCAGACAGATCACAAACCACTCGTGTGTCTGTCACAAGCAAGGCATGAAAATGCTAGATTATTACGCTGGTCTTTGCTTCTACAGCCATTCCAGTTTACCATAGAGTACATTCAGGGAAAAACTAATGTGGGAGCTGATTTTTTAAGCAGACATCCGTACGACGAACATCAGAGTAGTCATCAGGCATAGATAGTAAATTCATCTATGTGTATTTGGAAATAGGAACTGACATATGATTGTCTGTTCTAAAGGGGGGACATGTGTAGTGAATTTCTAAATACAATATCTAAATTAATATATAACAATATAGGGCATAAAGGCAAAGATAAGAAAGTACAGAAGAATTTTCTGCAAGAACGGTTGGTATCGCCTACGCCTTCAGATTATTATTTGCTAACGAATAGCCGAACAAAACGGTACCCAATTTTTCCAATTCGTCCTTGACATAAACAGCCACTTTTTCTAGTTCTAAGAAAATATTTGCCTAAAATGCATTGTGGAACGAGGAGGGGCAAGGATAGATGAAATGCTAATTCGTTCGCATTGATTTTAAACTAAAAGCCAACACTAGCACAGGGGCAAGCCTTGCCTTAGGGGTTTCCCCAAATACAATGAGAAAAGTTAGAATTGTGGATACTACGTCATGGAAACATGTTATGCTCTTATTATGAATGACCTAAGCTCTCGTAATTATCTCGTAAGTACATGAGGAAAGAAGTGAACAGGAGGTAGTTTAAAAATAAACAACCAACATAGAAAAAAAAGATAGAATTTTGAACATAGCCCCTTAAAAAATGTATATTCGTGTACCTGAAGACATGCTGACCAAGAATATGTTACTAGTTATATAAATAGTCCCTTAACTAATTAAATATTGATAAAACAATACATAGAGATCAGAGATACTGTCAGGTCAAGTCATATCTGCTTAGATTGGATCTCATATTTTTTCGGGGAAAAAGTAGGTGACAGATAGGCTGGGATGGTACAGTGAATCTGATTGGGTGACATTTGAAGTGAGACTAAATATTATTGGCTGACCTTTGAATACACATAAATAGCCTAAGTAACGTAGGAAAAGTTTGAATGATATTTTTGAAAAGACTGTTTACCCTTGTAAAATTAAAAGTGATTGGCTAACTGAATCGATATTGTCAGAATAAGCGTTAAGGGGACGCCATTTCTGAGAAAATTTTCAACAGTGATAGATGAAAGCAGGCTGTGCTTTAAACTACAAGTTATAAGCAGCCTGGGCAATAAAACAGATCGAAACTGTGTCAGTCATCGCCTCTGTGTATATTTCATTGAAAATTGTGGTAAGCTTGACATTTATTAACCTGTATTTTATATAAAAATTGAATGTGAAATAATAAAATATGTCTGGACATGAGTGGGTCTATAGCGAACATGAGGCAAAGCCTAAAGATTGATCCACCATGTGATAGACTGTCAGAGAGGTGTAAAACTACAAGAATAGGTATGATTGTCATAAAGGAGCATAACACCTATCCTATTATATGGAAGAGATTACAGCTGGAATTGCAGTGGCGTTGTAACTATTAGGGAAAGGAATACTGGTGTACATTGTCACATCAAAAGAAAATGGTGGCATGGGTTTGTATAAGGATATGATCCTTTTGTTTGTTTGTAATGTACATGTCCTTAACTGTGGACTATTAGTGTATGCTAGATATTACGAAGGATGCATACCTTCACATTTCAGAGGTCCTGGGTACTGACGTTAATGTGGTACCAAACGCTTGAAAATTGATGGATTCAAGACTTTGCCTGTTTACGGAGAGCCCATGCTAGTGGCCATTGCCTATCAAACAGGGAACAGATTGTCAAACGAGCAGAGGAAAGTTTCAACATATATTCTACGGCCAAGATAAGTTCTCGTTCGGCACATGAGAGCTCAACTACAGAACTTTAAAAGAACGATCTAATAACAGTGAATAAAACTGGGACAAATATTTAATAGTTCCACAAGTGACAAAATAGAAACAAACATTCCAGAAGGACATGATTAAAACAACAACCTAGTATTACCACCAGTATTACCTTAAAGTAGGAGAACACTACATAAATATATTCGATTAATAATTTTATATATGGACAGAAAATCTATTGTGCTATTTGACTGATGTAATTGATTATTGTGATTTCACTTTTAAATTGTCTGTCCTGATTACAAATAAATTTGAACCAGGATAATAAAACTGTAAAAATCTTATTTTCACAAAATTCAACCACAGTCTTAAATAAGATAGCCTTTTAGAGTGTCGTTTGTATGTTATTGTGGTAGTACTGTGTGCTGGTGTGGATAATAAACTATTTGTTTGTATGTTTGTTGATTTATTGTGCAATCACACTCTACATCCATAACACTAGACACAACACGAAGTCAATTAACATACTAATATAAATACATTTTGAATGAGATAAAAAGGTGGTAGTGGAAAGGTACCCTGAAAAGTTCACAATATTATTGGGTATATTCAGGGACCTTCATAGCTAATCTCATTTAATACCAATATAATAATACCTACAACAATTAATAACATCAAATCCACCACATGAATAAACAGTGCATTTTCGCTAGGCAAACGTCCTAGTCGGTGGTTACTTAATTCCAATAACTGTGAAGAAGATAAAATAAATCATAAAGTACAGACAGTCTACACCTACAGTGATTTCAGCCTAGAAAGGAGAACGTTCATACAAAGATAAAAGACTGTTAATAATTTTACCGATTTGCAAGTGTTTTTATTTATTTAATTTTGTAATCAACTTTTGAATTCAGTGAAAGATTTTCACAAGAAAAGAAATCTTGTAAGAATAAATTGTAAATCTTTACCAGCAGACTTACTTAAATTCTTTAAGTTAAGTTACAGTTTCTGTTGGTAGATAATTAAGTTATTACCCCTAGCACAGTTATTAATAATAATAATAGTACAATTAACAGAGGAGGATCTGGAGTGGGAACACGTAGGGACCTAGAGTAATACAGTACCATCTTCTCTAGGAACTTATACAGTTTGATCCTACCTTTGATGTCTATACACCCTTACTCTTTTCAGAGAAGGGGGTATTTCTTATACTACCAGACTCTTATCTGGCACTATCCTGGTATCATCTGATACAATTTTGTGTCCAGGATACTAAAGAATTTCAATAACATCTAACTCTCTCGTGACACTGGGGTCTCAGTCCTGGGATTCATTTACCACCCTGGGGTCTTTTCATTGAGACATTCAGTCTTATAATAGTACTTACATCCTCTGAGTTCGCCGTAGTAGTAAAATTTAATAATAAAATAAATTTTAGTAAAAACTAAAAACTATATAAAGCACTTTGAAGTACCATTGAGTAAAAAAGAAAATGGTGGTGACTGGATACACTGACAGTGGTCTTTTAATTAATTAGATTTATTAGTGTATTAATTAGTGTTTGATTGGTAAGAAGGTTGTTTTAAGTGTCTGCAAGTTATTATTGTATGAGTATGGCAGACTTGGCAAAGTTTAGATCAGCTACAGTGCAGTCGGCAAAGGAGTTTGGGTTAAGTGGGGAGGCTCTTATTCAATATGTCACTACTGAATGTGACAAGTTTATAGAAAGAGAAGATAAGAAGTTGGAAACAGAAAGGAAACTTCAACTAGAAGCTGATAGGGAGGCTAAGAAACTTCAACTAGAAGCTGATAGGGAGGCTAAGAAACTAGAAGCAGAGGATGAAGATAAGAGATTACATCTAGAAGCTGATAGTGAGACTAAAAAACTTCAACTAGAAGCTGATAGGGAGGTTAAGAAACTAGAAGCAGAGGCTGAAGTTAAGAGATTACAAATAGAAGCTGATAGGGAAGCTAGGAAACTAGAAACTGAAGCTAAGAGGTTGCAAATAGAAGCTGAAGAGAGAAGACAGGTGGCTGAAAGGGAGGCTGAGAAAGAAGAAAAGAGGTTACAAAGGGAACATGAATTGAGATTGAGAGAGCTTGAACTTCAAGGAAATGTTACAGGTAATGGAAGTAATCCAACTACCTCTGACACTAGTGCAAGTCAAGGTCCCTCAAATGGGGCCATGAACTTTCACTTGGATCCATTTGTGGAGAAAGAGAATGAAATTGAGTCCTATTTAAGTAGTTATGAGAGGTTAGCCACTAACTATGGTCTAGAGAAAGAGAAATGGAGCCTTAAGTTATCACAAGGGCTGAGAGGAGTTTCTTATGAAGTTTTTGCAACACTTGGAAAGGAGGACCAGGAGGATTATGAAATCTTGAAGCAGGCATTGCTGTTTCGATATGAAAAGAACTCAGAATTTTATAGGAAGAAATTCAAAAATGCTATGCTACTTTCTCGAGAAACCTACCACCAATTCTCTGCCAGATTAGAAACCTATTTGCAAAGTGGACTGCTCTGGGAAAATGTCAGGACCTAAAGAAATGGTCATGATGGAACAAGTGAGAGAGTCTATGCCTGCAGACGTGAGAAAATTTCTTATGGAACTAGGTGCAGAGAGGTTGGGGGAGATTTTAACAGTTGCTGAGAGATATCAGGCAGCTCAGAAAGAGATAGCAGGAATTAGGAAGAAGCAGGTAGAAAATAGTATGCCACCCCCATACCAGAATGAGTTTGATAACAGGGACCAACAACACAGATACAAACAAGATTATGACAAACCTAGATTTGATCATAGAGACAGGAACCCTCAGGTACAAGATAAGAAACCCTACAGACAAGGTGATAAGTGGTGTAAAATTTGTAAAAAGAACAGCCACAATACTTTGGATGTGGTAAGAAAATCCCTCCATATTACGCTGCATGCATGAGAACAGTGGATAAGAGAAGGAAGGAACTGACAGACAGTCAGACAAACCTCCATCATCCCCCCTCATGTGAAGAAGTAACATGTAACAATACTAAAATAAGACGTCTGTATGATTCAGGATTGGAATATGACTCAGTCGTGAGTGCATCCTTGGTGAACACTGATCAATATACCACAGAAAAAGTGGAGATACAAGGGGCATTGAAAGGAACCGCCACCATGACCCTTCCCATAGCAAGGATCAATGTCAGGACTCGCTACGTGGAAGGAGTGATTAGTGCAGCAGTGTGTGATGAACCTAGTTACCCGCTGGTGATAGGAAGGAGGTATGTCTTCTTGGGTGAACCTAGAAAACCTCTGATCATGGCAACGCTCCTGACCAGGTCTAGCCCTAGGAAGGAGGAGGGAATTCCACTAAACATTCATCCAAAAAAGATGAAAAAGGCCCAAGCTAAAGATAGCACCTTAAAACCGTGCTTTGGAAAATTGCCAGAGAGCCATAAACCCCCCCCCCTCAAGAAAGGACAGGTTTATTTGAAGGATGGATTGCTTTACATGAAAGCTGGAGCAGGACCAAATGGGCATGGACGGTTAGTACTGCCATTGTGTTACAGGGACAAGGTTATGGAACTATCACATGTTGTATCAGACGGTGGACATAGGAAAACAGGTACCACCTGTCAAAGAGCAGCTGTGAATCATTATTAGCCAGGCATTACTGAAGACCTAGCTCAGTATGTGACTGCCTGTGCACAATGTAGCAAGGAACATCCCACACGTTGGGAAAATCAACAGGACCTAGGAACGCATTGGGGCGGACATAAGCCTGAAAATAAACATAAAAAGGTAGACATAGTGGATAGGACACCATCTTCTCACAAACAGTCTTCCCCGAAACTAGTTACCATGGCAACTCTCCGTGTTGTACAGAGAGGGGACACAACCCATCCCATCCCGACACCAATTTGTTCGGAATACCAGGAACTGGCTATAAATAGAAATGTGGTTAGTAGGCCACCTTTGAAAACGGAACTACGGGGAATCCCCAAGACAATAAGTAGTGGACGATTGGTTTGTGCGAACCAATTGACTGATGCAAAGCCAACTCCACTATACAGTTATTAAATTAGCATTAGAAAGGGCACCGGCGACGGGTTAGTTGGCCGGCCCATATACACGGTCCATTGGAAGTATTGACACGGACATGGACTGAGATTATATATATATATATATATATCTATAGCAATGCTTTAGGGAGAATTGATTTCTTGGTGCAGGAAAATTCATTTCCCCATATGAATTATATTATATCGCCAGGGAGGTTTAGCTGAGGAAACCCCCTGGTGAACATAGACTCTGCCTGGATTACAGGAAATTAAAGGATATAACAGAGTCACTAGTGAATCTAAGTAAAAGGTATTACCAGATTCCCGTCTAGCCTGAGATTAGACCATTGCTGGCCCTTAGCACTTCGGAAGCGGCACTATAAGTTCCATAGATTGCCTTTTGGGTTGAAGAATACTCCGAGTGTTTTATCCAGGATGATGAGGAAATTACTGGATCCCTTACGAAACCCAGCTATCACCAATTTTATGGGTGACATCCTCATAACAACGGAACTTTTGATAAACATATATCATATCTGGACATGTTTTTGGACAGACTCAGAGAGGTGAATAATAGGTAATAATCAGCGGTAGACAGGCAGCAGCACCTGTGCTGTTTATTTACACAACAGGCGGTGAGTTATCCCTGGATTTCAGAATGTTGGGGCAGATTTCTTGAATAGGCACCCACCGGAAGGAAACCAGGAGAGTAGTAAGGCAGAGTGAACCCCATATTGGGAGAATGCCGTGATTGTGAATCCAGACAGGAAACTTCAACAAAGGGTTTACGCTTTTGAATGGGGAGGCTATTGTCGTGAGTTGGTCTGTTTTCACAACACGTCCTTCTGTAACTCTGACGAAACCGCGCGCCATATTTTATGATAACTGCTTGATACACTGACCAATCGGAAGGTACCTTTCTGCCATGTTTACTAAAGCATTGAACAGACAAAATGGCTAGGACTAATCTGTGCAACCGAGTGAAGGATGCCATTTAATTACATAAGTAAGAAAGAAGTACCACCGGGAAGAGGTCTCTAATTCTACAACGGGAATGTTGCTCTGCACGTGCAGAGACTTTCACGATCAGTAGTATAGGACGGGAGAAATCTTTGGTTGAATGCATCGAGGCCTCAGGTTAGTCCATAATGTGGCTGTTTAAAGTACGCATAGAAATAAATGCATTTAGGAAAGTAACAGATTAGTAGCTAGGAAGGTGTAGAATAATACAGAGCGTATTTAAAGCTTTAGATGAAGATAAACGCTCCAGGAATAACGTAGATAAATAAAATCATAGTTTTCCTGATTTGCACAACTAGGCAGATTTTACAAAAACATTTCTGATGCAAATATTAGCGAGCAGGGAAACCCCTCGGACGCACGACCTCACACTATAAATAACGTGTATGCTAACGAAATGGGGCAGTCATTTTTTTAAAAATCACGGTACGCGGTAACACAAGTGTTAATGCGTAGTGCCCTTGCCTTATGTATCTGAGAGCAGACCATTACAACCATTAACAGCTCGACTGTGTGTGCCTGAGGGTAAGAAAGAATGTATAAATATATATATATATATATATATATATATATATATATATATATATATATATATATATATATATATATATATATATATATATATATATATATATATATATATATATTTTTTATGGATTAATTACAATGTGTGTTAGAAAGTGTTTAGAACGTGTTTGAACTACTGTGTAATTTTCTGGAGGCAAAAGCCAAGCTTGTGAAAATATTCAAATCGATTGAGAATGGTAGCAAGTTTGTGTCTATAGTTTTAGAAAAGTATTTAAAGAATTATTTCTTGATGGAATGGATCACATACCAGGAACATGAGGGAGGATGAAAGGAATTGTTTTACTGCATTGATTAAGATATCACTTGGTATTTTTCCACAAAACCTAATAACTTTATGGAGGCGAATCATGGACAAATAGCTCTAACTAAGGATTTGAAGGAAAATTGTATTCACAGTGAACTGAATTGTATTAATGCTGACTTGATGTGACCTGTGCGTCTATCTGCACTCTGTTGTCTGAAAACTATCTCTCATCTCCTACTTCTGTGACAGGGAGATAGAGATAGACAATACAGTGGTGAAATTAAATATATTTTCAGGTTACATCCTGCAATTACCTGCCACCTTTAGGAGCCAGACTCCACTATAGGATTCAGAGGTGCAAGTGCCCTTTAATGATACAGGGCCGGTCATCCAGAACCAAAAGCCTGGACGAGACAGTTTTCTTGCCAGACCCAAGGTGGAACAGACTACCAAATCAAGATCTCAAGCTAAGTAGCCACCCAAGGCTACTGTATAGTTTATCACAACATCACCACAAACTAGATAGACTATGATGAATAAACAGTGCATTTTCGCTAGGCAAACGTCCTAGTCGGTGGTTACTTAATTCCAGTAACCGTGAAGAAGATAAAATAAATCATAAAGTACAGACAGTCTACACCTACAGTGATTTCAGCCTAGAAAGGAGAACGTTCATACAAAGATAAAAGACTGTTAATAATTTTACCGATTTGCAAGTGTTTTTATTTATTTAATTTTGTAATCAACTTTTGAATTCAGTGAAAGATTTTCACAAGAAAAGAAAACATGTAAAAATAAACTGTAAATATTTACCAGCAGACTTACTTAAATTCTTTAAGTTAAGTTACAGTTTCTGTTGGTAGATAATTAAGTTATTACCCCTAGCAGAGTTATTAATAATAATAATAATACAATTAACAGAGGAGGATCTGGAGAGGGAACACGTAGGGACTTAGAGTAATACATTACCATCTTTTCTAGGAACTTATGCAGTTTGATTCTACCTTTGATGTCTATACACCCTTACTCTTTTCAGAGAAGGGGGTATTTCTTATAAGACCAGACTCTTATCTGGCACTATCCTGGTATCACCTGATACAATTTTGTGTCCAGGATACTAAAGAATTTCAATAACATCTAACCTTCTCGTGACAGGTGGGTTCCGAAAGATAACGCAAGGTGTTTAAATAAATCAAAAGCGTGTAAAGTTACACTTAGTTACAAGCCGTGAATAAGAAAGATTACTTCAACAATGATGAAAGAGCAAAATGAGAGAGAATATAAAATAAGAAAGATGTTGGAAAAGATACAGGGCGATAAGGATAGACGCCTTATGACAGTTGCCTATCTATCTTTTAGGTGTCTCTTATCTGTGTCCCTGTTTCTATCTACATGCTCGTCCTTTAGCCGTGTACCGATCTCCTTGTTACATGTTTGCCTGTCAGTTGTGCTGTCTGTCTCCTGTATTTGTGTGTCTACCTGTCAGTTGTGAGTCTGTCTTTCAGCCAAATTGTCTGTAAGCATTCCTTTATTGACAGCTAGAGGTCGAGTGCAAATAAGAGTAATGGGAACTGGATACAGTTTTACTAATGTAGGAATACGCTGTGCCAAAGACCGTGTCCCTTCCAGCAGTTGTACTTAATATGACAAAATTGCTTCTATGCTGTTCTGTTATCCAATTTATCTAACGCAATAGTTTTTTTTTATCAGAGGTTCTCAAACTTTTTGGCCTCGTGATCTCATTCTGATATTCTATAAAGTATCATCGTCATGAGGGCACTGGACATAAATCCTAGAACCTGAGAGGGTGAAGCTGCCGATCGCACCAAGTGGCGATGCTATCTACGGCGCCACCTCAGATTGGGCGAAAAGAAGCTCTCACAGCAAGCAGAAGAGAGGCAAAAATGTCGAAAGGAACAACAGGAAAAAAAGCATCTGAGGGATGTCACCTTAGGGGCGCATTCCCATATTCAGTTATGACTGAAAGGACTATTATTATCATCATCACACCTTAGCTCCCCAGTGAGCATAGTCCTTCAACAAACTTATATCAAATCTTCCTGTCCCGTGCCATCGGCTCAAGGTCTTTCCATGCGTTCTTCATGCCCTTCAATACCTGTCTCCAGTTCTCTTCTCCGTGTTTACCTTGGTCGTCCTCTACATCTCTTACCCTGAGGTTTCCAGAACAAGAACCTCCTGGTAATGCTACCGACATGTTTCCACAATGTGTGTCCTTTGGAAACTCATACTAGTACCTAATAAGTTTGTTTTTTTATATTTGAACATGTGCCCTAATATAACCGACTAGGTTGAACAGGACGCACCTCGCCAAAACGAGGCAAAGTTATATTTTTTTTAGAAGTGTGTCCTTTCCTTCTCCAGCTTCTTCTTCTCATCTATTTTTCCACTGGCACTTGTCTGGTTCTTGTAATCAGTCCCACATTAGAGATCTTGTAATCAGTCCCACATTAGAGATCTTGTAATCAGTCCCACATTAGAGATCTTGTAATCACTCCCACATTAGAGATCTTGTAATCAGTCCCACGTTAGAGATCTTGTAATCAGTCCCACATTAGAGATCTTGTAATCAGTCCCACATTAGAGATCTTGTAATCAGTCCCACATTAGAGATCTTGTAATCAGTCCCACATTAGAGATCTTGTAATCAGTCCCACATTAGAGATCTTGTAATCCATCCCACATTAGAGATCTTTTAATCAGTCCCACATTAGAGATCTTGTAATCAGTCCGACGTTAGAAATCTTGTAATCAGTCCCACGTTAGAGATCTTGTAATCAGTTCCACATTAGAGATCTTGTAATCAGTCCCACATTAGAGATCTTGTAATCAGTCTCACATTAGAGATCTTGTAATCAGTCCCACATTAGAGATCTTGTAATCAGTCCCACATTAGAGATCTTGTAATCAGTCCCACATTAGAGATCTTGTAATCAGTCTCACATTAGAGATCTTGTAATCAGTCCCACATTAGAGATCTTGTAATCAGTCCCACATTAGAGATCTTGTAATCAGTCCCACATTAGAGATCTTGTAATCAGTCCCACATTAGAGATCGTGTAATCACTCCCACATTAGAGATCTTGTAATCAGTCCCACATTAGAGATCTTGTAATCAGTCCCACATTAGAGATCTTGTAATCACTCTCACGTTAGAGATCTTGTAATCAGTCCCACGTTAGAGATCTTGTAATCAGTCCCACGGTAGAGATCTTGTAATCAGTCCCACGTTCGAGATCTTGTAATCAGTCCCACATTAGAGATCTTGTAATCAGTCCCACATTAGAGATCTTGTAATCAGTCCCACATTAGAGATCTTGTAATCAGTCCCACATTAGAGATCTTGTAATCAGTCCCACATTAGAGATCTTGTAATCAGTTCCACATTAGAGATCTTGTAATCAGTCCCACATTAGAGATCTTGTAATCAGTCCCACATTAGAGATCTTGTAATCAGTCCCACATTAGAGATCTTGTAATCAGTCCCACATTAGAGATCTTGTAATCACTCCCACATTAGAGATCTTGTAATCAGTCCCACGTTAGAGATCTTGTAATCAGTGCCACGTTAGGGATCTTGTAATCAGTCCCACATTAGAGATCTTGTAATCAGTCCCACATTAGAGATCTTGTAATCAGTCCCCCATTAGAGATTTTGTAATCAGTCCCACATTAGAGATCTTGTAATCAGTCCCACATTAGAGATCTTGTAATCAGTCCCACATTAGAGATCTTGTAATCAGTCCCACATTAGAGATCTTGTAATCAGTCCCACATTAGAGATCTTGTAATCAGTCCCACATTAGAGATCTTGTAATCAGTCCCACATTAGAGATCTTGTAATCAGTCCCACATTAGAGATCTTGTAATCAGTCCCACATTAGAGATCTTGTAATCAGTTCCACATTAGAGATCTTGTAATCAATCCCACATTAGAGATCTTGTAATCAGTCCCACATTAGAGATCTTGTAATCAATCCCACATTAGAGATCTTTTAATCAGTCCCACATTAGAGATCTTGTAATCAGTCCCACATTAGAGACCTTGTAATCAGTCCCACATTAGAGATCTTGTAATCAGTCCCACATTAGTGATCTTGTAATCAGTCCCACATTAGAGATCTTGTAATCAGTCCCGCATTAGAGATCTTGTAATCAGTCCCGCATTAGAGATCTTGTAATCAGTCCCACATTAGAGATCTTGTAATCAGTCCCACATTAGAGATCTTGTAATCAGTCCCACAATAGAGATCTTGTAATCAGTCCCACATTAGAGATCTTGTAATCAGTCCCACATTAGAGATCTTGTAATCAGTCCCACATTAGAGATCTTGTAATCAGTCCCACATTAGAGATCTTGTAATCAGTCCCACATTAGAGATCTTGTAATCAGTCCCACATTAGAGATCTTGTAATCAGTTCCACATTAGAGATCTTGTAATCAGTCCCACATTAGAGATCTTGTAATCAGTCCCACATTAGAGATCTTGTAATCAGTTCCACATTAGAGATCTTGTAATCAGTCCCACAATAGAGATCTTGTAATCAGTTCCACATTAGAGATCTTGTAATCAGTCCCACATTAGAGATCTTGTAATCAGTCCCACATTATAGATCTTGTAATCAGTTCCACATTAGAGATCTTGTAATCAGTCCCACATTAGAGATCTTGTAATCAGTCCCACATTAGAGATCTTGTAATCACTCCCACATTAGAGATCTTGTAATCAGTTCCACATTAGAGATCTTGTAATCAGTTCCACATTCGAGATCTTGTAATCAGTCCCACATTCGAGATCTTGTAATCAGTCCCACATTCGAGATCTTGTAATCAGTTCCACATTAGAGATCTTGTAATCAGTCCCACATTAGAGATCTTGTAATCAGTCCCACATTAGAGACCTTGTAATCAGTCCCACATTAGAGATCTTGTAATCAGTGCCACATTAGAGATCTTGTAATCACTCCCACATTAGAGATCTTGTAATCACTCCCACATTAGAGATCTTGTAATCAGTCCCACATTAGAGATCTTGTAATCACTCCCACATTAGAGATCTTGTAATCAGTCCCACATTAGAGATCTTGTAATCACTCCCACATTAGAGATCTTGTAATCAGTCCCACATTATAGATCTTGTAATCAGTTCCACATTAGAGATCTTGTAATCACTCCCACATTAGAGATCTTGTAATCAGTCCCACATAAGAGATCTTGTAATCAGTCCCACATTAGAGATCTTGTAATCAGTCCCACATTAGAGATCTTGTAATACTACTTCAATCCTTCTATTCTACGCAAGCATCCATGTATGAAAGTATGTAGCTTTGTGGTTGTTTATTTTTCTCCATATTTCAGAGCCATACAATAGGACTGACTTGACATGAGAACTGAATAATCTGATATATCTTGTATAAAGCATTTCACGAACACTCATTTAAAAAACTTTAACACTAAATTAAAACTACAGTTAGACACAAGGAGTATTTATTTTAAAGTTTTAATTACATCCAAAACATTCGCTAATAAAAATATTCATACACATTTAATTGCAACCGAAAATAAAGCAGTTTTTCCAGTTACCAAGTAAATTGTGAAACACAACATTTATATTCATTTAAATAAACGACCACATTACCTCATGTTAATGATAATGCTGAAATTTTACTCAGAAATTCGGTTTTACGCGTAGGTAAAAAAAAACAATTTTTTAATGAAAGTATGAAATTTAATTGTAGCTTAGCGTATCTACTTCAGCTTTTGTATGGTTTGGTTTTAAGGACTATCTTCCTTGTACACGGACAAGTACATCTGTGCTCCGATCTCCTACCTTAGATTACATTAGGAGGATCTCAGCACAGTGCACGAACTCCGTAGCATCGGCTAGAATCCAAATGTGTGTATATAGGAATTACACATTCTATAAATATACTTGTAATGGGTAGGTTTCTAATTTTTACATTTTTGCCAGGGCAGCGGCCTTATGACCTACTCTTTACGATTTCCAACTACCGTGGGATTTTTAACGTGCACAACTTGCACATGGGACCTCCCATTTTTTTCGCCCTTATCCGAGAAGGCTAAGCATCCGATCTCATTACCCAGGAGACCAGAGGGGAATGTGACATAAACAGGACCACTGATTTTGAAGAAAAAAAATTCATAAATTATATTCCCTCTACTGAAATTCGAACCCTGAGTTGGATGCCACACCTCCTAGCCACTCCGAACTCCAGGCTACTTAAGCTTACTACATCACAATATACCATATTCACTTATTTACTACTCGTCAGCTCCCGAAGGAACAAAGGCTTCAACAAACTAATGTCAGGGTCCTCCTGACGTCTGCCACCCAGTCACAGATCTTTTCATGTCTTCTTTATCCCATTTCTTCCTTTTCTTCCTCCTGGCAGAAGGGGCTACCACCCCAATCAGGTGAGCCCACAGATGACGGATAGTGAGACGAGCACCAAATATGGTCTAACAGCTACGAAACAAAGCCCATTTATTATTCGACGAAAAAACAGCCCCGGACATAACGACGATGTTTCCCAGCAGAATGGGGCGAGGCAACAAATGGCACTGTTACCCCCACTGACATGCCCCTTACATCCTATAGCGGGTACATCAAGTGAACACGTGCCACTATAAGCTCTTCCCAAGGAGAAGGAAACCTTTGTTAACAAATCAACTTGCTGCCTTGCAGGCACTATCGGACATGGAGAGGCTATGGGAGGCAACCTAGATTGAGAATAAACCCGGCCTGTCGAAAACGGAGATATCAGCAACGGCTCAGACACAGGGAACAATTAGGACTCACATGCCTTTATATAATGTATTCATTTCCCATTGGCAACCAACTCAGATTGGGTGAAAAGAAGCTCTTACAGCTAGCTCATCTCGAGAACACGTCGACAGGAACACTAAGCAAAAACAAATGCAGCTGAGGGTTGTCCCGTCAAGGCCACATCATCACCATAGTCAGTTATACTATTACAATAAACAATAAGTTTCATTCTGAAACGATTGCAATTTTTTTTCGATAGCACTGAAACTCGTGATGTGAAGGTTTACATTTTACTTTGTTTAGTAGATAAGTTTCCTTCTTTTTAACATCGAGTCATACTCAACACCCCCTCCTCCAGCCCCACCGTCCTGGAAATTTCCTCACGCCCCATAGTTTGAGAACCGCTGATCTAATGACATATTGCTCTGGTCACATGGGAGCAATGAGGTCTGGGGAAACTCGGAAACATACTAATTACTCGGAAACATATATGATTACGTATGTCTGTCTGATTGGCACGCCCCATGCTCATAATAGACACCTATTGCACCGAGTCAGAGTGTAATCGCCCACACTTCTGGACTTTTCCTTTGCGCTCCTAACTGAGCATAGAGCCACTAATGCAACTAGTCCTCTTGCAGGAAGCTTACACCAAACAGTCACGTGTTCTTGCGACTGTGGTTTATGTGACAATTTGTTTGACATGATGGAGTTGCTAGCTTCATGCACGAACCTCATATTAGTTGCCTCGTACGACATGCATGTGTGTGCAGTAGTCATATTCTTTCTGTGCCTCATCTGAGACCCCCGGGAACTACGCGGGGTGAAGCGAATAAAGTAACACTGTAAACTACCAAGCACCTCATAACAGGATACTCAGGAGGGTTGGGCATGTGCCCGGCTACGAGATCTTGCAGAAAATTTCAATCATACAACTTCAGCAAATATGGACACGCCAACCAAAGTAAATAATTTAGGGGGTCTGAGTGGCTAAGAGGTATGGTGTCCGCCTCGCGTTCTAGACGTACCAGGTTCGATTCCCTGTTGAGGGACTATAATTTATGGACTTTTTTTCAGAACCAGTGGTCCTAATGATGTCATACTCCCCCCTGGTCTCCTGGGTAGTGAGATCGGATGCCTTGCCTTCTCGGATAAGGGCGAAAAATAGGAGGTCCCGTGTGCAAGTTGCGCATGTTAAAAATCCCACGGCAGTTGACAATCGTAAAGAGTAGGCCATAAGGCCGCTGTCCTGGCAAAATTTAAAAATTAGAAACCTACCCACCACAAAAATATTTATAGAATGCGTTATTCCTATATACACACATTGGGATTATCGCCGATGCTACAGAGTTCGTGCACTGTGCTGAGATCCTCCTTGTGTGATCTAAAGGAGAAGATCGGAGCACAGAAGGAGTTGTCCGTGTGCAATGAAGATAGTCCTTTAAAAAAAATAATTTAATTCTAATTGGTCTTCCAAGACAGAACACGGTCCTCTATTAAAGAGGTGCATGCTGCAGTACACAGAATGCAGACAAGAGTCTCGGCTGGTGACTCACCAATTTTTCTTCTACGAAAATCTCCAGATTCGGATCCTGAATAGTTCGTACAACCATACACGGGCCACTGGACTAGGAGCTGTAAAGAAGACGCTAGGGATGGATAGGACGAACACTGAGGAAAACATGTTGAAAGCATAACAAGGCAGTCGTTGTTCTTGAATCCTCAGTGTAAATGAAGTACAGGGAGATGTGGAGAAGAGAATTGGAGACATAAATGATAAGGATAAAGCAGGCATAAAGACCTTGAGCACAAGATAGAGGAATTTGACAAACATTTCGTGAAGGCCTGTGCTAGTTAGGGTGGATGAAGGGTAAGGCAATAAACGGTCTGCCCTTATCGAGGGTAAGATGAAGTAACGATAGTTACGATAAAATTAGGATAAAAGTAGGGAAAGCACTGGAAGTCACAGAGATGTGGTTTTACAGAAGAATGTTAAAAATACCATGGACAGCCAGACAAGAGTAATGAGAATATCCTGAAAGAGGTCAATGCCCAAAGAAAACTAATTTCACATGTTAGACAGAAGCGATCCACTGTTTGTTTTTGTTTTTTTTTGGTCATGTATGAGAAGAGGAAAGCTGGAATATATCGTAACAACAGGTAAGATTGAAGTTAAAAGAGATAGATGAAGACAAAGAGAACACATACTGGACAGTTTGACATCGTGGCATATAAGAAGGTCAACAACAAAATTGATAAATGGTACTGGAGACAGGAAGTTGTAGAGAGACATGATCTCCCACGCCACTAGACATGGTACTTGAAGACGAAGAATGATAAAACACATTGAGAACAAGCACACGATGACATAAAGGGAAGATATGGAACAGTATAACAGACAAGTAGAAGAAAAAGTCATAACGTAAAATGAAAGGCTGTACGATTTCATAAAGCCCCCTATGGTTTACTTAAGGTCTGTGTAGAGACAACGAAAGACTAAACAGCTGCTCTTTCATGCGTGTCGTAAAAGGCAACTAATACTTTGTAAGGTTGTGCATAGGGCTGGCAACCTCATCATATAAAAAAAGAACTGTAAAAGTACATGACCTATTTAGTGCTGGCTTTCTGCAAGGGGACCACCTCAAGCTCATTAAGGAACGAACAGGAAAATGATGATAATAATAATGATGATGATGATGAGTTTTGTTTTTAAATGTGAGTTGAGAAACGTCTTACACAAGTGAGTGACAGAAACAGAGCAACAATAATTCGTTTACACAAACAATCCATTACTATAATAAAAGGGGCTGCTGCAAAAAAATGAGACAAAGAAACAACAACAACAAATAATAAATATAATAATAATAATAACAAAATTTGGTACTAAGTCAGTTATCAGGGCAGGACAAAAGAGCACATTTTTACTAAGCTTTGTTGACTAATCACTAAAGTACACGCCGATAACTCTTGGATGACTTTGCACTATGTATCACAAGAACCTAAGTACATTGATGCCACCGGATATAGACAAAACTGACTCAATAACACAGGGGCATATCCTGGTAATGCGAGCTAGGCGTGCTGCTACTTAAAATGAATATGTACGCCTACTATTTAACCCCTTCCCCTCTTAATTTAAAAACCAACTATATTCAATTACGCAACGATAGTTATTCGGCTGGAAGAAAAACATTAACTAAATAATACATATTTTCACTTACAGGTTTCACTTGAAGATCAGATCTATTCTTCTTTCCTTTTGCAGAAATTTCTCTGTTACAGCATCGTAAAATGTATTCTTCATTCTAAACCTTGCTCAAAAGTTACTTTTCAAGGGACAATAGGCTGAGACTGGAGAGTCGATCTTGACCTTGTGTAGATCTGTGGTAACTGTGGATTCGCTTTAAAGCTGAAAACGATCTTTCTACAGAAGCAGTAGTTGCTGGAATTGTCATTATTAATTCTGCCAGTTTGAACACTTCTTTAAAGCCTGAACTGAGATCATTTTCAACTAAGAACTGCAGTAATCCATGAACTGACTTGTTGCAGAACTCATCCGAACAATAAAGTACAACAAGTTCATTCTTCAATCTTACATAGTCAAACATTTCTCCATAAACGTCTTTTAATTTTTTGATGAGGTCCTCTGGAAAATTTTTCTTGAAACTGGTATACTTTTGCTCATAAAGAAGGTGGAAATACGCAAGTTTCTTTAAAGCTGCAAACCGTGTTTCTGTGTGAACACTAACGTTATCAATGATTTCAAAATACAGTTGGCAACATGCATCTTTTCCTATACAACCATGGCGTCGTTTATTTGTAGGTGATTCAAATTCTAACTCCGCCTATGCCGGTCCCAAGCCCGGATGAAAAAGGAGGAGGGCGGCCTACATGGAGGCCGTAAGGAGGCAGCCCCTCCACCATGCAAAGGCACAACAGGCCAATCACCTGTTTGCTTTAAACTATGATTACGAGTAATATAAGAGAGAAAACCGGACTGATTCTAAAGGCGACGAACTGGAACGGAATACAGACTACGACTTATGGAACTTGGAACACAAGAAGTATAAATGGGAAAGAAGAGGAGCTGATGGAAGAGATGAGGAAAGCAAAATTAGAAATCCTGGCTATTACCGAAACAAAGAAAAAGGGACAAGGAGTCATGGATCTCGAAGGCAACACACTGTTATACAGTGGTGTACCCACATCTGAAAGAGCTAAAGGGGGCGTGGGTTGCATTGTGGCCAAAAACCAGAAAGATAGTATCAAGGGATGGAACTTTGTCTCGGAGCGCATTATGGTTGTAAAACTAAAAGAAGGAGAAACCATAGTCAACCTGGTCATAGTGTATGGGCCAAATGAGGATGAGAGAGCAGAGGTCAAGGAGAAATGCTTCGAGCTGCTTCAAAGGACAGTGGATGACTGCCTAGATGAAGTTATCATGCTCGGAGATTTTAATGCCAGAGTTGGAAATGACCATGCTAGATGGGGTGGAGTTATCGGAAGATATGGAGAAGATACTCTCAATGACAATGGAAAGCGACTCCTTAGATTCTGCAGTGAGCAGAATCTGATCATCACAAACACAAAGTTCCCCCATAAGCGCATACATGCATACACTAGATGTGAACCAACCAAGAATGAGAAGTCAGTGATCGACTATGCCATTGTTAGGAGAAGCTCATTCAAATATGTCCGGGATGCTAGAGTCTGGAGGGGGCCAGAGATTGGAAGTGATCACTACCTGCTAACAATCAAAAGAACAACTGAAAGAGTTGCTCAGCCTAGGAACTGCCCAACATCACTCAAGAAACCAAGTAAACGAGCGGGAGAAATGAGCATTAGGACCTACACGCTGAAAGAGCCAGAAATTAAGACCAGATATCAGGGGCTTATTGCTGCAGCAGTGAGTAACACAGAAGAACGACCTGATGACTTGGAAACCCTCTGGAATAAATACAAGGATATCATAAAGACAGCTGCAGCAGAAGCATGCGGTGAAGTCCGACTTGGGAACAAGAGAAAGAGGACACCTTGGTGGACAGAGGAAGTCAAAGAGAAAATAAGAGAGAAGAAAATGGCTTGGAAACAATACTTAGGAGCTAGAAAACAACAGGACAGATGGAAAAATATAGAGAATATGTGACACTCAGAACAGAAGCAAAGAACAAGGTGCTAGCAGCAAAACAGAAGTCCTGGAAAGAATTTGGAGAAAAGCTAGAAAAAGATGCACAAGAAAACCAGAAATTGTTCTATAAGACCCTAAAGAACATGAAAAAGGAAAAACAATGCACTCTCAAATTTATAAAGGACAAGCAAGGCAAATTGCTTACTGCCCCGAAGGAAGTAATGGAAAGATGGAAAGAATATTTCTCAGAACTCCTGGATGGTGAGCATGGTGAAGCATCAGAAATGATAACCACTAGCACAGAAGAGAAAACCAATGATGGTGAAGATGACATAAAGATGGAAGAACTGAAGGCAGCACTGGAGAAAATCAAGATGGGCACAGCAGCAGGGCATGATGGTATAACACCAGAAATGGTTAAGTACATGGGAGCATCTTAAGGGTTCTACAGGCAGCGTGGTACAAGACCATACCAAAGGATTGGGAGATTGCCATCATAACACCAATTTTCAAAAAGGGTGACAATCGACAGTGTGGAAACCATAGAGGTATATCCCTTCTCAGTGTCCCTGGTAAAATCTACTCTAGAATCCTAGAGCAGAAACTCCGACGCCTAGCTGAGCCACAACTGGATGAGGTCCAGTGCGGATTCCGAGCGAACCGAAGTACTCAAGACCTAATCTTCATACTCAGACAGCTGAGTCAAAAGGCCCTTGAGTATAAGAGTGAGATCCATCTTTGTTTCATAGATCTGGAAAAGGCGTTTGACAGGGTCCCCTGGAGCAAACTTTGGGATTGTTTGGAAAGGAAGAACATTCCAGCACCTCTGATTCATGCTATACAGAGCTTCTACAAGTCTTGCAGAAATTATGTGAGGACAGCAAACCATAAGTCAGAAGAGTTCAGGACCACCACTGGTGTAAGACAAGGTGATATCCTGTCACCTTACCTTTTCATACTCCTCATGGACGATGTCATTGAGGCATGTAAGGAGAGAACAAGAAAGTATTCAGTGGGGTACTGGAAGATAAGACAGGTCTGTATTTCGGAGCTGGCATTTGCTGATGATGTTGCCCTGATTGCTAAATCAGAGGCACATCTCCAATTCAACCTGCAAGTCTGGAAGGAAGAGCTGGAGAAGAGAGGGATGGTCATAAGCAGCTCTAAAACAAAATCCATGGTGATATCACGAGAAGAAAGAAGACATCAGATTAAGCTGGGAGAACAGGTCCTGGAGCAGGTAGACCACTTTAAATACATCGGAGCTATTATTGACCGAAAGGGAGGCATCAAAGAAGAGTTGGCCACTCGAAAAGCAGCAGCTGGGAGACTTTTTCAGGCCATAAATCGAGGATTCCTCAGCAAGAGAGAGGTTGGTAAGAAAACTAAGATGGCTGTATACCGCTCCACCTATGTCCCAGTCTTGACATATGGATGCGAGTCATGGGCAATGACTACAACCCACAAAAGCCAGATCCAAACCTCAGAAATTAGATATTTGAGGAAGGTGGTTGAAGTAACAAGAAGAGACATGGTACGCAACCAGACGATACGTCAAGGCCTTAAATCCCATCCCCTGCAGACCCAAGTAGAACAGTACCAACTAAGATGGTTTGGCCATGTCTGCAGAATGGGAGAAGACCGGCTACCACGACAAGCATGGGAAACAAAGAGCCAAGGATCCAGACCCCCAGGATGACCCAGAGTCCGCTGGGAGGACAACATTAGACAATCTTTGAAGGACCGAGGACTAGAATGGAACCAGGCCAGGAGGAAGACAGCCGATAGGATAGTCTGGCGCTCTCTCTTCCAAACCTCTACACCTCACGGTAGAAGGGGAACGACTAAGTAAGTAAGATTCAAATTCTTCTCCCCTCCTTCCCAATGCAGCATACCAAATCTCCTTAAAGACAGTATCCCTTGCTCGTTGAAGTTCATTTTTGATCTCTTCTATTTTCTTGCAGCAGTACAAAATATCGAAATTTCTTGTTTGAAGTAAATTGTATAAAACATTTGTATATGCAAATAATCTTGAAAATACTTGAAGTAGGAAAATTGTATTTAGGCTCCTCAACAAAGACAAAAAACCTTGCGATTTAACCACTGTGTCAGCATCCCATTCTAAAGAACAATCAATGACATTTTCAAAAAAGTCAATAAGCTCTAACCAATGATCGTTCACTGTATGTACTAATCTGGAAGTGAAGTTCCACCTGGTAGGTGCTACAGTTGGCAACTTCTTAGAAATAAATTCTTGAAGAGCTATTGTTCTCTTAGACGATTTTGAGAAAAATGCAGAAAGACCATTGAGAGTTATAAAAAAAATATTGCAGTCTTTGATATTCATCAAACTTTGTTGCAAGACGAGGTTCAATGCATGGGCACAGCAATGAGTAAAGAGTGCTTTTGGGTAAACATCAATAACCTTTTTTTTTGTAAGCCATCCAAATGACCTGCCATCACAGACGCTCCATCATAAGTTTGCCCAACTAACTTATCTTTAAGTTTGTATTTTTGTACCGTGCTAACTACATGTTTAAACAAACCTTCTGAGGTTCTATCCTGACTAACGTCGGTAAGCCCGACAAACCTTTCATACACAACACCATCTAATACATATCTTAGGACGGTTGACAGCTGTGATTTGCACGTGATATCACAACTCTCATCCAGAAGTATAGCAGCAAAGTTTGAAACGTGAACTTCCTTCTTTATTTCATCAATGAGGACTTCAGAGATAGCCTGAATGAGATCATTTTGTACTGCCGGAGAGGTTCCGCGGAAAACTGTAGAGCTCTGTAGGTGATGTTCCAAAAGAGGGTCATATTGCTGAAGTGCATCCAGAAACTCTAAATAGTTGCCTCTGTTGAAAGAGTCATTTCATTCGTCATGTCCTCGGAAAGGAAGCTCCTGTTTACCAAGGAAGCATACCGGATCAATCAGACGTTTCAAGATATCTCGATTCTTCTTTACAAGTTCATTATGTTGGCTGATACTTTTATCGAACTGATCATTAAGCAAGACGTCCACTCTTTGTCGGCCAAACATTTTCAGCTGAAAAAAACATTGGACATGGCTTTTAGTCTTTTCGTGTCTCTGTGCAGCTGTACTTAAGTGGCTAAGATCATCAAAACCATTTCTACTCCATACGTTGCCTTCTGAAGAAAATAAAAAAACAAGGCCAACAGAACAATTTATTCCTCTTTTCACATCCAGTTAACCAATCCACCGACTTGTAATGAGCTGTTGAAAAATGGCGTGTGTATACTTCTGTCTTAGTTTTATGTACTGTTTTTAAGAGTGGTAACTCAGGACATGGTTTACCGTTACTCATAATTGATAGTTTTTCACTAAAACTTAGTGAACAAAACTTCTATTTAGCGATGTCGTCCAACACTTGCATTTTGGGTATATGTCGATTATCTCCGAAATACTCATTAACTTACAACTTGAAACTCACTGTCACTGTAATAATCTGCACTCCCGGCAACTAACAAAAATTAATCACAAAAAACACTGGACTTGGACACAGCCGATTTTTACAACTCGAGAGCTGCAAGACGACCGCACGCATGTTCGTATTGTATTGACGTATCTGGCCATGATCCACACAAACCAGTCTTCAAACGTGAAACCGAAAGGTACAGCACGCATTGTGATGGAAATACCCGAGAAACTTCGGGCGATTGCTACCAACCAATAAAAACTGCACTATAAAACGCGTCTGGGAAACTGAAACTAGATATACTCGTAGATTCTATGCGGGAAAATCCGTTATCCTGATGCGTGCGGTCCGAAAGCAGAACATTAGAAGAGAAATATTTTATAGAATAGTAAATTAAATTTTTATTTTCCTTCGGGCATAGGTGTGCGCAGCACGCACAGCACACATAGAGAATACGCCACGCATAACAATTTTTCTACTTTGTTCTTTTCTTTTATTTGATTAATATAAATAGTAGAAGTTTTGAGTTCTAACAACACGATTGCATAACGCGATGGAGCAACAAACATTTCTTGAAGTTAGATAATATTTGCTGGAAACAGACACCATTCTGTTGACTGTTACTCTCCATTCTGATTTACAGGCGCATCTCTTCTCAAATACAGTTAAACAGTTAGCATTTTCAAATGTGGGAATACTCGTACATCATATTACAATGTCAAAATGTGTTGTATTTATTCTCAGTAGGATGATCTTCTAATTTAGCTTTCCAATATGATGCTAAAATACATGCTAAGTCATTATGGTTCATGTAAGGCTTAACATTCACAGAGAATTTCAGTATTCCTTCACTATCAAACCCATTCTTTTCAACCAAGAAAAAAGAACGCCAGCACTTTATTTATTCATCTGTGTTAGAATCAAATAACATATAAACAGGTAGGAGAGGAAGAGGCAGGCAGAGAAAGATGTATGTGGACAGCTTAAAAAACTGGGCAACAAACAACAACATGGGCAACAACCTCATTAGACTATCAAAAGACAGAGAAGATTGGAGGGTCATGATCGCCAATGTCTGTTCCAGACCAGGCACCTGAAGAAGAAGATCATTTAAATTAGTGGACAGAATTCTACGCCCCGTCGGGCATGTCGTACGGAGACAACTAACATGAGGTTCATTCCTTATGGAGCATGTAGCATCCCAGTTACTGGTACCACTGTCAGGAAACCTGCACCAAAGAATTCATGTACTCTTGCAGTTAGTTAGTGGTTAGTGCACTGGCTTCCTAGCTCGGTGGTCCATGGTTCGATCACCAGTTGAGGCGGGATTTTTTAGACCTCAACCGGCTCCGGGGTCGACCCAGCCTCATGAATTGGGTAGTAGACCAACTCTAGGAAGGTTAAGGCGGCCGGCGTGGTGCTGACCACATCACCCCTAGTGTGCCGATGGTCAAGAAAATATGGGCCTAACACCATATTCCCAATATGTCTGAATGGGCGTGTCACTGGATCCTTGACCTTTACCTTGCAGTGTAGGTTTCTGTAGTTTAGCCCTGTATTTACACGGTGACTTGTTCAACCTTATGTGTAACAGTGACATATGTACAACTTGAAATTATTCGCCTCTTAGAGTTGCCTTTCGAGATACCAACAACTTCAGACAGACTGATCACTGCTTTCTTTTGGGATATTCAAGGTCACGTCTGAAAGTGTGCGCAGAAGCAGACGACTGACCTGAGGGAGTTATTGTCCTATTCTTTGTTATTAGTGTGGTGTGTGTGTGTGTGTGTGTGTGTGTGTGTGTGTGTGTGTGTGTGTGTGTGTGTGTGTGTGTGTGTGTGTGTGTGTGTGTGTGTGTGTGTGTGTGTGTGTGTGTGTGTGTGTGTGTGTGTGTGTGTGTGTGTGTGTGTGTGTGTGTGTGTGTGTGTGTGTGTGTGTGTGTGTGTGTGTGTGTGTGCGTGTGTGAGTGCGTGTATGTGATTGCGTGTGCGTGTGTGAGTGCGGGTGCGTGTGTGTATTTTTGTTTTGTTTTTTATTTTTGTCATGAAAGAGGCCAATGCGCAAAGGAAACTTATTTCGCAAGTTAGAAAGAAGCAAACCTCAGAAATGAGGTATCTGAGGAAGGTGGTTGAAGTAACAAGAAGAGACATGGTACGCAACCAGACGATACGTCAAGGCCGTTAAATCCCACCCCCTGCAGACCCAAGTAGAACAATCCCAACTAAGATAGTTTGGCCATGTCTGCAGAATGGGAGAAGACCCACTACCACGACAAGCATGGGAAACAAAGAGCCAAGGATCCAGACCCCCAGGACGACCCAGAGTCCGCTGGGAGGACAACATTAGACATCTTTGAAGGACCGAGGACTAGAATGGAACCAGGCCAGGAGGAAGACAGCCGATAGGATAGTCTAGCGCTCTCTCTTCCAAACC
Source organism: Oreohelix idahoensis (assembly GCA_024509875.1). Lineage (NCBI taxonomy): Eukaryota > Metazoa > Mollusca > Gastropoda > Stylommatophora > Oreohelicidae > Oreohelix > Oreohelix idahoensis. Next base: position 247,246 of record JAMPIV010017116.1, on the reverse strand, counting down.
TCTACACCTCACGGTAGAAGGGGAACGACTAAGTAAGTAAGTAAGAAAGAAGCAATCCACTTTTTTTGGCATATTATGAGAAGAGGAAAGCTGGAATATATCGTAACAACAGGCAAGATTGAAGGAAAAAGAGACAGGGGAAGACAAACAGAGCAAATACTAGACATTTTGACATCGAGGCACGGAAAGAAGTCAACAGCAGAATTGATAAATTATACTGGAGACAGGAAGTTGTGGAGAGACATAATCTCCTATACCACAAGGTATGGTACTTGAAGAAGAGGTAGAAGAAGTCTTGTCAGAAATCCACCAAGAACTGGTCATTTATTCTTAATAAATAAATATAACACACATAAAGGTATGTTTCCGGCACTCGTGAGACATAAAGAAGTAGAAAACTAGACAAGAGAAAAACAACAGAATTGAGTGGCCTACCGGAGAATCGAACCCAGGATTTTCCGAACGGCACCACCACCTAGCTACTGAAGCGAATCACACTATTCTCCCTGAGAGCAAGGCACCACAAAAATAGTGTTTCGATGACAGGGGTCATTAACGCGATTCGGAACACATAACACCGGATATGTACCTAGGGCAATACACCCTAATTAATGACGCAATAACTTCTGTTCTTCTCCTATTAAGCAGTATAGGTCAGATTATACAAGACAGAGACCTTAATACTGTGTCTAGTAAATGATAGAAGACTGAGAACAGTACAGAACAGAGGGTAAGTTTGGTATTGTATAAACGTTTAAACAAATAAAGAGGGGAAACCCAAGGCCTCTAAAGAGTAAATAAATAAATATTACACATATAAAGGTATGTTTTCAGGCACTCGTAAGAAATAAAGAAGTAGAAAACTAGGCAACAGAAAAACAACAGAAGTGAGTGACTTTCCGGAGAATCGAACCCAGGACCTTCCGAACGGCAGAAAGCAGTGGTCATTTACTCTTACGTGGTTATATTTAAAAAAAAAGACACACATCACATGTACTCACCCCGGCTTGCTGTCCCTGGCTGCTGCACCATTCATTTTCTGAAATATTCAGCATGGAGTAGGATCGACGTCTGTCGTGAGTTGCAGCAAGGTTTGTGCTCCTCTGCACTGGAGATAGACTTAACCCTGGCAAAGATGCCTGTCGGATGTCGCAAGCTGTTCCATTAGGGCTACTGTTACCGCCGTTTCCGCAAGTGGTTATTGCAGAAGTAGCCATGCTAGCATACACCATCATTTTCCTGGCTATTCCAAACCTACTGAGAACTAAGTCACATCAGATACCATCGCGGCTATTTCAAATTCATCGTATCCTCGTAGCGCGACCTTTAGCCATGCAGACGTTTGGTTCCATTATTAAAAAACTGTCTGTCTAATGTTTAGTTAGATAATTCCAGGATGCTTAACTCTTTAGACCCCACGAACCGAATGGTGCGTCACAATATGATCCATTATTCTTCCAAGAGCCGCCTGGTGCTCCTGTTTGGTTATAGTCAGATTTTCTCAAGTCTGCACTTGACACGATATCTAAAACGAACTTACTTGTGGCGTCCAAGACTCACAACATTTCCGTATATTCTTCAGTCAATTGACAAGGATTTTATTTATGAGTTACATTTCCGTGAATAAGTGTGCTTACTGCTTGGTTTAAAACATCATCTGAGGAAAACATTGGCCTCCATTTAAGTGCCTGTGTAAAACCTTAAAACCGATAGGATAAAAAGAGTCAACCACACAAGGAATGAATCTTAACACCTTCAGAAGGCAATGCCAGGCTGTTGTGGCAAAAGAAAACAATGAACATAATCTTCGTTGAGAGTCGGACATCTTCATTAGTTCTCCAGCAGACATATTCCAATAGAGTGAACCCTGGTAAAGTCTTGTCACAATTGCTGTACTATAATGAAGATGGACGTGAATGACTGACAAGGCATATATGATATCATTGTTTGGCTCTGGAAATAATTTTCTGGAAACAGCCAAAACTCGAACCGCTTCCTTTTTGTGATACGATCGCCACATAATCAAAGATTTGACGTGTAGGGTCCAATGGAATGCAGTCTTCGTCTTCTTCAAGTACCGTGCATGGCGGCGCAGAGGATCGTGTTTCTCCACACAACTTTCTGTCTGAAGTATCAGTTCTGTGTGCTAATGTCAAGATCATCAAAACTTCTAATGGTGTTGATGTAGTTCACGCCGCACAGAAGTCTGATTTTCGCTTCTGCAAAAAAAAAAAAAAAAGAATATGAAAATACTTGTGGTTTTCTTATGGGGAAAATGTTTCTGATTTTAATCAAAAAAACGATTAAAGAAACAATATCAACATATTACAGCTGTCTCTACCGACTTGACAATCATCATGTGACTATTAAAATTACCACCACAAAATTACCTTCATAAAATTAAATTTTTTTTTTAATCGTTGTTATCACGAATAAACGAAAAAAAGGATATTAAGAATTAAACCGAAGGAATTTATTGGAAGAATTGATGGAAGCATTGAAAATGATAGGGAAGGATGTCAAAGACTGAATTCTGTGCAGTACCCTCACTGCAACAGCTCTAACACCTCCTTACACAAAAACTTGTGTGATTATAACGTTAAAGACAATTTTTAAAAGTCTAATCATCAACAATAACATCACGTGACATTACGAAGATGAGTAGTGGAATATTATCGCATACAACAACACCGGGGCATGAAAGAGAGGAATGAATAGTAACAATGTAGCGTGTCATGCATGTCGTAAAAAGCGACTAAGGAGGGTTGGCATGAGACCAGCTATCCCATCCTGTGGGCATTTTAAGACGCACAAAACATGAACAAAACAATAAAGTCAAGTCAGCTAAAGCAAATAATTCAATTCAGTCATCCAAGACAGAAAGTTCTCTGGTAAGAAGGCTCATGACACAATCCAGAGCTAGCCAAAATGAATCTGGATTGCTCACTATGTTTTCTTCTTCAAGGAAAATCCCAAGAATTAGCCCCTGGAGTGTTCGTACATTAAAAGAGCAAAGGAAAACTGCACGTGTGGCAGCAGAAAACGGGAACTACAAGATTGATATCCTGGGATCAAGAAACGAGATACAAATTTACGTTCACAAAATCCAAGAAATACCAAGTGCTCTAGCAGCTGGAAAGTGTAGTAAATAAATTAGACCACTAGCAACAAATCAAAAATATATGGAATGAGAAGTAGAGGGACAAAATGAACGGCAGCACAATGCATGGATAACAGCAGAAACTATCACCATGATTGAGTTTGACTTTTCCGATCACTAAGGTTACGAGTTTTCACTTTTTTTTTCTTGAGCCAGGTAATGAAATGTGCACATCTTTTTCAGTTGTGTGAAAGGTACATGTCTTGTTCGCAACCTGAAAATTGTACTCTGGTCTCTGTGGTTTAAGTTGTTGATGCGATCTATAGAGTTTCCCTGAGACATCTCTGCATATAGTGCTCTTGCAGATGTACCAGTAGCCCAGCAGTCCATCCACTGATGTTTACTGTTGTGTGTATCATGTATTATATAAATAAGCAGATAAATATAGAGCTATATTATATGACAAAACTCAAGGCTTGTCCGTGTTCTCTGCCTGTTGACTTTCATGTGAGTGCATGCATAGTACAACAGCTTACGAATAAACAAGCAAGACTATAAATAACGGTAGCAGATATGGGCAATGTAGAAGAACATTTGATCAACCACAGGGTAGCTTTAAAAGAAAATCTAGGTGAGAGCTCCTAGGAAAAACTAAGCCCAGGAACATCATTAGAAACAAAGGAAAATGCCCACGTTCACTGTGCACGTTCTGCAAATACACACTGAACACAATGTTATATTGATGGAAACATAGTTATGGGACAAAGGGGAGAAAAAATAATGGACAGCCTAATTAGTGGAAATCACCAGGGACTGGAAACTGTTGAGAGATATGGTCGCATGAGTCACGCGTTGGAGCATTATCTGGGTAAATTATTGTATTGTCCTTTCGCTAATTCATGAGCTGTGTAGTATAGTGGCTAACACCCCTTATTATGTAGGAGACCGGGATTCGTCGATGCCGGGAACCAACAGTGACAGACCATGCAAGATGGTGCTTTATGCTTATATTGCTACGTAAAATAAAATTTCCCCACTATCAATCAATCAATACCCTATAGCTCCCCAAAGAGCAAAGGCTTTCAACAGACACATGCTTAGTCATCCTGTCACGTGCCATCAGCTCAAGCTCTTTCCACGTTTTCCTCATTATTTTCACTTCTGTCTCCAATTCTCTTCTCCACGTGTTTCTTGATCTACTCCTCTCTCTCGTACCATGGGGGTTCCAGAATAAAAACTGCTCTGTCAATGTTTCCTCAAAGTGAGTCCTATTCATCGCCATTGTCTTCTTCATATCTCATGTTCCACTGGCACTTGTCTGCTTCTTGCCATCGTTTCTAAATTAGTGTCATTGTCATACTATTTTAATACTTCTATTCTACGCAAGCACCCATTTAAGAAAGTCTGAGGAAGCCGCGCTGGTGTAATGGTTACCACATCGCGCTGGCGATCAGGTGTTCAAGGTTCAAGCCCGGGCGTGAGAATTTGAAGAAGTATCATCGACCGGGATTTTGGCTGAATAACCTGAACGGCTCCTGAGATAAACCCTCTGTGGATGGAAAGGAGCGAAGCCCCTGACCGGGTTGGAAGGAATGTCCACAGGTTCCCCAGCCTCGCAATGACATGTCATTGGGCCGAAGGGCTGAAAGCCCAAGTGCCGCTGGTAAGGAAAAAAAAATTGAATGAAACCTTTTTTTTTTTTGGGTGCTATTCTCCATGTTTCATAGCCGTACAATACTTGACATTTGAGTTGAAGATTCTTGTTTTTTGTGTTATAGTGTTGTCTTAACATTCAAAGATGTGCCTCATTATACGTTAATTAGTCAAACTCAGTTATTATAAGTTAATTGTTCAAACGTGCATTCTTATAAGTTAATTGTTAAGATATGCATTATTCCAATACCATAATTCCCGCCGTAAGTACTTAGGTCGGTCGGTCGGTCAGTCACATTTTGCACACCGTCATTTGCGCACTTTTTCTACTTTCAACCACAGCTAAGGGGGTGAAACTGTGCTTGAAAGTTAGACAATAATTGTATTGTTTCCCCTTATATGTACTCTCGCGAAAATAGAAAAGTGTGACGGTGTGCATTAAATCAACAGACAATCAAGATACTCTTCTGTCCAGTTTCATTCGGGAAACGGATTTAACTCATAATTTTTCTTAAAAATAGCCTTAAAATGTAAGTTTTTTTATTGTTTCTTCAAGACAACATTTTAATTTAAAGTATTGCAGACTTATTATTATGGATCAAAATGATAAGATGGCTAAAAGGAAGAGACGATCGCGTCATTCACAGCAAACAAACAGTTTGATTATGGAAAGAAGCCAACAATTTGAACTGGAGACAGGAAGGTGCTGAGATGCAGATTAAATCAACAGACAATCGAGATACTCTTCTGTCCAGTTTCATCCGGGAAACGGATTTAACTCATTATTTTTCTTAAAAATGTAAGTTGTGTGATTGTTTCTTCAAGATAAAATTTTAATTGAAAGTATTGCAGACTTATTATTATGGATCAAAATGATAAGATGGCTTAAAGGAAGAGACGATCGCGTCATTCACAGCGAGCAAGCGAGACTATAGAAGAAGCAGCAATGTAATACGTGTAACAGAAACAACACACTATAATTAAAAACCTGCCAATTTTGGCGGGTTGTTGCTAGTTATAAGTTAATTGTTCAGACGTGCATTATTATAAGTTAATTGTTCAGATGTGCATTATTATAAGTTAATTGTTCAGATGTACATTATTATAAGTTCATTGTTCAGACGTACATTATTATAAGTTAATTACTCAAACGTACATTATTATAAGTTAAGTGTTCAGACGTTGTAAGATTTCTGTAATATTGTCTGTTTATCTGCCTCTTGTTCTTCCCTGTGCCCTAAAACCAGACTTTATGCTGTTGTAGGTGTGTAGTAGTAATTGTTTGCTCGACATTCTCATAAGATGTCCAACCACGATTTTTAGTTTATCTATACCAGCCTTTCTCAATCTTTTGGTCCTGGTGGAGCCCTTGAAATAATTTTCGGATCTCAATGAACCCTTGCTTAAATATTATCGTATCTACTGCTCACGGTACATTGATCAGGAAGTTGTAAATATAATAATCTAATAATAATCGTTAGTGCTCTATTGAGTAGAGAATATGCTATTAAGCAGGTGGCCACAGTTGACAATATATTCAAGGGGGAAGAATGGTGTATGTCAGATGAGAACTGGAATAACTACCAGCGGGTCATCATCAGCCTTGGGAGAGAGTATAGAAATTGGGGGAATGGAATAGCAGAACTGGAAATTAATCAACTGATACATGATCATTCCAGGGATGGTGATGCCATTGTGTATACAGATGGGTCGGTGATCCGTGGTGAGAAATCCGGTTGGGGCTTCTCTGCTCGGGTACAGGGCAGAATCGTCGCCGAACATAGCGGGGCTTACAAGATAACAACTTCCAGCATGAGAATGGAGGTCGAGGCTGTTACTGCAACCTTAAGGTGGATAAATGAAACTTCATTAACAAAGGCTATCATTGTGTTCGACTCTCAGTCCATGCTTCGGAAGGTTTAAAGTGGTTGGTTGCGGCATGAATGGAAAACATTCATAGAAGCTTCCAGTCTACAAGAGCTGGTGTGGATATACTGTCCTGGTCATGCTGGGGTATGTGGTAATGAAAGAGCTGACAGACTAGCATCAAGAGCACCCATGGATAAGGGAGATATACTGAGAACAATTAATGATTACCTGTTAGAGAATGATACTGCAATAGAAGAATCTTCAAGGTTAAGACTGTTGGAATTTGGCATCAAACGTAAAGCTAGTAGAGATGGACGTATGAGAGGATGCATCCGTCGTGTTTACAACCAGCGAGCTACAGGAACAATTAGCATTCACGTTCTTCGACACATACGGATGGAGACTGAGCACCTATGGGTTTGCCAGGAGTGCAATGGTGTCAATTCTGCATAACAATAACAATGAGTAGAGAAAGATTTTTTTTTCTGTGGATCTGTTTATTTTGGCCAACTTATTATCTACTTTTTTGTGTGGTTTCCCCCTCCCCACAATAGATAGAATTCTAATGCAAGTTAGTAGCATAGGTAGAAGAAACTTAACTTTTTATTTTACCTTATCTAAGTAGGACTAAAAATCTTATCACAAATGTCTACTCTACCAGGTACAAAGAAAATCTGGTATGTGCAAGAGTAGAGATCTTCCTTATTTCAAACTAAAAATAACATTCTTGCCCAACGTTTCTTGAAAAAAAAACATTGCCTGGCGCGAAAAGTTAAAAGAAAAAACAAGTTTATTTTCTTTTCTAAACACGATCTTTCGCGGAACCCCTAGCGACCTCTGGCGGAACCCTAGATTTCCGTCGATCCCCGGTTTAGAAACCCTGGAATATACATTTGATGCAGGATACAGTTCCTACAAATTTTCTGATGTCATCACTTCTCATTCTGTCTCTCTCGTAATATTAATAGCCTTTTAAAGCATCTCATCTCAAAAAATGTGATTTTACTCTCCTGTGTTTTAGTCAGGGACTATGCTTAACACTGACAGTAAAGAATTGGAATGAATATACCATTTATCAGTTGTCATTTAGATTCTACGTTAGTATTTTGATGTTTTGAGTGGTGGCGATAGTTGGTAAGTCACTGCATTGACTTTTTGACATCTTGCTCCATTTTCTCTGTCAATCCTTTAATGTCTGTGACACTACTTCCTAGACATTTAAACTCTGTTTAAGGTCTATGCCGTTGACGTGTCCATTAAATGGGCCTGGTGATGTGTTGATCATCATAATTTCTGTATCTGATGAACTTATCATCATAAATTCTGTATCTGATGAGCTAATCATCATAGTTTCTGTATCTGATGAGCTAATCATTATAGTTTCTGTATCTGATGAGCTAATCATTATAGTTTCTGTATCTGATGAGCTAATCATTATAGTTTCTGTATCTGATGAGCTTATCATCATAGTTTCTGTATCTGATGAGCTAATCATTATAGTTTCTGTATCTGATGAGCTAATCATTATAGTTTCTGTATCTGATGAGCTAATCATCATAGTTTCTGTATCTGATGAGCTAATCATCATAGTTTCTGTATCTGATGAGCTTATCATCATAGTTTCTGTATCTGATGCGCTAATCATTATAGTTTCTGTATCTGATGAGCTTATCGTCACAATTTCTGTATCTGATGAGCTAATCATCATAGTTTCTGTATCTGATGAGCTAATCATCATAGTTTCTGTATCTGATGAGTTGATCATCATAGTTTTTGTATCTAATGAGCTCATTGTCATGTTCTTCAAATTAGTTTAATTCTTTTTTATACTGACAACATACTTAGCAATCAGTTGTAGGATTGTTCAATTCTGAATGAGAAACAATCATGTTGTCTTAAATTTATTTACTTTTCTTACTCAATCTTAAATTCTTACCGACTACTACCTTTATTAGAGTCATTAATGTGGAAGTCTGAGGGCGAACGAGGAAGAAGAAGAAGAAAAAGAAGAAGAAATTCGAACTTATAGTTTTTAATATCTTATAAAATGTAACTAATAACAGAATATTAAACATTTTAAAAACAAACAAACAAACAAAACATCGAGACGATCATTTCTACACAGTGTTCAAAGCTTATATTAGAAAATAACAAATAAACGGCAAGTGTCTATATTTGTAGACAAAACGCTGCTAGAAAGTCCGATATTGGAAAACAGAATTTATACCAAAGGTCATCTGCGCATGTTTTGGACTACCGAGACCAAATTCACACCTACACTTTAAAACGTCAGTAGTCGTCGTGTATTGAGGCCAAAATTACAGATTAAAGAGTTAACAAAAGGTACAAATTAGTTTTAAAACATGGTATTTTTAATGTTTAACTTTCTAGATGTGGCAGCACGCTGGGGCTGTTCGTACTGTCTCGAAAACGATGAAAAGGTAATGACAGAAGCTGAAGTAATGACACACACTCCAGAAACAACAGACACTCTAGTAATGACAGACACTCCAGTAATGATAGACTCTCCAGTAATGGCAGACACTCCAGTAATGATACGCACTCCAGTAATGACACATTTTCCAGCAATGACAGACGCATCAGTAATGACAGACACTCCAGTAATGACAGACACTCCAGTAATGACAGATACTCCAGCAATGACAGATACTCCAGCAATGACAGACGCATCAGTAACGACAGACACTCCCAGACACTCCAGTAATGACACTCCAGTAATGACAGACACTCCAGTAATGACAGACACTCCAGTTATCAATTATAATTTTTTCTTCATCTGCGTTTCATTCCTTATAGACCTTGGATCCATCACTACAGCTGGTCCCCTTACCGGAAGCCTTGACGAAGCATTCACATGCCTTTGTAGTGGTGGTTTATGTAGTAATGTGTTGTACACGATGACGATGTCGGTCCTATGCGCAACCTCATATTAATTGTCTCTTACGACATGCCTGGGCAGCAGTAAGCCAATTCTTTCTTCGTCCCACCAGAAACTCATGAGAACTGCACGAGGCGTTATAATCTTAGGGGTCGTCCACATATGACGTCACGCAATTAGAGGGGAGGGGGTATAAGATTTTGTGACGAAGTGTGATGATAGAGGAAGGGAGGTTTTAAGAAATGTAACGTCACACAAAAAGTGCAAGTGAGGATCGCTTCTTTCTTAAATTACGTGGAAGAAGATAGCTTTTGTAATCTTCTTCCTCATAAATAGGTCAAGATAGTTCCATAGTAGATATCGTCGTAGGGGGAAAGAAGTGTTAGAGACTTCACTATACTATGTCCAGCTACGAGAGGTGGGGTGACCAGTTTCCTTCCTCATTAACTTTGCCTTCCCTACCACTCAGACGCTCACAAGAATAAGTATCGAGATGTATTAAGAATCTAAACAAAAGACATTTAGATTAGAATACTAATAGTCAAGTAAAATAGTAAAGTAAAGTAGTAAAGTAAAGTAGTAAAGTAAAGTAGTCAAGTAAAATAGTAAAGTAAAATAGTCAAGTAAAATAGTGATGTAAAACAGTAAGGGTAAATTAGTAAAGTAATATAGTAAAGTAAAATAGTGAAATGGAGTAAAATAGTCAAGTAAAACAGTCAAGTAAAGTAGTAAAATAAAATAGTAAAGTAAAATATGTCACAAGACCTCTTTCCGATGTCTCTTTCACTATGTAAGTAATCAGTTACATTTTTGTACTGATTTTATTTCCGTTATTTTCCATGGTCGCACCCTTTTCTTTCTGTTTGTTATGTAGCAGACAGTTTGTTTGTTCAAACCTTTGACACTCCTTGTTAATGATAAACACATCATATTTGCAAGGAGCGGCTGAGGTAATATTGAACGACAGGCTTGTTGGTGATTCTCGTGTACCCAAGCTTGGCCGCTACAGATTAGCCCTCCAATTACCAGCGTGTTTGCTTAAATCGCTGATAAAGGTCAGAGTGCGGGACAGATAACGAGATTACCCGTCTGCGAATAGATTATTTTCTGATAAAAGTAATAAATTGTTACATCTGGAACTCATTGTCGTTTGAGTTTACAGATGTGTTGGTGAGTTCGCCTGCCATGGATCGGATATTTTCATGCCATATACGGAAGACATCACACCTACCTTACGTTCAAAATTTTTCCATGTCAGGAATATTTTGAAATTCCCACCCCCCAACCAGCATGTTTGAAATTATTGGAGCTTTTACTTAGCTCTGTAACAAACAGAGCGGGGGAGGACAGTGAATATAACCTGACGCCTCAGTCAGTCAAATTTACTGTGAAGATCGCTTGCCAAGACGACACAACGAGACCTTGCCAAAGTGAAGCCTAAAATTCAGAATTTCATTTTATCAGACCGGACACCTTTTATTTGAGAATCTTGAAGGACGTAAAAAACAGCCCAGGAAATCTCTATCATCTTAATAAGGAAAACCGGAATATCTGAGGAAACTGAACACGGAGTCAGAGAGGGAATTAAAGTTAAAATTAACGACCCCAAGTACACGTGTAAAAAGGCATCGGCTAGTGCCTTAACTTCATTCATCTGAGCGAAAAGTCTGTGAGCAATGATTGGCGTAAGTTGTCATTTTACATTCTATATTTTCATTATTAACATGTGAACTAATATGTATAGATCACCATGTGAATATTAATATGTGAAATTCGCTAGTGGATGTCCCAGTCATTTGAGGCTGGCAACCTCAGCGCATATAATAATGATTTCTTGAACCACCACTGCACGGGCTGGTGATTGCTTTATTGCTAGTTTCTTAAAGAGAACTAAAATCAAAAGGTAATCCCAAGTTCATATGGAGCAGGGAGGGAAAGATGAAAGAAATAATGAACATTTTAATTTTAATACTTACAGTTTCAAACCAGTGTAAATGTCGATGTTAACATATTCACTTAAAAATTAATGGAAGTTTCAAACTTTTCGAATCAGTGTACACATAAGTGAAAATATGTTCAATTTATATTATGAACACTTTCCATTCAGTGGAAATGTAAATGTAAACATATTCTATCTGTACTATTAACAGTGTCATGTAAATGTAAAGTGAACATAAAAGCTATTCAATTTAAATGTAAAGAAAGTTTTCTTTCTAGGGATTAAAGTTAATTCTCATCGAGGGTAAATTCTGAGTAAATAGGATGGTAGAACAGGAGAAAGGGGACACATAAGTATGTGTCGGGAAACGCAATACTCAGGAGAGTATTTCGTTTCTATTCTTTTATCAAAGTTGGTAGTGTTACAAGTTGAAGGGTACTATCTCTGGAACAAGAAGGGAATGGTGGCCTAAGCTTTAAGACGAGGGACCAGCTTTGTAGACTCTCCCTGACACTCCTGGGAACGAGCTGCACCCTACAACCTTGACCAGCGACGAGCGTGAGCAGTGTAAAAATAACCAACCCAGCGGAAGCAGAAACAACCATTGGCAGCTAAGTGCAATATATAAGCTGCCACGTGAACTTTAAAGAAAAAATTATATCACTCTCCAAGGATGAACACTCTCTTTTAAACTTTTCAATTTTTCAAATGGTTAAAACTGAAGTGATTATTAAATTTTGTAGTTATACAAATTTAACTTCGATATAGTCCTTTTAAAGTTACTGCATGTTTGACTCAGTCAATTTACTGCACACACTCTAAACAGAGCTATACCAGAATAATAAGAAATCCACTGAGTAAATCAGAAGTGGGGGCTTGAAAAAGCTAAGATTAATCATTGCTTAATTCTTCACAAAAGTTGTCGCCAGATTCTAGAATTAACGTGCTCAGCCAATGCAGCATTGTTTTCGTTTATCTGAATATCTTGTGAAAACTCCATTGAGATAGAAGCGTCATAACCCTTCTATTTACGAATCTGCCAAGAGCAATCTTGTGCGAAGGTAGACACCTTTGAAGCCCATATTAGATACTCTTGAGTTTTGGCCACTTTTGGACCACTACTGCAAAGCAGAGGAGGTAATACCGTCACAAAATAGTAAAGTAGTAAAGTAAAATAGTAAAGTAAATTAGTCAAGTAAAATAGTCAAGTAAAGTAGTCAAGTAAAATAGTCAAGTAAAATAGTCAAGTAAAGTAGTAAAGTAAAGTAGTAAGGTAAAATAGTCAAGTAGATTAGTAAAGTAAAACAGTCAAGTAAAGTAGTCAAGTAAAATAGTCAAGTAAAATAGTAAAGTAGTAAAGTAAAGTAGTCAAGTAAAAAAAGTCAAGTAAAAAAGTAAAGTAAATTAGTCAAGTAAAATAGTCAAGTAAAGTAGTAAAGTAAAATAGTCAAGTAAAATAGTTAAGTACCAACAATAATTTCTTTCATTAATTTTGTTTGTATATTCTTAACGAACATGGAGACCATCCCAACGTCTGGCTGCTTGCAGACAGCCTACATTAAAGCCCCCACGTTTTCTTGTAGCGTTGGTTCCTGTAGCTATTTGTGTTACATAATGAGGTTGTCAGCCTCATGCACAACCTCATTAGTTGCCTGTTAACGACATGCCTGAGGAAGATGTACTCCTATACTTTCTTTCTCTCACCAGAAACTCCAGGGAGCTAGCTACACGGGTCATCAATAAAAATGTGGGCGAATAATTATAAAAAGGGATGAACGTACAGAGTTGAAGAAGAATTGCCTCTTCTTTTTTTTTATTCCTTCGTTCTCTGCGAACACTTTCAGATGTCAACTTGAATATGTTTGAAGGAAGCACTGGCTAATCTGAAGTAATCTTTTCTTTCATCTCAGGGAAGCTCTGTTTTCTCTAGATAAGAAAAGTGTTGGCACAGTGGAGTAGCTTTGTTGTTGATATTGTATTTATAGGATCTGTTCTCATTTGTATTTTTATTGATTTTACGAGGCTGAACCGCATGAGACGTCTACCAAGACCATTCGTTGTCGAGTAAATTGGGTGTTCTGTTAGCCTTCTGAATTTTTTTCCTCTCTGTTCTATCCTCCATTGGCTGAAAATGTTTTCTCCAACGAACGTCAATTTGGTTGTTGTTACCATAGCAAAATGTCATATTCTTGAATTTGTTTCAAGAGTACAGTATAATTACTAAATCAGAAACACATCTTCAATCCAACCTGCAAGTCTGGAAGGAAGAGCTGGAGAAGAGAGGGATGGTCATCAGAAGCTCCAAAACAACAACCATGGTGATATCACGAGAGGAAAGAAGGCATCAGATTAAGCTATGAGAATAGGTCCTGGAGCAGGTCAACCACTTTAAATACCTCGGAGCTGTCATATACTGGAAGGGAAGCATCAAAGAAGATTTGGCTACCCGAAGAGCTGCAGCTGGGAGACATTTTCAGGCCATAAAACGAGGATTCCTCAGCAAAAGAGAAGTTGGTAAGAAAACGAAGATGGCTGTATACCGCTCCACCTATATCCCAGTCTTGACGTATGTATGCGAGTAATGGGCAGTGACTACAACCCACAAAAGTCAGATAAAAACCTCAGAAATGAGGTATCTGAGAAAGGTGGTTGAATTAACAAGAAGAGGCATGGTCCGCAACCAGATAATACGTCAAGGCCTAAAAACCCAATCCCTTGTGACAAAACGTTTGTACGTGTACTTTTGAACCTCTCTCTCACTCCTTCATCCGCTTTTTACTTGGCATATTTTATGCACTTTCATTCATTTTTTTGCTGTGACCACTCCCAGACCTGTTTACGTTTCGCCAGGTGAACCGTAATACTACCAGGTTAATTGTACCGGGCAGCGAATAATACTTTTATCACGTAAGTCGCATAGCCACCTTTGATAGAGGCGATCTGCGTTTGTACAATATGGCCTCGTACGATCGATGAAAAGAAAGCCGTCTGAGGGATGGGCAAAGACACGGGTGATAAGTAGATGATCGCTTCCGCGGGACCATCCCTGTGTAATTATTGCAGATGACATGGCAGAGGAGACAATCTGGGCGGAAATATTACATGATTATTAGAAAAAGGTCACGGGATGGAATTTTTAAATGTAATATTTTAAAACACGCGGGGGTATTATGATTTAAACACCCCAACATATATAGTGCAAAAGAGGTTGGATTAGTGTAAAGTGAGAGCCGGAATAAACAATGGTTCTCATTGGCAAATTCGTAGGAAATACAATCTAGGATTTTGAACTTAGAATTTGAAATATAATCTAGCGAAATCGGAGTCACAAATCGACTGCATCGTCCCGTCACGCAAGCAATTCACCAGAGCCAGAAAGAGAAGGAGCAGACACACGATTCCAAAATTATAAGTGACAGATCGAAGTATTTGGGCAACTTTGAAACTTAAAAAAATAAAAACCCGCATTTTAAATACAGAGACTGGAAACTTAAAGAACCAAGATCAAAGTATTCTGTACCTTTAAAACTTAAAAAAGTTAACCCGCATTCTTTAAATACAAAGACTGGAGTCCTAAGGAATCCGATCACTCGTCATAAGAGGAATACAAAATTTCCAGACTAAGTGATTCAAAAGCATCTAACCTAAGTTGCTAGTGTCCATTATAAACTGTACCAGGAGATTGTGTTCCCAAAAGTTACTTTGTGGTAAGTGTAAACATTTATTTTACAAATGTGAATTTGAAATGTTTTCCTTGCTAAGTGGTTATATATGAGGCTGGCAACCTCAACATATGAAAATAGTATGTTCATAAACCACTACAGCAATCGCTGGTGTTTATTTTATGCTAATTCGCTCAGAAAAGCGAAAGCAGCAACAACCCCGGACTCCGAATGGAGCAGTGATGAGTGATGATTACATCACATTTTCCTCATGTATAGTATCATTTTTGTGAGATATGTGTACCTTGTTAATTGTAATTCAGACACGACATTGCTTCGCGCTGTCCAAGCACATATTTTCCCAGTTTAATATCCAGAAGGATATTGGTGATTTCTAATCATCTTCCCTGCGTTACGCTGTGTGTACTCAAGAATATAATATTCAGAGAGGCTTACATTGGTGGGTGAACAGCGAAACAATGCGTCTGTTAATCTTCCAAACAAGTGTACTTAGCAGGGGCATTTGTTCCTTTTATTTTGTCTAAAGTTCGTGGAACGAAGCTATCAGACAGTTCGGGGAACGAAGCTATCAGACTTTTTGTAGAACAAAGCTATCATACTGTGAAGTGTCATCATCACAGAAAAACTGAAGAAACCACGGATGCAGGACTCACCTAGATCAGTTAAGTTCTGATTACCAGTGAACAGCAAAAGGACAATATTTTTTTTTTAAATCCTCACCCAAGTCTCAATAGAAACTAAAATTGATTTGCATCTTTCTTCTTCCCAGTTCGTCCTGAAAAGGACGTTGGTTGCGTTGTGTCCGTTTACATCCGACTTCCGCAAGGCATTTTTTGGGACCGGGTTTGCCTTCCCTCTTCGATTCCTACTCCTCAGCCAGACTGCAGCAATCCTATTTCCAGGACCACCACGTGGAGGTGGAGTAGGGTCTTGGTCAGCTCTGGTTCGCTGACCATGACGCAGGCAGTCAAGCTATGGGTCGCTTACTGCATTCCTCACTTTTGATGCGTCTCATCATCATTTCATCGCTATTTTAACGTGTTAAATCTAATTGATTATTAAATGTGTTACATGTTATTTTAAAACTAAACAATCATTGTTGATTCAGTTATTATAGGTATGCAAGCAAACGTATGAGCAAGACTCTTTAATATTCCTATATATACATCTAGACATATTTACATATATAGAGCTAATTCTTAGAAATGATTTCGCTGGATTTACACCAGCTGGGGGCTTGAACGGGCTAAAACTATTCCATAATTCTTCACAAAAGGCGACGGATCAGATATAAGTTAACAATTGCTCTGCTCAACGCAGCATTGCTCTTGACTTCTGAAAATATCTTCTCAATACCCCCTTGAGATAGAAGCGTCACTACCCTTCTATCTACAACTCTGTCAAGAGTAATCTTGTGCGAAGGTAGACACCTTTGACGACACATTTAGATACTCTTGAGTTTTGGCTACTGTTGGACCACTACTGCAAAGCACGGGAGATAGTTCGTGACATCCCTGCAGACCCAAGCAGAACAGTCCCAACTAAGACGGTTTGGCAATGTCTGCAGATCGGCTGCCACGGCAGGTATGGGAGGCTAAGAGCCAGGGATCCAAACCTCCAGGACGACCCAGTGTCCGCTGGGAGGACAACATTAGACAATCTCTGAAGGACCGATGACTAGAATGGAACCAGGCCAGGAGGGAGACAGCCGATAGTATAGTTTGACGCTCTCTCTTCCAACCCTCTACACCTCACGGTAGAAGAGGAACGACTAAGTAAGTAAGTAAGAGTCCAGTATACAGCGTCTGTAGTCCACTCTTATATACTGCCCAGCCTGTGACAGCAAAAGTTTGTTTCAATTTAAAATTGCTATTCCTAGCCTTGTTCTTAACCGACTTACCTTAGTCTGCGCTTTCAAAAGTCAAATGGACATTAAAGACAAAGTCAAAATTAGTTTGGGTTTTCTTCAACACATTGATCGGTCTGTAGATTTCAACAACAGTTTAGAGCTCTGCATAATATTACATTAGTAAGAGATAAACAAGGAAATCTAATCACGACAGCAGAGGGACAGGAAACAAGATGGGCAGAGCATTTCAGAGAAACTCTGAACAAGGAACCACCAGAGACACAATTGAATGTTCCTGAGGCTGAAAATGATCCAGATGTTAATACAGACATTCCACGAAAAGAAGAAATCACAGCATCAAAGGGTTAAAGAATGGAAAAGCTCCTGGCCATGATAACTAAAATGCAGAGCTATTTAAGACAGACCCTGAGCTAGCAGCAGAGCTATTAGAACCACTATTTGCACAAGTCTGGAAAACAGGGACAACACCATCAGAGTTGAACAAAGGAATAATTGTCAAATTGCCCAAGAACGGAGATCGTGCAGACTGCAATAATTGGAGAGGAATAACTCTTCTCTCAGTTCCCAGCAAAATACTAGGCAGGATAATTATACAGAGAATCTCAAAAGCAGTAGACCACAAACTGAGGAAAGAACAAGTAGGATTTAGAAAGAACAGAAGATGTGTAGATCATATATTTACCCTCAGGAACATTATAGAGCAGTGCTCAGAATGACAAAGACGGCTGTACATTAATTTAGTTGATTTTGAAAAGGCTTTGACAGTATATATAGGGACAGTTTATAGAAAATACTGAGGTCTTGTGGAATTCCAAGCTGCATAGTGTCAATCATAAAAAGCCTCTATGCCAACTTTACGTGTAGCGTTGGGCAGAAAAACCTAACCTTTGAGGTGACGACAGGAGTACGACAGGGATGCCCCGTATCAACCACTCTATTTTTAACAGTCATAGACTGGGTGATGCGCCAGACAACAGAGGGCAGTCCAAGAGGTATAAGATGAACTACATTTTTTACATTGTGTCGTGAAATATTCTAATCCACATATATAAATTAAAAGGTAGAGTCAAAGCCTAACAAATAAATTCTAATAAAGAAAAGAGCAATGGTAAAATAACAGTGCTGTCACAAGGAATGTACTCGAAATCCCCCTTTTGTTTTATGCTTCGTCTGCAAATCGTAACGTTTCCACGTTAAATATAATCCACTGCATAAATACAAGCGTTTCCACAACACATTAAAACGGGTATTGCATTTCTAAGAAAAACATTGAGAGGCAGACTGCGTAATGACCTAAATTAATCCTAACATTAATTATATTACGTTACCAAAACGAACGAACAGATGGACTCAAATAGAAAGAGAGAGGGGCGAATGAAAATCAGGAACGCATGCAAAATTAAACACGCGTCTCGCTATTAATGCCACCCCAACAAGCGTAACGCGATACACAATTACTACTATCACGCGTGTAAGGCCACATGCACTAACTTTTTCGGACGGACAGTGATAAAAACACTAACCTTCCCAGAGTTAGGTTTTAAAATCACGAAAAACGCTTATTAGAAAAGATAACTTTAGATGGGTTTACGTTTGAAAACATTACAGTACCCAGACAGCACATCTTCGAAACAGGAGGTAGAAGAAATTGCATATTTTGAACGCAGCCACTTAGCTCTTTTAAATTTGTATATTTTGGGTTCTTTAGGGCTTGCTGACAAAGAATATGTAAAACGTTACGCAAATAGTCTAGGAATTAACAAGTTATAGCCAAAATAAAATGATGGTGCTGTCAGACAACACCCCAAAATCAGAATCGCTCAGTGGTAGATTTTTTAAACCTTACGTACGGAAATAGCCTACCATGTAAACTCCAAATTGATTGGAGCGCAACAAATATAAGACTAAACACGATTGGTCGGACTATAAATACTATCTTTGGTTGTTAGGGGAGACGTAGGAAGGTAAAATTTTTTCAAACACTTGTCGAAACGTGGCTCCATTGGCCAGACTCGCTGATATAATCACTTAGGAGCGTTAGTTCGAGACCACTAGTTCAAATAAGCTTGATAAAGCAACAGTGCGTTGAAGCCAGCTCATATTTTTGCTAAATAAAAGCCTGGAACATAAGCAGATGGGAATTTGTGCCAGTATTTGTGCCAGAATTCATTGCTAGTCAACGTATCTGTGTTTATTCTATGAATTGTGGTAAGCTTGAAACATTCAGTATCTTTTAATGAAAATTGAATGTGAATTGTTAATTTATGCCTGTATATATGTGTAGTTCAGTAGCAAACATGATGTAAAGCCTATAATGCTCCAGCCTGAACAGAAGGTGTCGGAGGAAAGTAAAACGGCATGGAATGGCCAAACAGTACACTGACACCTAGATGATTGACTAGAAAGAAATAATGCTGGAAGTGCAGAGGCGTAGTAACCATTAAGGAGGTTAATACTGGTATAAAGTATTTCAGATGAAGCTGACAGTTGGCCTAACGCTCTGAACTCAATGTTTGTGGTGTATTGTGCTCAGTGTAGAACTAGAGTATCAATTAGTTATGAAGTAGAAGGCACATCCTTCTTGTTTTCAGGGACCGTGGTCTTGATGGTATTGAGCAGCACCTGGTCAGAGCTTTGCTGAATCCAGAGTCGGACAGCATACTCCTTGGTCCATTTAGCTATCAGTGAGGTGTCTCCAGAGCCCAGGGGAGAAATCGAGCAGAGGAGTCTTTTCCTGCCGCCATCACGCAAGATAAGCTGATGTGGCCAGCTGAGCTCAAAATTATGTACCCCATCTTAAAATGACCTTGTAAAAATAACATTAAGAGGGGAATTAAATTGTTTTAATATCAGGAACTGAGAACATCTCCAATACTAGTTCCAATAAAGACAAACTATTGAAGTCATGATGACAAATACCAACAGAGCTTGAACAAAACAAAACCAGTATTACCTCATATTACTACTACACAACTAACACACATAGGATACTTTTAATAATATATGTCACTACAATATTCATATTGATAAATTCTGTACATATAACTTGTAATTAAAATTGATTGTGATTCCTGGTTCCCTTTGTATTTGAATCAGGACACATATCCATTCATGACAGCAATGAATACATATTGTTATTTGAAAAGTTATCAGTGACTCCTTTAAGATATCCTTGTAGAGTGTTTTATGTATGTGAGTGTCACAGTGTTGTCACGTGTAGTGGAATAAATTAAATTGTTTATCTGTCTGTTGTTGTTTTGACTTACACTTCATCATACACATACCCTAGACATATAACGTAGTCATCACACTATTCCAGAATAATTCTGACTGAGATATATATATATATATATATGTGGCAGCAAGTAAGGTTATCTATAATACACTACTCTTATTAGATATAGATACCTTCACAGCTGATCTCAGTCAGTACACTAAGTCCCCTATAAATATTTATAACATCCCACTTCACCACACATTGGAAGATCTGGAATATGCAGATTGTTGCCACTGTTTTGTTGAGTTCTGTTTTTGATCCTTTAAACATTTTATTGAAGAATGGTTTTTCATATATTATTATTCTGTGTACTTTTACTTGATCTTCAATCTGTCCTTATTGGAGCCATTGTGCTGATTTTGATGGTGTTCGCGAATGATGAGTATATGATCAAGTCCATTGTATTGAATCAACAAAGATGCGATTTCTTTGAGTCCACAAAAAGAATACATATTTATTTCACATACAATATATAGTTGAATTCATTTGCATCAAATAGTTATATCAGATTCTTCTGCGCAGTCCATTACCGTCTCATATATAATACTTGCTCTGTCGTCAAAAGGTCTGACTGTTTACACGCGATGTCGTATGTCGATCATCCGGTAATGAACAGCCGTCGTTTTGGCGAAGATAAAGATTCTATTAATCATAAATTTATACTCCATTTTGTTCCTAGTTCAGAAAACCTTAATCATCGATAAGAATACTCCAATATTGTATTCATAACACAAGATAGCTGACCCTGTAGCCTATCTTCAAAAGGACTTCAGCGCAATTCAATCCATACTGGGAATAATCAAAAATACGTCCGACTTGGATCAAGTTCGGAGTCTGAAGGGTACAATTATAACGTTGTCATGTGTTAGCATACCAACGTAACACGTCATCATAATCCTAGACAACTATACAAATTCGCGTTCAATACCGTGAAGCGCGAAACATAATATATATTTATAGCATTTCAACCCCTTAACTTTAAAAGTGCTCACAATAACAGTGGCTAACATCATAAAACATGTCGTAACACAGATGTCATTGCACTACTAGCACATTCACATTAACACATCCAGGAAAAAACGGATAGACTTAATAAGTATAGCTAGCAGGTGGGCTTGAACATCAATCTAAAGAAGACAGAGGTCATGACGCTCAATGTGAGCAACCCTGAGCCCATATCAGTAAGGAATCAGCAACTGGAACAGACAGACAGCTTCATATACCTAGGATGCATAGTAAACCAGACGGCGGAGCAAGCAAAGACATCAACAACAGAATGAAAAAAGCAAGAACAGCCTTTTTTAGTCTAAACAACATATGGAAGTCCTCTCAGTACAGCACAAGCACAAAATTAAGATTATATCAGAGCTGTGTGCTTTCTGTGCTTCTCTATGGTGCGGAATGCTGGAAAGTTACAGAGAAGGAAATGTCGAAATTGTCCTCTTTTCGCACAACATGCCTAAGAAAAATTCTCCGAATCTTTTGGCCGAATACCATCACCAACCAAGATCTGCTTACTCGGAGCAAGCAAGAGGACATGCACACCATCATAGCTGGCAGACGCTGGAGCTGGGTTGGCCATGTCCTCAGAAGAGACCCCGATGTCATCACAAGAACAGCTATGCTATGGACCCCTGAAGGAAAA
The DNA here is from genome assembly GCA_024509875.1 of Oreohelix idahoensis. Lineage (NCBI taxonomy): Eukaryota > Metazoa > Mollusca > Gastropoda > Stylommatophora > Oreohelicidae > Oreohelix > Oreohelix idahoensis. The sequence continues at coordinate 225,311 of JAMPIV010017116.1, read as the reverse complement.
CGAAAGAGAGGCCACCAAAAACAACTTGGCGGAGAACTGTGGAGGCTGAGATGCAAAGAATGAACCAGAGTTGAGGCACTGTACGAAGGATGGCCACCGACCGAGCAAAGTGGAATCAATTTGTTGTTGCCCTACAAGACGCCACCAGGCGTGATGGCCACTGACTGCTTTGACGGTCGGTGGCTAAGGATTAAAGAAGAATTATATCTGAGACAGAAAATACTGTGTTTTATTTTTAAACTTAACAACTACGTCATTAGTCTAGTAATGTCATAGCTTGCTGAATCTGGGTGCTTTCCGTGGCGACATATCTGCAGACGTCTCGCAGACGAGGTCATATATCATTTATGTATGTGACGACCAATGTGGCTAATAGGGGTCGTCCACATATGACGTCGCGCAATGAGGAGGGGGTACTTTGATGTAGAAAGCAATCTTCTCTTTAAAGCGAAGTTTACAATCGGTAATATTTCATTTGGTTTGAATTTTTCACCGCTCTGTTGATGGAATTATAGTAAAGCTGTCCGTCGGCAGAGATAAACGTTACAATAAGGCTGAACTTATTCCAAATTCTAAATTCTCTAAAACCTGAGAATAGACGTGACTTTATCAAGGTAGATCTTTAGAGAGTTGTGTTCCTACAGTAGATCCCCATTATCTCCTGTGTTGCCTTCAATGTTGCTTTAATGACCAAAAGTATGCACTCTTCTCAACGTTGACTGCGCAATTACACTTCTGTCACCAACTTGCTAGCTTCCATCAACCTTTCCTTCTATTATTCAATCATTCATTACCCGTAAGCCCCCAGTGAAGCACATTTTTTCAACACATTCACGCCAAGCGTTCCTGTCCTGTGTCATCCTTTCAAGATTGTTCCATGTGTCGCGGGTTGTCTCCCTTGCTCTGCAGTAGTGTTCCACTAATGGCCAAACTTCCAGTAACAGGATGAGTTTTCAAAAGGTAGCAAGATTACTCTCCATGTAAATATGAAGTTTTATGTCCGTATTTTAGGGGGTCTCACATGAATTTTAGAATGGCAAATACAACAACTGCGTTTTCTAAGTTGATTGTAAACTTTATATTCTCCCTACGTCTGTGTTTAAATGTTATTGTTCCTGCTTGGCTAGCGATGACTGTTGTTACGAAATACGTTCTTTTTTTTGGCCTTTCTCTCTTCTCCGGCAGTATTATCTATCAATCCTCTTATGTGCTACTTTATCCGCATTTTTATTTCTTACACTTTCATAGTTCAAGGTTTTCTTATCACATCTTGTTCTAATCTTTTACTACCTCACTAATTACCTTGATCACTTGACCTGTTTTCACACAACATTGACTTTGTGCACGGCGACGTTGCCACATTGACTTTTGTCTTATCGCCAACTACAGAAAGAGTAAAAGTCTACAGGGAGCGACATTCCTATTGTCCACCCATAATTTTGGCTGAGAAAATACACAACATATGTGTTCAAAGTGGTTCAATATGTATGGACAGGCGTTATTTGGAGATAAGGCGGCAGTTAGCAAATATGCACCGCCCAAAAACACGGTCTATAACAATCTTGACGAAGATTAAGACACGGACAATAAGATAACAAATGTGATTTTTGCGACACGGAAAGATACGTATTCGCTCGGGCCCAGACCTTGCTGTGAACAATAATTACAAGAAAGTGACATCTGCGAGAAGATTATCAGTAATAAATGTAATGAAATAGTGAGTTGTAAACGTGATACATCCCCACGGAAGTAGCAAGACCTTAACGGAGTTTGAAAACAACATCTTATGTTGTCATGTCGAATGTTTTACATGAGAGACGAGGGTAGTGGGAGATAGACCCCTACCAAAATGAGACAGCTATTTACCATTGATTTGTCATTTGAAATGTAAAGATGGTCTACTCGTAATTGGACTTCTCGTCCACGTAGCAATATGGGTGTGTGGGCGAAAATATTTGTTAAAGCCTAGCTCCTTGTAAGACTTCTTAATTGACTTCAAATTTCTTCAAAGAGAAATCATAGACAGCCAGGAACACAGAATATCAGGACTCGACTATAGGACAATCTAGAGGACCGGACGTGAATTCTATGATTAGAAGAGAGTAACTGTAGCAAAGTTGATTTTGCTGGGGAGGTTACGATGGTATCCTAAAAGAATGAAAAGATGTCTGCTATAACCGTGTGAGGTCAAGCACATGTAGGTCTCTGACTCTATAGATGATGATGATGAATTATGTGCAGAGAACCTAACGCTACCTCCCTAGGTCTCACACGGTCAATCTTCTGGCTTTAGTGTATGGTGTATGGTGTACCTAGTGTCTAGGGGAGAAATGAATGATGGTACACAACAATCAAACACTTTAAGTTTCTATTAAAGAAGATAATAACTAGCAGTTAAGTTTTTCTTTGAACAAATATTTACAATTTATTTTGCCTGCCCATTCATAGCTTGTGGACAGGTCTTTGAAAATAAGGACAAGATAGTTTACAGAATAGAACAATTAAAAATGTTGAGACAATCTGCCCAATAACTAAAAGTTATTATGTAGTTATAAATGTCCTTCCTGTATGAAATATTAAATTAGTTCACTTTAGTTATCTACCGGGAGAGTCACTGTATATGAGGGCTGTAGTTCATCCTACCCCCATAAAATTCCTGTGTAATATTTTGAAACACAAGAAAATGTCAGAGATGCTGCAGATGTTTTACTCTTCACCTGGGAGTCCTTGTAAGATAATTCAATGGGTAGGTGCAGAAATTTCAAGTTCAACACTCGCCAAAGCTCCTACTGGATATTCGACAGCATATAAGTCTGGTTGGAGACTGGTTGGCGTTTATAAGCACTCAGCAGGTTTCCTGTCACCAGCCGGCAACAGGAACATAGACCCTCTGCAACAAAAGGACACCCTGGCCTTTTATCTCTGATCATTTATTCTAACACTTAATTTCCTACGTGGGTATGGGGTCAGCCTCGCGTGCCTTACAAATGCACTCGCCCCGAATTGTACAGGACTCCCACCTGGTTGTGACCACACCTCAAGTCCTTATAGTAGATACGCCACTGTACGTTCACATACTTTTCCTCCATACAATAATGTGGAGTAACCACATTTCCTGTGATATGATCTTCTCTTCTTTTCTTTTCACTTATATTTGCTTCAGGCATGTTAAACAGTGTTCATTGAACACAGAGGCTTGCTAAACTATTTTAATACAATAATATGTCAACATAATTATAACAACATACATCAGTCAGATACCGTTTAATGTGTGGACTCAACAATGTCTGCTTCCGACATGTCCTTCACTTTTTCCCCAATAGCAGTATCTAACTTTGTAGTTGGACCAAACATATTAAATTTCATAAAATATCCTTACCACAATCAAGAAATATATAAACAAATGACGCTGATTTAGTGAAGAAATGGCCTCAGCTTCCTCCGAACTACACAGACTGTGAATTTATTCTTTATTTAAGTTTAAAATTAACACAGCTGTTTTTCAGCGTATCTGTATACAAATTTTAGTTCAACTGGCAATGAATAATCAAAGACTTTTGCTAATATCTACCAGCACTAGCCAATCGTAACGTTCTACTACTTGAATTCTAATGCAGTTTGAATGAAAAACCCAAAACAATTTTGAATAACTGGTGGTCGATTGGCCCGTCTGCTCTAGTCATGCCCAATACAAAAGATAAATAACACATAAGGAAGGGAAACCCGAGGCCTGTAAACAGTAAATTAATATTAGACAAACATAAAGGTATGTTTTCAGATATCACGTTAGGATTACATTTCTCCTACCGTTCCCCTTTCCCATTCATACTCTGTTCACCCCAAGCGAATTTGAATGTACCTCCCTGCCTCTTTTTCCAGCTCGCGTCCCCCTAACGTTACCAAAAAAAAAACATGAGCAGGAACGCCAGTGTGTCTGGTCGTGTGTTCTTAGATATTAGTATTTCTTCAATAACTTCTCTAATACTGGGACTATCATATTATTTAAAGTACATTCTTACTCAGCTAACTCTACGTCATACTACCATATAATTCTTATGGGGAACTTCATAATGGTTTAAAATTTCCAATTTTTGTCATCGTCCATCGTCAAATAAAATTTTACACAAGTCCGCCATCTTTCCTCTCCTTCATCTTGCGAGCATGTATTTTTTTAAAATAACTACTTGTTTTAGTTACGTCAGAAATGCTACCACTAGGAGGAAATAAAATTGTCTGCGTGGTTATGCCTTGGCTGGCTTTTCCGCAGTGTGAATATATGCGTTGCAGACTGTGTCAGCGAAGCGGGGTGTAGACGGGGCGGGTTAATAATTTGCGTTACTAGTTAGCATTGTATCGTGTAATATTACCAAAAAAATGTAAGGATTACTACGGATTTTGCTACAAAGTTGACAGAAAGTGTTACTTCAGATAGCTATATTGCGGTATGCTTCCGCCAATAGTTAATTGTAAGGCTAGACTACAAAGTGTAATCAGCAGATTGGGCAAAAGTTAAATATTAGTAGTGTTTGTCGAAAACGAAACTAAAGCGTGTCTGACTTTTTCCTTGAAATCGTTCTATAGGCTTAGCACTGTGCAAAAAGCAGCGCTGCTGGCTTCGAAGATGCCAACCGTCAGACACATGCGGGCTAATGTATTTATTATCGTTTTATGCCTAAATCGTACTGAATTGAGCGTTTATTCTCGCATATTTTGCTACACACCTCCCATCCTAAAACATGCATTCATTTGCAGGTTATAATATGCGAGATAACTTAGCTCCATGAAGTCTTACTCGTTTTTCTGATCTTCATCATAAGGATGTCTGCTCAAAAAAGTCTGCGCCAACGTTCAAAGGGCCGGGAATGTATTCTATTAAAAATGAGTATGGTTGCAACAAGAGAGACCATCTCAATAATCTAGAATTTTCATGCTTGGCCTGTGACAAGAACACGAGGGGGGAATGGTCCGTTTGGACCACAAATGTCCGGCCATATAAATAAATCTGGAATTTCTTTATAGCCCATATTAAAGCGAGACATTCTTTTTCACTGGTTGAGTAATTTTTTTCCGCCTTGTTCAATTTGCGGCTAGCATAAGCGACTGGGTTCAATTCCCCATCTTGTGAGGAGGACCTTTGCAATAATGTAGCGCCCAGGCCTACATTGCTTGCGTCACTTCTCACAATAAATTCTTTAGTCAAGTCAGGCAATTGCAACACTGGCCTGCTTGTAAGCTTCTCTTTTAACTCCTGGTAAGCCAATTCACACTGTGCTGTCCAAATTATAGTATCAGGTTGACCTTTGCGAGTTAAATCGGTCAAAGGAGCACATATAGAGTTAAAATGTTTGATATACTTTTGGTAAAAACCACACAGAGACACGAAAGATCGCACATCTTTTTTTGTTTGTGGTCTAGGTGCTCTTTTTAGTTTTTCCAGATTCTTGGGATCAGGGGTCATGCTACCCTGATGTACTGTATGTCCCAAGAATTCCAACTCTTTACAACCAATACAGCATTTTGTTGGCCTAGCGGTTAAGTTAGCCTCTCTGAGTCTATCAAACAGCATATTCAAAGAGGTAACGTGTTCCTCAAATGTTTCCGTAGCAATGAGGATATCATCCATAAAATTCGAAATACATGGATTTTTCAGGGGATCCAGCAATTTTCGCATCATCCTAGAAAACACACTCGGGGCATTTTTCAAACCAAATGGTAACATGTTGAACTCATAATGACCTTCCGAGGTGCTAAAGGCCAAATAAGGTCGAACCTCAGGCTTTACTGGAATCTGGTAATAGCCTTTGCTAAGATCCACCTTAGAAAAATATTTTGCCTTGTTCAGCCTGGCAAAAAGTTGAGTAGTATCAGGTAATGGATCCACCTGACCTTCTGTGACAGCATTCAGTTTCCTGTAATCTATGCACAGTCTATGTTCTCCTGATGGTTTCCGCAACAAAACCACACAGGAACTGTAAGGAGACTCACTGTGAGAAATAATCCCTTCTTTTAACAGATAATCAATCTCCTCTTTCAAAGCTTTTTCCTTAGCGAACGGAATAGAATAAGGCCTCATACAGATGGGTGCTGGGTCTAGTAGTTTCATATCATATGACAACAAATTTGTGTGTCCCGGTTTATCAGTTAACACATCTGTATGTTTCTCAAGGACCTGTTGAACCTTCTCCTTCTGTCCTTTTGTCAGGTGATTACTGATTTTCACCTGTGCAAACGTTTCACTGGTTTTCAGTGGATATTCAACCGAGGAGAGAGGTTCATTTTTCATCTCGGTTGCGATAGACAAGGCCATTAAATGTGATCCCTCCTGGATTTGTCTGTCCAGATATTTCTTCAAAAGGTTCACATGATAGACTTTCTCCTTTCCCTTTTTGTCTATCTTATAATTTGTTCTGGATACCTTTTCCAAAACTGTATATGGCCCTTGCCATCCGATCTGAAGTTTATTGTTGCTGCCTGGCAATAGAAGAAGTACCTTCTCCCCTACAGCAAGTTCTCGATCCTTCGCTTTTTTATTATAATAAGCAGCATGCTTTTTCCTGGCTTGTCTCAAATTTTCATTTGCCAGTTTCCAACTGGTTTTTAAACGAGTGGTCAGTTCGTTCACATATTGGTATGATGAGGTAACAGTCTCCTCTGCCTTCTCATCTGTCCAGGTCCTTAGCAAAGTTACATATGGACTTTTAATTTTTCTGACATAGTATTCATGGCACCTGTCAGGTCCTTTACATTGGAAGCTTTGTTTTGCGGACGTTTCTTTCTTGTGTCACCACACAAGAATCTACCACTACCAATTTGTTTCCTGGGGTTGTCTCCCCTCAGGTTCAAATTCAAATTGAGAGAACTTCGCTCTCTTTTTTCTTCCTCCAGTTTGCATAAGTCAGACCGAGGGATCGTCGGCTTATTCTGGGGTATAACAGTTCTTTGTACTCGCTGCATAGTAGCCATTGTAAAACATTTGAGCGAAGACTGTCTGTGAAACGGGGGTTCCCATTCCCCTTCGTCCACTTTATTATAATTATTTTTCTTTCCAGGCCTAAGTTTGCCCCGTGGCGTGTCTAGGTCCTGATTCCTTTTCCCACGTGTGGGTGTTCCCTCTTTATTTTCTGGTCCCGGTTTGCCATAATGCTTCTCTTGCATTTGGTTCTTATTTTTCCACCCTGTGGAATTTTTCTCGCTGCACTGTTCGCAGTCCTCGACAAATTTTCTTATGTCATCAACTTCTCCGGGCCAGAAATATCCAACAGATGTTCTTTGGCATGTGGTACCCATCTTCTGGTGTTCACCATTTAGAACATGTGTTTGTCTCATAATTTGTGCCCTATATTTCGATGGCACTACTACCTGTCCACACCCGGATAATCCTGCTTTATCCGCCCTGCAAAGCAGTCCATCATCCAAATAGAAATCTCCTTTCCTTGGAGGGGTATGAAGTTTTTGGAGTTTTTCAAAACACGGCTTCAGTGACCTATCTTCAGCCTGTGCCTTTCTCCACTGTTTACGAGACATTGTTTTTGGTGGTTCCTCCTCTTTTTTAGGAGTCGACCTGACCTGGAGCGTGGCCATTACTACAGGTCTCCTTCCACAATTTTCAGTGTTATGGTTGTCCATCCGACAATTTTTACAATACCTCTTTCCTTGGTTAAAAGGTTTTCTTTCATCATTTCTTCTATCATTGAATTGTGAGGGTCTATTCTTAAATTCATTTCGAGGCCTATCGAAGTTCTGCTTATTTCTATTATCGAAGTTATTATGGGTTTGAGGGGCCTTACACTGATCTATTTGTTTCTTCTTTGTGCCAGCTACCTCTGCCTGGGCTGCCTGATACCTCTCAGCGACATTTATTATCTCACCCAGCCTCTCCGCACCCTGTTCCAAGAGAAACTTTCTCATGTCTTGAGCCATGGACTCTCTCATCTGTTCAATGAGTATCATCTCTTTGAGATCTTGGGTTTTCCCCCAAAGTAGCCCATTTCTCCATATACGTTTCCAAAAGGGCGGAGAACTGGTGATAGGTCTCACCCGACAGTAGCCTGGCATTCCTAAACTTCTTTCTATAAAACTCTCCGTTCTTTTCGTATCTTAACAGAAGAGCTTGCTTCAACATGTCATAGTTGTCTTGGTCGTCCCTGCTCATTTTGGAAAACACTTCATAAGCTGTTCCCCGAAGTCCCTGAGACAACTTTACCCCCCATCTTTCTCTTCCTAACCCATAAGTAGTGGCTAAAAGTTCAAACCTGCTTAAATATCCTTCTATGTCATCGTCTTTCTCAACAAAATGGTCTACATGAAAACCCATTGCTGAGGTTGAGGCTCCTGACTAGTAGTGGCATCTGAGGCAAAGGGGCTAGCACCATTTTCAGGAGCATGGCCTTGAATTTCCAACTCCCTTAGTCGTAACTCGTGCTCCCTCTGCAATCTTCTATGTTCTGCTTCTCTTTCTGCAGTCAATCTCTTTTCTTCTGCCTCCCTTTGCAGTCGTTTTTCTTCTGTTTTTCGGCAGTCAATCTTTTTTCTTCTGCCTCCCTTTGCAGTCGTTTTTCTTTAAATTGGAGCCTCTTTATCTCAGCCTCTCTATCAGCCTCAATCTGCAACCTCTTTATTTCTTTTTCAGCCTCTAACTTTCTTTCAGCTTCTTTCTCTAATCTTTTATCTTCCGGGGCAATAAATGTATCCACCTCTGAAGTTACATATTGAACCAACTCTGGTCCATCCATGCCCATCTCTTTAGCAGTCTGTACAGCCGCAGAGCGAAACTTGGCCAGATCTGCCATTCTAATAAGTACAAAATGTTCTAACAAAATCTCTTACTAATTATAAATTTACTTAATTAAATCTGGGCTCTGACACTTTCTTCACTTCCCAAAACTTGGGTAATACTATATGGAGATTCCCATGGAAAATTAGACTGTTGTTAAAGCTAAACCCCAGACCCCAATGTATGTAGTACTAAAAGAAATTCAGATGCCCGGACAAGCCTACCAATTTATGTAGCAAAGTTGATTTTGCTGGGGAGGTTATGATGGTATCCTAAAAGAATGAAAAGGTGTCTGCTATAACCGTGTGAGGTCAAGCACATGTAGGTCTCTGACTCTATAGATGATGATGATGAATTATGTGCAGAGAACCTAACGCTACCTCCCTAGGTCTCACACGGTCAATCTTCTGGCTTTAGTGTATGGTGTATGGTGTACCTAGTGTCTAGGGGAGAAATGAATGATGGTACACAACAATCAAACACTTTAAGTTTCTATTCAAGAAGATAATAAATAGCAGTTAAGTTTTTCTTTGAACAAATATTTACAATTTATTTTGCCTGCCCATTCATAGCTTGTGGACAGGTCTTTGAAAATAAGGACAAGATAGTTTACAGAATAGAACAATTAAAAATGTTGGGACAATCTGCCCAATAACTAAAAGTTATTATGTAGTTATAAATGTCCTTCGTGTATGAAATATTAAATTAGTTCACTTTAGTTATCTACCGGGAGAGTCACTGTATATGAGGGCTGTAGTTCATCCTACCCCCATAAAATTCCTGTGTAATATTTTGAAACACAAGAAAATGTCAGAGATGCCGCAGATGTTTTACTCTTCACCTGGGAGTCCTTGTTGTAAGAAAATTCAATGGGTAGGTGCAGAAATTTCAAGTTCAACACTCGCCAAAGCTCCTACTGGATATTCGACAGCATATAAGTCTGGTTGGAGACTGGTTGGCGTTTATAAGCACTCATCAGGTTTCCTGTCACCAGCCGGCAACAGGAACATAGACCCTCTGCAACAAAAGGACACCCTGGCCTTTTATCTCTGATCAATTATTCTAACACTTACTTTCCTACGTTGGTATGGGGTCAGCCTTGCGTGCCTTACAAATGCACTCGCCCCGAATTGTACAGGACTCCAACCTGGTTGTGACCACACCTCAAGACCTTATAGTAGATACGCCACTGTACGTTCACATACTTTACCTCCATACAATAATGTGGAGTAACCACATTTCCTGTGATATGATCTTCTCTTCTTTTCTTTTCACTTATATTTGCTTCAGGCATGTTAAACAGTGTTCATTGAACACAGAGGCTTGCTAAACTATTTTAATACAATAATATGTCAACATAATTATAACAACATACATCAGTCAGATACCGTTTAATGTGTGGACTCAACAATGTCTGCTTCCGACATGTCCTTCACTTTTTCCCCAATAGCAGTATCTAACTTTATAGTTGGACCAAACATATTAAATTTCATAAAATATCCTTACCACAATCAAGAAATATATAAACAAATGACGCTGATTTAGTGAAGAAATGGCCTCAGCTTCCTCCGAACTGCACAGACTGTGAATTTATTCTTTATTTAAGTTTAAAATTAACACAGCTGTTTTTCAGCGTATCTGTATACAAATTTTAGTTCAACTGGCAATGAATAATCAAAGCCTTTTGCTAATATCTACCAGCACTAGCCAATCGTAACGTTCTACTACTTGAATTCAAATGCAGTTTGAATGAAAAACCCAAAACAATTTTGAATAACTGGTGATCGATTGGCCCGTCTGCTCTAGTCATGCCCGATACAAAAGATATCACGTTAGGATTACATTTCTCCTACCGTTCCCCTTTCCCATTCATACTCTGTTCACCCCAAGCGAATTTGAATGTACCTCCCTGCCTCTTTTTCCAGCTCGCGTTCCCCTAACGTTACCAAAAAAAACATGAGCAGGAACGCCAGTGTGTCTGGTCGTGTGTTCTTAGATATTAGTATTTCTTCAATAACTTCTCTAATACTGGGACTATCATATATTTTAAAGTACATTCTTACTCAGCTAACTTTACGTCATACTACCATATAATTCTTATGGGGAACTTCATAATGGTTTAAAATTTCCAATTTTTGTCATCGTCGATCGTCAAATAAAATGTTGCACAAGTCCGCCATCTTTCCTCTCCTTCGTCTTGCGAGCATGTATTTTTTCAAATAACTACTTGTTTTAGTTACATCAGAAATGCTACCACTAGGAGGAAATAAAATTATCTGCGTGGTTATGCCTTGGCTGGCTTTTCCGCAGTGTGAATATATGCGTTGCGTACTGTGTCAGCGAAGCGGGGTGTAGACGGGGCGGGTTAATAATTTGCGTTACTAGTTAGCAAGGATCGTGTAATATTACCCAAAAATGTAAGGATTACTACGGATTTTGCTACAAAGTTGACAGAAAGTGTTACTTCAGATAGCTATATTGCGGTATGCTTCCGCCAATAGTTACTTGTAAGGCTAGACTACAAAATGTATACAGCAGATTGGGCAAAAGTTAAATATTTGTAGTGTTTGTCGAAAACGAAACTAAAGCGTGTCAGACTTTTTTCCGTGAAATCGTTCTATAGGCTTAGCACTGTACAAAAAGCAGCCTGCTGGCGTTGAAGAGGCCAACCGTCAGACACATGCGGGCAAATGTATTTATTATCGTTTTATGCCTAAATCGTACTGAATTGAGCGTTTATTCTTGCATATTTTGCTACAGTAACCCCGGAGAAATCATTTTGTTGCCTAAGTTCTAGTATCCTAGTTCAAGTGCTATAAGTTAGTCACATAAATCACCCGAAAAGACAGCATCTTAAATCAGCTGCCCGATAATATTCGGATGTTTCCTGTGCTATACGTCTGTGTTTAATTCGCCAGAAAGACTTGGGGTAAGTTGTAATATGTATTTTACCATTTAAAAATTTTCCCTTTTTGACAGGTTTAATTTGATTATGGTTGTACAGTGTGATATGAGGCTGGCAACCTCATCACTGCAAATAACTTGATGCATGAATCACTACTGCAAGAGATGGTGACTGTTTCATAGGGTTTCCTCATAAAGAACCAACAGTAGAGGTGGCCTCAGACTCTGTAGAGAGCAGGAAGTGGATGATGATATCATGATGTGCGTAGATATTGTACAAGTACTTTACTAAACTTTATAAATATATATATATATATATATATATATATATATATATATATATATATATATATATATAAATCTGTGGTCTTCCTCTATCCAAAAGATCAGGGACCTAATACGCAAAAGAGGCATTTTTTTCCTCTTAGTTAGTGGTACAAGTTTGTGGTTCAAATTTCCAGCAGTTGATGCTAGGCACCAACATCAAACGGATCTTGAAGACGCTTGATAACCTATGTGATTCCCCAATACGTCTTGCAATAGACGTATTACAGCCACCAGACTTGACTATTGAAGAGACGGTCCAATGCACCGGTGGGAACCAACAATGGCTGAAGCAGACGTCAACCTACTCCACACTGTAAGCTAAGTACTCTAACAGCGGAATCAATTGACTTTTCAAATCTTTTCAAAAAGTACACCACGGTTTAAATCATCCGATGGCGAATATCATCGTTTTCCCTTTCCAAACCAAGCTATTTACTTTAAATCTTGTTAAACTCTAAGTGATTACTAAACCTGTTTATCTGTAACTTTAAAGCTTTAGTTGGATTAATCACTATTGAGTGGATTGTATGTCTGCACCCGTATGACTCATATTATGTTAGCTACATAAACAATTAAAGCCATAAAATTAATAGTTGCTGTATCACCTTCAGGTGGGGGCTCAAAAACCACGAATCAAAATTTACTCATAGAAATAACAACAGACAGCTTAGATGATCTCAATTATTATACGAGTACTTGCTTTTCTTTAACATTCTATAAGGTCCCCTTAAATAGTATATAATCGAGGAAGTTGAGGGGAACTGCGGTAACATCATTCAGCATTAGTCAAGAGTAATCTTGAGCGAAGGTTAATACCTTTGAATACCCTCATCATTATACTCTAAGTATGGCCATTGTTAGACCATTATCGCTGAGCAGGGGGACAATCCACGACACACTGTCTACAATCAGAAAGATAAACATGGCAGGCGTATTAATCCCTAAAATATGGGTGTTGTCGGTAAGTGTCTCTCTTCTCTCCCCCCCAAAGTATAAGATAGTATCTGTAGATGCAGACGAAAAATCAATAGATAATGACCGGATGGCTAATGGCATAGAGGAGTCTATCAAAGGATGGGTACTGGACATTACTGACGTAGTGGAGTGAAGCAAATGTAGTCAAACAAAAATTAACAGATGAATTAAGACTGTCGTCACACCATGTCTTCTTTTATCCCTTTCGTTTCTACCTTCTGTTTCCTTGTCCATATGATTTTTCCACCTCCTCTATCTCTTTTACCGTGGAGATTTCAAAACGGGAACTGCCTTTTTATTCTGCTTCCCTCGATGTATGTCCTATCAAACGTTTGATGTCTCTTTAAGTTAGTTGCTTATCCTTTACAGGACGTGGCAATCAACCCCAGCTTTTATTGGCTGTTTGTGATTTTTCTAGGCAATTTTTTTCATTCAGTAGTTTGCCATTGCTTTCTGAACGGTACGGTGCTTATACCATTGTTAAAAATCCACACAAAGCGATTTGCTACCAAACCGCCTGCAGCAGGTTTCGAACCTGGTATATCTAGATTATGAAACTGCGTTCATATCCATTAGGCCACAGACGCCGATGTAAAGATGTCTTTTTACGTGTCCAAAATACTGTATTTGTCTAATTTTGATTCCACTGACTTGTTTGTTTCTACGGACATTAATACGTGCGCCTTGCTGTTGAAAGCATGTTTTAGCCATTCCTGTTGTATTCTTGACCTGAGCTTATCATCTCATCGTTCATGTTCACGTTTAATGTTGGTTCTCAAACATTTTTTTTAAAAGGTTGGGGGAGAAAGAGAAAAGGGGGGTGGTGGTGGTTAGTTTACAATTTTGTTTTTTTTTAATTTGTTTTTAAATTCATTATTAGCGTAATATCCGTGTTCAGTGTTTCTGTTGTTGATTTGTTTGACTAGTTACTGTACGTCACGTCACGTTGGCTTTCGGCGGACTATATTCATTGTAGATAAAGATAATGCTTTATTTCGTGTTCTCGTTCAGCCGACAATACATCATCATTTATGTAAAATAAATAATGTACGGTACACTCTGGTTATTGTGTCGTCTACATATGAAGTGGCGCAGTGGTGGGGTGGTCAAAATTTTGTGAGGATATGTGACGATTTGGGGGGGGGGGGGGGGGATATGTGACGTCACCAAAAAAACGAATGAGAATCGCTTGTTTCATAAATGATGTCGAGCAAAAATAGATTGTGTAGCCTTCATCCTTATAGTCTACTTGTATCGGCAATAGTTAACAACTTCCTTATGGACAACTTTTATTAATATTATAATCTCAGCTGAAATATCCGATAATTGTTATAACCTTTAACTGGTTTAAATCGGTTTTTTTTTTTTATATTATGTATTTCTTTTTTAATATAAGGTAATATATATCTTTCCAATAAACGATGTTCATCTGACAGCAAATGGATTTCCAGTTCGTTGAATGGGGAACATCTTACTTTGCCATGGAATAATGATAACGAAGAGAAATAATTCAAATGATAACTAAGGAAGTTGAGGGGAACTGCGGTAAGACGTGGAATACAATGGGTGGGTTTGAAAAAAAATTGAAAAAAGGTGATTCGTCTTACGAGGACAAAAGACAAAGAAAATAGTCTACGTTACGGCCACAAGGCCTTCGTCAGGAAAGGAAAGAAAGTGAAGTCTAGATAGGACACATAAAAAACTTAATAAAATAATAAAATAAAAACTGGGTACTTCCCTGAAGGCAAGAACCGAAATTCGCTGTCTGTTGAAGAGCGCGTGGCTGAACAGAAAGCGACTTCCGCCGCCGGGTGTACACAATACATACTGAAAAACTAAAAAACGAAACCGGACAATAAACTACCCAACGGGATAAAAGTGGGGACTGGAAATAGAAGAGGACAGAATGAGTGGGAGATAAATAAATATGAAATTAAAAAATGTATATGGCATACAAATCGGAGAATAGGATAAGAGTGGAAAGAGTCAAATAGAGCAAGAGAGGAAAGGGTGACCTCGGACAAAGGTGTGAAAAGTGTTGAGACCGGCTGGTTTTAGACACCCCATGCGGTGTATAAGACGGTTCTCAAGCTGTTCTCGGCTGGCAGTGTCAGAGGAGCAGGATCGGATCGCTGTGACCTGGATGTCGAGAACAGCTTGAGAACCGTCTTATACACCGCATGGGGTGTCTAAAACCAGCCGGTCTCAACACTTTTCACACCTTTGTCTGAGGTCACCCTTTCCTCTCTTGCTCTATTTGACTCTTTCCACACTTATCCTATTCTCCGATTTGTATGCCATATACATTTTTTAATTTCATATTTATTTATCTCCCACTCATTCTGTCCTCTTCTATTTCCAGTCCCCACTTTTATCCCGTTGGGTAGTTTATTGTCCGGTTTCGTTTTTTAGTTTTTCAGTATGTATTGTGTACACCCGGCGGCGGAAGTCGCTTTCTGTTCAGCCACGCGCTCTTCAACAGACAGCGAATTTCGGTTCTTGCCTTCAGGGAAGTACCCAGTTTTTATTTTATTATTTTATTAAGTTTTTTATGTGTCCTATCTAGACTTCACTTTCTTTCCTTTCCTGACGAAGGCCTTGTGGCCGTAACGTAGACTATTTTCTTTGTCTTTTGTCCTCGTAAGACGAATCACCTTTTTTCAATTTTTTTTCAAACCCACCCAAATGATAACTAATAATAATAGCCCCCATCAGTCTTAACCGACTATGGGAGTGCGCCCCTGAGGCGACAGACCTCAACTGCATTTCTTTTTTCTTGGCGTTCATTTCGACGTTTTCTCCTCTTCTGCTTGCCGTGAGAGATAACTGCTTCAGTCTAATAACCTTTTAATTTTTGTGGATTTGCTCTCAAGTATAACATTATGTTATAAAAATTTAATATAAGAAAGAATAAATTTATTGATGTGTTTATTGATTTAATTAATTTTGTTATTGTTTGAATGAAGTTAAGCCTAACTCAGCGATATCTTTAATAAACTGAGCAACGTTTAACTATCAAAGCAGCCTTTTATGAAAGCCTGATTAATAAACACTATTTTATTTAAAAGTTTGTTATTCTACTTGCACTAGTTAACCTTCGATTACTGTTCGTCTTTTCATTATTACAATAATGGGAGGGGGGAAGAAGGGGGGGGGGGGGGGGAGAGAATGAAATTAGGGGTAGATTTGTGACGTCACATAATAGGGTGGTATGGGTTTTCTGATAAAATGTGACAGGGGGAGGAGGGTGGTTAAAACTAGCAAAACATTACATGACGTCATATGTGGACGACCCCTATATAATATAATATTTCTGGTAGAAAATACCCATATAATCTCTACAGGAATGTATACATAAACGCTGACGGTAGACCTCCTGCTAGCCTCGAGAATAAGCGACCTTTGAGATGTCGCATGCTACGGGTGAAACAGTCGTTACACTAAGAGAGAGAATATATACAAATGTGAAACCCTGGACCTGAGAAGTGGGGGGGGAGCAGTGACGAGTCCTAGAGGGTAGGATGGCTGGAATATTGATCGTCGGTTGGTTTGTCTCTGACGTCATTGTTCCTGAACTTGCAGACTTGCACATACTCGCATGGGGTAACACTAATGAAATATAAAGGGACGGGTTTTTTTCCTTTATGACATCTACGTACATGCATATGTGCGCATGAGGTTGGCAACATCATCGTGTAGAATAGATTACTATCGGAACCTCCAGTGCAAGAGCACGTGAACGCTTTGGTGCAGACTTCCTGCAAAGGAAACCAGCTGGTGGGGTGGATACATGTTCCTTAGGGAGCAATAATTGAATCATCAACATGATCATTGCCCTTCAACTGATCAAGAAACACGGGCTTTTAACAAACTCATCCCAAATCTTCCTGTCCTGTGCCATCAGCTACAGGCCTTTCCGTGTCTTCCCCATCAATTCGGTTTCTGGGAGCCGCGCTGGTGTAATGGTTACCACACTGCGCTGGCGATCGGGTGATCCCGGTCCAAGCCCAGCCGAGGACATTTGAACGAGTGTCGTCGACGGGACTTGGACTGGATTAATTCGAGCTCTGGCGAAGACATTTGAAAGAGTGTCGTCGATCAGGGACTGGCGGCTCCTGAGCCGACCCAGCTCTAATGGGTACCCTCCGAAGACGGCGAGTATCTGCCTGAATAGCGAGTGGACACCTGTCAGTGTACCGGGACAAAAGGGATACTCACGTAAAAATCAGTCTCAGGTTAGATATACTAACCGGAGATTCTCGCCTCGAGTAATAGCGGGCGTACGTTAAAAAATAAATAAAATAAAATAAAAATTCGGTTTCTTAGTTTACTTGTTGTCACAGATGAAAATAGTGCAGCAGTAATCATCCATTTTTGCCTCTCCCCATCTAGTTTATATTTTTTGCTACATGAACGAAGGATTCACCAGTTTAATTAACACGGGGGCCATCTGGCAATCAAGCCCTATCTGAAACAGAGAGTGAAGCGCGGAGCATGGCGTAATAGATTCTTTGATCAAGGGAACACGATATTCAGTGAGACGGACCTTGGATTGTAAAACTTTCAGGTGAAAATTGCGTAGCTGATTTTCGGCAAGGCGGAGATGATGAAAGTCAAGAGGTGGTAAAATTACCTTTGATTCAAGAAATCGAACGGCAAATTGGCTCGGGTCTGGCAGTGGTGTGACTTTTGCATTGAAGAAGGAAAGTACGGAACATATCAATATATACCATGTCTCTCCGATAGCCATGATCAGTTGCCAGAAATCTATCTGAATTCACTAGCTCGTTATCTTAAGATTTCTCGTACAGAGT
Organism: Oreohelix idahoensis; assembly: GCA_024509875.1. Taxonomy (NCBI): domain Eukaryota; kingdom Metazoa; phylum Mollusca; class Gastropoda; order Stylommatophora; family Oreohelicidae; genus Oreohelix; species Oreohelix idahoensis. The sequence goes on along the minus strand of JAMPIV010017116.1, from coordinate 207,518 downwards.
GAAAATTAATAGATTCCATGGAGTGTTTCATTTTTCTGATTGCGGTAATTTATATACTAGATTTGAAGTGATTTAGTGTCTTTATAGTTTTCAATATATATTTCACTGAGATTTTCTATGCTAATTAAATAACTTATAGCTAACTTTCCAGCCGTAAAGTAAATTTAAATACTCGCTATTTTTCCATGATTAATAAGCTAGACACGTGTGTTTTAAATCTAATTTATAAGACAATGTTGTAGAGGTCCTATTTTTAACACGTGTTAGATATGATATTGATAATTTGGTTAAATGTTTATATGTTCTTTTCCTAAAATATAGGCTGATCAAACCTGAGTACTAGCGGCTTATTTTCTTATGGCCATGTGAACTTATGATCATACGAACATATAATATTATAAGCATCCAAGAATATTTAATATTGATGAGCTTCTTGCTGTGACCTGTGCGGTCCCATTTTCCTGAGAGAAACCAGAATAGAACCATTGAATTATAATATTAACTGGGCCAGAACTATTACCAGATTTACTTATATATATATATACAGATCTCTGCACCTGCGGTACCAGCCCGATGACAGTCGAACACCTGCTGCAGTACTGCCCAACCTACAGTAATGAACGGGGTAGCATATGGCAACAACCCACTTCTGTCAACGAAAAACTGTTTGGAGATGTCGGGAACCTTGAGTTGACTGCTGCCTTTATTAGAGTCATAAATGTGGAAGTCTGAAGGCGAACGAGGAAGAAGAAGAAGAATATATATATGTCGTATATTTTCGATAGGGTAATTAAGATCACTTTTGGTCCCTCCTGAATAGGACTAGTACATGTGATAGCTCAGTGAGAATTAAGGTAAAGAAATAGCACATATACACACACATAAATAAGCGACGACGATTAGACGCACATAAATGAAAACTATATCAATGAAATAGCGATCTTTTTGAACAAGCTAACCGCCACACGTGAATAAAGTTTATGTAAATGTTTATTTATCATAATAAAAAATAACTTTACATCGACTATATTGAATATCAAATCAAATACAATAAACTTAGGTTTAGAATCAATTAAAGAGATAGACTCATAGGTGAAATCCTTTCCCCCCTCTGTTGCCAAGATCCCGTTATAAGAGAAGTTATAGCTCCAAAGAGTCACATATTCATACGCTAAGGTCCAAGGTCTTCCCTCTCTCAGAAAAAAACAGAGTTTATATATATTAATCTATCCTAAGAGGAAAACGGCATTAGCAAAACATGCATACAAGAGAAAATACAAAGTTATTACATGGGTTAAATCATAAACGAATTATTCATCCCTGTTATTCTCTCGCTCTGACCGCTGTGCTCACCGACAACATGCGCACTCTTACCTAATCGTTGCTTTTCATAATATCTGGAACAAATTGTTCAGTCACTTACAGACCATCCAAGTTTGAGTTTACTGGCAAGTCAAACCCCGGTTTCTCCAAAGACTAATTAATCAAAATGTTGGGAAACGTTTGTCTCACTATTGTAATAGGAGGCTGATGAAGGTCACTTCAATTTTTGTCCAGTTAGGAAAGTACTTATGATATCTAATGTTCACAGGGTACAATAGCTTGGAACTTCACTCGTTAAGTTGAATGTCAGGTACATAAATCGGTTTAGGATAAATCTCCTTCACAACACAATGGTTGTTCTATGGGAAGTGTCAAATGTTATTTCAGTCGCCACTACAGGCGAAGTATATATGAAAATGAGAAAGAAATCTGGATATTCTGTCAATTCAGTTACCATTTATTCTTAATATTACTTTTGGGCCAGTACTCTGTCGTTCTTCTGGGTGTAAAAAACACGAGGCCAGGCAGGTCACTTGCAAAACCCGGTAATTATATTCAGAATGTTCTTTTAGTAAAGTTCTTCTCAGTTACATAGGTACTGAAAGCCACTGGTAAGATTAGGGTTTATGACCCAAAATACTGTATAGGGAAGAAAAGAACACATAAATACTCAACCCTAATAGTATATCAAATCCTACGCGTAAATAATATTCACTTCGGTTATTCAACTTAAATTGGAAACCATAAGCTTAGAGCTAGTCTCATCGTTAAAACTTCCGTAAAATAAATTTTAGTCATTTTAAAAAACCCATCATCATGAATTAGAAATACGTAAAATATACTTCTTCAATACTTGTAGTGATTTCTAAATACAATATCTAAATTAATATATAACAATATAGGGCATAAAGGCAAAGATAAGAAAGTGCAAAAGAATTTTCTGCTAGAAAGGTTGGTATTGTCTACGCCTTCAGATTATTATTTGCTAACGAATAGCCGAACAAAACGGTACCCAATTTTTCAAATTCGTCCTTGACATAAACACACACTTTTTCCTAGTGCTAAGAAAATATTTGCCTAAAATGCATTGTGGAACGAGGAGGGGCAAGGATAGATGAAATGCTAATTCGGTTCGCATTGATTTTAAATTAAAAGCCAACACTAGCACAGGGGCAAGCCTTGCCTTAAGGGTTTCCCCAAATACAATGAAAAAAGTTAGAATTGTGGACACTACGTCATGTAAACATATTAAGCTCTTATTATGAATGACCTAAGCTCTCGTAATTATCTCGTAAGTACATGAGAAAAGAAGTGAACAGGAGGTAGTTTAAAAATAAACAATTAACATAGAAAAAAAGATAGAATTTTGAACCAACCCACATAGCCCCTTAAAAATTGTATATTCGCGTACCTAAAGACTTGCTGACCAAGAATATGTTATTAGTTATATAAATAGTCCCTTAACTAATTAAATACTCATAAAACAATACATAGAGATCAGAGATACTGTCAGGTCAAGTCATATCTGCTTAGATTGGATCGCATATTTTTGGGGGAAAAAGTAGGTGACAGATAGGCAACCATAGTATAGCGAATCCGATTGGGTGACATTTGAAGTGAGACTAAATATTATTGGCTGACCTTTGAATAAACATAAATAGCCTAAGTAACATAGGAAAAGTTTGAATGATATTTTTGAAAAGACTGTTTACCCTTGTAAAATTAAAAGTGACTGGCTAACTGAATCGATATTGTCAGAATAAGCGTTAAGGGGACGCCATTTCTAAGAAAATTTTCAACAGTGATAGATGAGAGCAGGCTGTGATTTAAACTACAAGTTATAAGCAGCCTGGGCAATAAAACAGATCGAAACTGTGTCAGTCATCGTCTCTGTGTATATTTCATTGAAAATTGTGGTAAGCTTGACATTTATTAACCTGTATTTTACATAAAAATTAAATGTGAAATAATAATATATGTCTGGACATGAGTGGGTCTATAGCGAACATGAGGCAAAGCCTAAAGATTGATCCACCATGTGGTAGACTGTCAGAGAGGTGTAAAACTACAAGAATAGTTATTGTAGTGAATGTCTAAATACAATATCTAAATTAATATATAACAATATAGGGCATAACGGCAAAATAAGAAAGTATAAAAGAATTTTCTGCTAGAACTGTTGGTATCGCCTACGCCTTCAGATTATTTGCTAACGAATAGCCGAACAAAACGGTACCCAAATTTTTCAAATTCGTCCTTGACATAATCACTTTTCCTAGTTCTAAGAAAATTGTGCCTAAAAATGCATTGTGGAACGAGGAGGGGAAAGGATAGATGAAATGCTAATTCGTTTCGCATTGATTTTAAACTAAAAGCCAATACTAGCACAGGGGCAAGCCTTGCCTTAGGGGTTTCCCCAAAATACGAGGAAAAAGTTAGAACATGCAGACAACTCGTGTCACAAAAACAACCTTAGCTCTTATTTCAAAGGACGTAATTATCACGTAAATAGAGAAGACAGCACATGGAAAAGAATTGAACGTGTAGTAGACTAAAAATAAAAACACTAACAAAGAAAAAAAAATGTGTACTTCTGAACCAAGCCAACTAGTCCCATATAAATTGTATATTCGTGTACCTTAGGACTTGTTGACAAATAATATGGTAATAGTTACGCAAATAGTCCATTAATTAACTAATTATAGCCATAATACTATAGTGGACCCGACCAGACTGTCAAGTAAAGATCATGCCTGCTTATAAATTTTTATGGCATGTTTTGACAAAACGACTTTGGGTAAATGAGGTTAAAAGGTACGGGATATTTGATTGGGTGGATTTTAAAGGAAGGCGAAGTATGATTGGTTGACCTAAAACTAAAAATATATTTGCCTTGGAAACATATTGGGAGTTGTTATTTGAAACGATAGATTCAAAAATAAATGTAAACATGGTCCCATTGGACAAAGCAGTAGATACTGGTACGAAACGGGGACTGTTCACTGCCATTTCAAGTAAATTTTGTGTAAAGCAAGATCGATGAGAGCAGGCGGAGAAATTTTCTAACATAGGAAAAGCCTGGACATAGGGCAGATCGAAAATGTGCCATATTGCCTAGTCATCGTTTACTTGTGTTATTTCCTTGCATCTGTGAGGTTTGGGGTTGCTGTCAATAACTGGTGCCAGACTACAGTGGGACGATATATTCATGCCACAGTCTTGCCTTTTTCGGAGACAACTGTAAACCACCATCATTCTTGAAGAAGTGGGAGCTGAAGGTTGTCGTTCAGCGAAGTGCAGGAAGATTCCTACATCATATTACAAAGATAGGTGCATGTTTCGGCACCTGATCGCTCAACTAACATTAAAGTATAAATAAGAGACTGGGAATAGTGATATAAACATTCCATCAGTGTCCATAAAACTTACAAACAACATGCAGAGATGATGATAATAAACAATCAACCAGTGTATACTAGAAGTCACCTCAGTTAGACAATACAACTACACTCTTATATAATAATATGTGTATTATGGTCAGAAGACCCATTGTGTAAATTGATTGATGTAATTAATTTCTATGATTTCACTTTGATTGTCAGTCCTGATTCCAAATAAATCAGATTCAGGACAATAAATTGAAAAACATTAATTTTATCAAACTTTCAACCACTGACTTACTAAAGATAGTCTTTTAAAGTGTAGTTCGTATGTGATTGTCGTGGTACTGTTGTGTTGTATTAGATAATAAAATAATTTGTGTAATTGTTTATATGTTTAGTGGGTTAATGCAACCTTACACTAACATTTCATAACCCTAGACACCAAACGTAGTCATCTTACATTCTATCTAGAATACGTCTGAATGAGATCATAGTGGTGGTAGTAGAACGGTGCCCTGGAAATTTACTCTAATATTTATTATATTCAGGGACCTTCACAGCTGACCTCATTCAGTACACTTAGATTTCTTAACAACAAACTGTATTAACATCAAACCCACCACATATATTGGGGTCTCGCTCCTGGGGATTGAACTTTTCATAACACCGGCTATATTGGGTAGTTTGCTTCTGAGATTTTAAATTCTTAAAATATTATCAATTATATTAGGAATCTCAGATAGTATAAAACTAAAAGCATTCATTTTTGGAGAAATTAAATAGTGGTTGAGCTATCAGTGCCTGTGGTTGTTCTTAGTTATAATTAGAAATTGTTAGTTATAATTGAAAATTTGTCTAGTTAGAAATTTTAAAGGTTTGCCTAGTACAAAATGGCTGATCTGGCAAAGTTTCGATCTGCTGCTGTGCAGGCTGCTAAAGAATTGGGAATGGAGGGGCAAATTATGATTGCTTATGTCACCACTGAATGTGACAAATTTATTGAACGCGAAGAAAAAAAGATTAGAAAAAGAGGCTGAAAGAAAGTTAGAGGCTGAAAAAGAAATTAAGAGGCTGCAGATTGAGGCTGACAAGGAGGCTAGGGCATTGGAGGCAGAAGAAAAGAGACTAGCTGCAGAAAGAGAAGAAAAGAGACTAGCTGCAGAAAGAGAAGAAAAGAGACTAGCTGCAGAAAGAGAAGAAAAGAGACTAGCTGCAGAAAGAGAAGAAAAGAGATTAGCTACAAAAAGAGAAGAAAAGAGATTAGCTACAGAAAGAGAAGAAAAGAGACTAGCTGCAGAAAGAGAAGCAGAAGAAAGGAGACAGGCTGCAGAAAGGGAAGCAGAAAAGGAGGAGAAGAGATTACAAAGGGAACATGAGTTACGACTAAGGGAGTTAGAATTTCAAGGCCATGCTCCTGAAAATGGTGCCAGTCCCTTTGCCTCAGATGCTACTGCTAGTCAGGGAGCCTCAGCCTCAGCTATGAGTTTTCATTTAGACCATTTTGTTGAGAAAGACGATGACATAGAAAGTTACCTAAATAGATATGAACTTTTGGCTACAGCGTATGGTTTAGAGAGAGAAAGGTGGAGCCTAAAGTTATCACAAGGGCTTCGTGGTACAGCTTATGAAGTTTTTGCCAAGATGAGCAGGGATGATCAGGACAATTATGACATGATAAAGCAGGCTCTTTTGTTAAGATATGAAAAGAATGGGGAATTTTATAGGAAAACATTTAGGAATGCCAAACTACTGTCGGGTGAGACTTATCACCAGTTCTCTGCACGGTTAGAGACCTACTTGGAGAAATGGACTGCTCTGGGAAAAACCCAAGATCTTAAGGAAATGATCCTTATTGAGCAACTAAGAGAGTCCATGGCTCCAGACCTGAGAAAGTTTCTCATGGAACAAGGTGCAGAGAGGCTGGGTGAGTTACTCAATGTCGCTGAGAGGTATCAGGCAGCCCAAGCAGAGGTAGTTGGAAATAAAAAGAAACAGGTAGACAATTTTAAGGCACCACAAAATTTTAATAGGTTTTACCATAGAGACCAGAACAAAGGTAAGCACCAGGTTGATAGGCCACGCAATGACTATAATAATAAAACCTCACAATTCAATTAAAGGAAAAATGATGAAAGAAAACCTTTTAACCAAGGTAGATCATATTGTAAAAATTGTCGGATGGACAACCATAACACTGAAAATTGTGGAAGGAGACCTGTGTATATGGCCACGCTTAAGGTCAGGTCGACTCCTAAACAAGAGGAGGAAGATAATCTTATAAATACCCATCCAGATGAGATGAGGAAGGCGCAGGCTGGGGATAAGACCCTCAAGCCTTGTTTTAAGAAATTGCCCAAATGTCATACACCTCCAGGCAAGGGAGATTTCTATATGAAGAACAAATTGATTTACAGGAAGGCCGGAACTGGATCCACTGGTCACGGACAGTTGGTTCTTCCAAAGGCATATAGGGCAGATGTGATAAGGAGCCTACATGTTGGAAAAGATGGGGACCATGAGAAAATAGGTACCATCATCCAAAAGGTGGGTCAAAATTATTATTGGCCAGATGAAATGTTTGACATTGAGAATTTTGTAGAAAGATGTGGCTTATTACATGAGGGAACACCCACAAGTGAGAAAATTGATCAGGACCTAGACAAGCCACGGGGCAAACTTAGGCCTGACAATGGAAAGAAAAATAAAATTAATAAAGTAGACAAAGTGGAATGGGAGCCCATTTTTCACAGTCAGTCTTCACTTGGATGTTTTACTATGGCCACGATGCAACAAGTACAAAGAGATGTCTTACCCCAGAATAAGCCGAAAAACCCTCGGTCGGACTTATGTAAACTGGAGGAAGATAAAAGAGAGAGAAGATCTCTCACAAGGAATTTAAAGTGGGGTGAAAACCCCAAGAGAAAAATTGGTAGTGGTCGATTTGTGAATGATGACAAGAGGAAGAAATGTCCTCAAAACAAGGCTTCCAATATTATGAAAACTATGTCAGAAAAATTAAAAGTCCATATGTAACCTTGTTAAGGACCTTGACCGATGAAAAGGCAGAAGAAAATATTACCTCATCATATCAATATGTGAACGAGCTGACCACTCGTCTTAAAACTGGCTGGAAACTTGCCAATGAAAATTTGAGACAAGCCAGGAAAAAGCATGCTGCCTATGTGATAGTTTCAACCCAGGTTCTGTTCTTGTGTAGTTGTTGTTACGTTGACCCTTGTTTGTGTGTGTTCTCGTCTTAGTGTACCTTTGTCTGTTCTTGAATATCTACTCAATTTTTGCCTGCCTAGTTTATGTGATTGATGAGTGGTAGTTAATGTTCAAACCATTATGCCAACTGAAATAACTGATCGACTAGTCGCTGATCAACAAAACTCTTTATTGTTGACTAAGAACATATTCACAACTGGCATCCCTGTGCCTGATTATAAATGGTAATAGCATACATGAGACTTCTACATTGTTCTTCATACATCATGTAACTCACTGTTCATGGACTACTTGACTAACTCTTGATCTACGTTGAATACTGAACACCCTTCACTTCGATGCTGTCTACTATACACTACTTCTTAATGTGCTGTTCACAATAAATGCAGTATGGTTTTGAAGTAATAATCTGGATTACCACCAGTGCTGGATATTTATTCTATACCACTGCTGTCTTATAAAGTATGCTTCATATGTCCGAACTGGACCACTACTTCGAACACCTGTCTTCGATCACTTGCCCTTGACTAATTATTCGAGAGTTTACATACCATGTTACTTGAATAAAACTGTTGATAATACACTTGGATACAGCTCGACATGAACTTTAATTGTCATGGGAACATCTTCCCTTTCTGCGAAAAGCAGCAGTATCATAACACAATGATACTTGAGCTGTCCACTAAGTTTCAGATGGTCATACGGTTAGTCTAATTTCTAACCTGTTCACACGCTGACGACCATTGTAAGAGTGACCCCAACTCTTCCACTTCAGACACTGATTTCCCGTGTTTTGGTGACGTCAGAGCTAAGTCTTACTACTCATAAATTATTCCTACTTAGTCATATCTCAGTTCTTTCCCTTTCCTATCACATTACCTCCCCTATCCTAAAAAAAGATTTGTCCCTGAGGACAAATTTTTCTCTCCCCTTAATTATTACACCTACCTCTACCCTAAATCTTAATATGTCTACTTCCCTGACCAGTACTACAATACATAAACACTTAAATCAAATATATATCATCATTCTACTCACATGGAGTAATCCATTATGTATTCCTCATCATCATCTTACTATCTCCTCCTATTGTAATCATATAATGCTGACCACAAAACAATCTGTAATCATTACTACTGTGACCTATTTATACCTTGTACACTTCTTTCATCCACAATTTATTATATCTTTCACACTCCATTTTCACTCTGAACCTCACCATTCCCTACTTTGTTTCTGAGCTCAGCATTGTTTTTACACAAGCTGTCATATCTCAGATCTATTTGTCTACCATTTTAAGTCATTCCATCATGACCTACCGAACATCATCCTACCCGTACTCACTTTCTTATTTACTTTTTCTGTAGTTACACGTTTTCACGCAATATACTGTAACTGCCTGTTACCCTTTATAATATATACAATCCGTATACCTTCTCTCACTACATTAGTTCAGTCCAGAACTCACATTCACCTCTTGGCGTCTCGCTTATAATTGCTCCGTTATATGTTCGTTATATTTTGGTTACTTGTAGAACCTTTCTCTATATCTCTGCCATTTACACATAGCTTCTCAATTACTCCTATTCTCCAAGCTTCTCAATTCTCCCATATTCGCCCTTTTCCTCATGGTTTATCTTCACCATTTTCCTTCCACTCATCTCTTCTGACATTACCCATGTCTTTTCTTTCTCTACTATTATCGCCAACCTCCCATGGCCTCTGCTCTGACCTCTCTACACTCGAGTCTTATTTATTCTCTCTACTGCAGTAGTCTATCATTCAGATCTACTCAGCTTCTTAATATGTTCAGTGTAAACTGATTGCATCTAGTTTGCCCACAACTAGACTCCCGCTGCAATTTTCTACTTCTCTCCTTTTCCCATTTATCTTCTCTACCTCTTGTTCCCTCATTGGAACTGTACTTTCCAATTTCTCATCTTATACACTCTATTCATCACCAAATATTTCTCACCATCAATTATTTCTCCCTATCTCTATCTTCATTATTCCTATCGTCGTCACCACGGCCTTTCCTATAATTTCGCCCATACTACCATGGCTTCAAATCTACATCTTACCTCTCTCTTACTCATCTCCTCCTATACTGCAGTACCCTATTGGTCAGGTGTACTCAGTTTACCTCATATGTGCGGTATAGACCAATCCTACTTGTCTCTTTAAGACTAGCAACCGCCGCCACCTTGTTACGTATAACATATGCTATGCCTTCCCTCACATAGCCGCCTCCTCCTCCTCCTCACTCTTACTTCATCTCACTCATCAACTCTAACATCTTCATCATTGTGGCTTCCTTGGTTCTGAGCGTCTCCAACGCTATCTGTTTATCTATATCTTGTATTTCCTGCCCTCTTGTGACTTCCTCAACACTTTGCTTGTTCTCTGCTTCCCTATGTCCCGCATCTCCACAACTTCTCTCAACCTCTCCACTCCTTACTCCTTCAATCGTTTGCATTGATTTTTCTCTATGTTCCATTTCTTCCTTTTTCGTGCTCTCTGAGTTTCTTTCAGTTTCTTTACTCTTTAATTTGTCGCTACCTCGACCTCTACTTGTACCTTCTCCATCCTTATTTCTCGTCTTTGACTCCTCTCTACTACTAGATCGGTATCTCCTTCGATCCTTAGTAGTTTCTCTACTTCTACTATTGCTTCTATTTGTCTCCTCCTCCTTAGCTTCTCGACTGTTGGATCGGTAATCCCTTCGATCCGTATTCCTTCTTCTATCATCCCTTCTATGTCTCAGCCTATCTCGGCTCTTAGATCGGAAATCCCCTCGATCTGTTTTACCTCTTCTTTCTATACCATTATCTCTCCTATTTTCCTTGCTGGCTCTAGTCTTGGATCGGTATTCTCTTCGACCCGTCTCCCTACTTGCCTCCATAGTATCTCTACTCTTCGATCTCACATCCACCCGTTCTACTTGTCTCAACTTTTCGAGGCGTCTTCTATAATCTGATGAATTGTCTGAAAACGACCAACATTTCTCCGTCTTTTGTGTACTCCCTTCCACTATCTCTCTTCTATGGAATCTCCGTTGGCTATGTCTGTGACGCTCGTCACTCTCCTCAGACGACGTACTGTCTGAGTCACTTGACATCGATATCTCTTCTGGAGTCCTTCTCTGTCTGCTCCTATTTTTTACCTAATTAATCGTTTTCCGACCCTTTCCTCGTGTCGGTCTATCGTCCTCTTGTATTTCCCTGTGTCTGCCTCTCCACTTCGGGCGTACCTGCATTAGTGCTGTATTTCTTATCTTTGCGAGTGGCATATTGTATTCTGACGAATCGTCGGATGACGTATAATATCTCTTCTTTCCACGTCTAATGTCTCTCGTCCTGTCCTCCTGATCGTCTGTTTGTGTATTGTGTTCCATCTCCTCTTCTTCCTGCTGATTTTCTTGTTGCCTCTCCGCTTCCTGCATCTGACGTAATTGTTTCTCTTGCTCTGCTAATCTATTTTCTCTCTCTTGCAATCTCTGTACATATTCCATGAGCGGAATGTCCTCTTCGCTCTCTGAGTTATCTCTTACACTTCTTAACGTCCTTAATTCTTCTGGTATAGTTCTGTCACCTTTTCCTCTCTCCGACGTTCTCGCCTGATCACTCTGCACATCTTCCTCTTCTTCCTCTATTTCTACCTCTGTCTGTTTTCTCTGTCTATTCCTCTCTGTATCCTGTTTGTCCTCCCCATCTTTCTCTCTTCCTCTCTCCTGTTTGTTTTGTAAATCGTTAGAAATTCCAGATCTTTGGTTTGGGTTTTTAGATTGTGTATGTATCTCCGCTCTAGTGACTATACGACTTCCACCTGCTCTTGGTCTGTATGACTCTTCTGGAGAACTTTCTTCTGTTGTAGCCTCATCTGTGTCTTCTGGTACCACTACATAATGGGTCTTCCTCTTGTTCTGTTCCTGCGGTGGTATGTCTATAGGTTTCTGTGTTTGTAACCTTAGATGTTGTACATGCGCCTTGATGGTTTTATTTTGATCTTGTTTCCATATTTGATATTGTAACTGTCTTTTTTCTCTTGTTGATGTGATCACTGGCCCAAGACAGTATACATGTTGTTAGATGTGTAGTGCGAGCGTATGATGAATTGAGTGTGGGTGCGAATGAAGACGCGAATGTGTTTAGGCTCGTATAGATGTAGATCCTGCAACCCATACTCTCACATGCAGTAATCAAGGATGCTTTGACACTGCAGGCATGTTTCAAGACATTTATTGACGGGAACACACATAATATCAACAGGAACAGTCAGTGTAACAAGGTCATGCTGACCTGACATCGATAGGTATACATTTGGCATTCAAAAAAGGTAAACATCAGAATAGACGTGCATGGTCAATAGCAAAGTTCTTCAATAATGACAGTTCGTAGCGTCGCCCTTGGCGTCTCTGACTAAACGCGTCAGATGCCTTAGTCACTTTGACACATAGGTGCAACTTGGCACTCCCCGCCAATTGCACATATCAGGCTGTAGTATAATAGCCGAAAGCACAGGCCTCGTTCTGACGTCGGCCGTGTACTTTTGTTAAATAGGTTATCATCAACCCTGCAGTAATACTTATTGTAGATAGAAGTTCCGCCAATCTGCGGCTCCCACAATATATCTTCGTCACTGGATTTCTGGACAATATAAGACTAACAGTCTTGGATGGCTACCTCGAGCACAAATATATAAGTTCTGAAATGGCGGATCAGTGAGCTGCTGTTCACCCTAGGTAATCCTTTACATGTTCTGCCACCGAAAAGCGTAATAATGCATAAAGGTCGGTATTACCTGGCAAATGAATCCTCAGAACATCACAAGGAATTCTGTCGTCATCCCGACGCACAGAGATTCACTGGGGAAAACTGCCATAGCAGTTACTTCGAAGATTCTCCCCGAAAAACAATGGACTCTTGGTCCCTTCAGAAAAACAGGACCTCCCGGCTTCCCGGAAGTATATCTCACTCCCGCTTAAAAAACCTTCCCATAGGCCTACGCCGAACTGTCAACCTCTGACCCTAAAGGTCAAACACAATGAATGAATAAACAAGGGAAGACAACCCCTAATCAACCTGACATCGCAGGTAAAGACACAATTATACTTATGATACAAACATAAGCAAATAACTTGACAGATGACTCCGTCGAAAATGACAGCAACATTACTACCACCCCCCTGTAAAAAAAAAAATGCAATTTTTTTTTTTTTTAATATGTTCATGAGCAAGATAGCACCAGTATCACTTCTGTGCTCATGCAAACAATGAACCTAATATCAGGTACAATAGAAGAGGGTACAAATCATCTCTCAACATAGGAGAAAATATTTCCTTTAAGCCAAACAAACTAAGGGATACCATTCAAGAAACCTAAGTTGCTGGCAATACCAATCATATATCAAACATTACTAAATAATATAACCATAGCAATATACAAATGTCAATGCTATTTTAGCAACATATCACTGATGGATGGACAAAATGAAATTTGTTAAATTATCTAAACATCATCCAAATACATTTGTATTACAACATATTATGATATTAAGGACAGACCTAAGTCTGAAAATATATCAGGAAAAACTAGGACACAAGATTTAACTGGAATCATGTGGGCATCTAGACAATATGTCCGCCATCACATTATCCGAACCACGGATAGCTCGCACCGTGAAATGGAAAGGCTGAAGAGCAATAGCATAACGAGTAGATCTCGAGCTCTTCAAATCCTTACTTTGCATAGCCGTAAGAGCTTTTTGGTCGGTTTCCATAAAGAAATGCGCGCCCAGAAGGAACCTTTGTAGCTTAAGAATGGACCAAACCATAGCCAACAATTCACGGTCCAAAACCGAGTAATTCCTTTCTGCCGCATTCAGCTTCCTAGAAATATACATTACAGGATGCAGAGTTCCTGAATATTCCTGCATTAGTGCCGCTCCAATGCCAGTGGAAGAGGCATCACTACGAAGGACAAAAGTCTTATCAATCGTCGGTAGTCTTAAGATAGGATGAGATGAGAACAAATTCTTAACCTGATCCAATGAAGATTGGCATTCTTGGGACCAACGCACCATATTAGGAGAACCTTTTTTCAATAACGTTGAAAGTGGTGCCATAATGGAGGACAGATTCTCAATGAATCTTCCATAGAATTGTATCAATCCCAAGAGACTACGCACTTGCTTTTTTGTCTTCGGAACCGAGATATTTAATATCTTTGACATGTTTTGGTCCTCTGTCTTCAACAGACCATGACCAACTCGATGACCTAGGAAGGAAATTTCACTAAACCCAACAAAAGCTTTAGAGGGTTTAGCAGTCAATCTATGCTCACGTAGAGTAGATAGCAATTCCTTTAGACCCACATAGTGTTCTTCCCAAGTATCGCTGAAAAGACAGATGTCGTCTAAATATGCAATGACATCTGCACGATCTGATAGAATTCGTCGCATCATGCGCACGAAAGTCGCTGGGGCGTTCATAAGCCCGAAAGGCATAAAATTCCATTGAAACAGACCCCTAGGTGTCGAAAAAGCAGTGAGAGGTTTGGCGTGTTCCGTCAGTGGGACTTGCCAATAACCTTTCGACAAGTCTAGTTTAGTAAAGAATTTAGCTTTAGAAAGTCTAATAAGTAGATCATCTAATAACGGCATAGGTTCAGCATCGAACTTCGTAACTTGATTTAATTTGCGATAATCAACGCAAAGACGTATGTTATTGTCTTTCTTTCGAACAATAACTATCGACGAAGAATAAGCTGAAGTGGATGGTTCAATTATTTGTAGTTGAATCATTTCATCCAATTCTTTCTCGACTTGTGCTTGAAAATGAATAGGTATTGGGTATGGTCTTACTCTGATCGGATTACGATCAGTAAGTATGATGTCATGTTCTATGACATCTGTGTGTCCAGGAATGTCGGTAAGGACATCCTGATATGATTGTAACGTAGAGGATACTTGACGCTGTTCCTCAAAAGACAAGTTGGAAGAGATTGTAACGTTTCTCCACGATTCCGTTGAAGTAAGTGGAATCGCAGGAAGAGGTAAGTTCACGTCAGAAAAAATAGTTTCCTCATCCTGTATAACAGACAGGGATGAGATGTGACCATGTTGAACTGGAGAGTCGTCCGTCGCCTGGAAAATAGGCTGTAAATAGTCTGGACGTTCAATAAACTCTGTTAGCATATTTATATGGAAGGTTTTATGCCTTCCATCCACATCGACAATATAGTCGACATCAGAAATTTTCGAGACTATAGTGTATGGACCCTTCCAAGAAATGAGAAGTCTATTCTCTCTTGAGGGCAGTAAGACATATGCTTTGTCTCCAGGACAAAGTTGACGTAGGCGTCTTTTCTTATTAGCAAATCGCCTAGCTTTTTCTTTCGCAAATTCGGAAGATGAAGTTGCTAACCTGCACGATTCGATAATCTTTTCTCTAAGAGCTATAACATATTCATATGACGATTGTGTATCATCGTCAATATTATCGGAAGTTATCAAATCGTGTAACAAGGACATTGGCCCGCGCGGTTGCGCGCCAAAGACAAGTTCGAAAGGAGAAAACCCTGTATGCTCGTTGGGAACCTCTCTATAGGCAAAGAGGACTGCAGGTAAAACCCTGTCCCAATCTTCAGGATGATCCTCCGTTATCTTGCCAAGTAAGTTCTTTAGTGTCCTGTTAAGACGTTCTACCAATCCATTGGACATTGGATGATAAATACTACTGAGAGACCTTTTAATGTCTAGCGTAGCCATTACCTGAGACATAACGTCCGAAATTAACTGAGTGCCGTGATCCGACAGTATTTCTCCGGGGAATCCCAGACGAGAAAATACGAGCCAAAGAGCATCAGCGATATCGACAGTTGATATGCTCTTCAGAGGAATAGCCGCTGGCCAACGCGTGCACATGTCCACGCAAGTGAGGATAAATTGGTGTCCTCTGGCTGACTTAATTTTGAACGGACCAATGATGTCTATAGCCATTTTCTGAAACGGCCGAATCGGAATATCTGCAGCCTGAATAGGAGCAGCATGTCTCGGACCCCTAGACTTGACCTCTTGACAAATTTTGCAAGATCGGCAATAAATTCGGATGTCTTTATTCACGAATGGCCAAAAGAATGACGCAAGGACTCTAGTTTTAGTTCTGGAAAAACCCATGTGTCCAGCACACTGAGAATCGTGTGCATGCCGAAGAATTAAGGCTCTCATACACTTAGGCACAAGAATTTGAGAATGCATAGACTTGTCCGAGTGTTGTACCATTCGTACCAATATACCATTCTTCATAGTAATATACGATTTGTGATTCGTATTTTGATTGGGATCCCCTTTCTTTGCCAGAAGGAAGTATTTCTTCAAAGAAGGATCCTCTTCTTGACGTTTAACAAACGAGTCATGGGAAATCACCAAGTGCTCGTCTTGGCTATCAACTTCATTACTATTATCAGATGAAGTTGGGGGATTAAGAGCTTGAGCTCTTGTCACCACTGCATTGACCGTTTGAATGTTTTTTTCTTCCCAACTAGAAATTTGTTGCGGGGTGCATTCCTTAACCCCATGAATACGACCGATTATAAGATCCGCAATAGGATTAGGAAGAAGACATGCATGGACATCTCCTGTGAAGAAAGGAGTGTCAATCCTAATAATAGCAGTAGGATAGCTTTCCATAGTACCACCAAATGTAACACATTTGATTGTTTTTCCAGTGGCATAGCAAGGATCTATCAGAGACTCCTTAACCCCGACGGTAGTACATCCCGAATCGAAAAGTACTGAGACTAGCCTATCATTTATTAGACCTTTATGTAAGATGAGAGATCCTCTCCCATCATGCGCAACTGTAGCAGGTAGAGCAGGAAGAGGGTGACCACAACTTAGCGTAGATACAGTTGATGAGTCAAACAATGTTAAGCATTGGGGGCATTCAGTTGCTCTCCCAAAAATCGAAAGCACAACCAGTGATAGCCCTAGAGTTACCACTATCATTTACTGTATTACAGGCTCCATCAAACTCTTGTTGTGCAGAGTTTGCCTGTTGGTAAGGTCTTTTCTTGTTAAACCTAGGTCTACCTCGATTATCATTTCCCCTGTAATTATTTTGACTATCATTTCCCCTGTAATTATTTCGACTATCATTTCCCCTGTAATTGTGATCATATTGTCTATTGTACTCATCATTCCGGTTTGAATCCCGGTTTCTAAATTCACCATCGTCATAATCTTGACGTCGAGAATGATTACCTCGAAAATTTGAATAGTTATTATTTGGATAGCCTTTGCGAAAGTGTCTCAAATTATTACCACTAAAATTACGAGAACTACCATCTTGTCTCCACTGCATAGACGAAGAACCATCATGTGTTGGATTACTCCGCTTCTGAGTGTAATTTTGATTACTTCCCCTATTCCAATTTTGTTGAGCACCCTGAAATTTTTTTTTGAAATTAGGGCCATATGGTGTTGCCGACGCAGCTGGCAACCCTTCTTTCACTTTAGAATTGCTAACTGTAGCATGGGGATGTGCTGTGGCATACTGACAACAGTATTCCTCCATTTCTTTTAAGTTTTTAGGCTTACGCTCATGAAGGAATGCAAGAAAAGAATCATTAACAGATGACAAACCTTATCTCGCAATAATAAGTCCATTAGACCTTCATATGTTTTCTCAATCTGAGACAACTCAACCCATCGTGTAAATGTACGACGTATCTTTGTAACAAAATCAGAGAAATCTACTCCATTTTCTGGCAACATTGTCCTAAAACGAAGACGATAGTCTTCTTGTTTTAGTTGATATTTTTTTAGTAATGCTGCCCTGACAACATCATAATTAGTCCTCTCATGTTCGTCTATTGTCATAAGAGTAGTCACTGTGTCACCTGTAAAAAATGGCATCAGTTGTTCAACATATTTTTCCTTTTTTATGTTATGCGTATCGCACAAAAATTGGAATCTATCTAGATAATCTGCTACGTCATCCTTTAAAGGATTGAAATGAGGCAATTTAATCCTACTAACAAACTCCCTTGTCGTACTCGAAGTTGTTTGCTGAGCACCCGTACTCGCCAATTTCAATTTCTCTAACTCCAAAGTTGCGAGTTTTTCATCAAGTTCCATCTTCTGTTTTCTTTCCTCATGTTCCATTTTTCTAATTTCAGCCTCGGCTTGAGCTTTCCTCTCCTCTGCAGCAGCTTGAGCTTTCCTCTCCTCTGCAGCAGCTTCTTTGTCTAATCTCTTTTGTTCAGCTTCAAATCTCCTTTCCTCCACCTGCATCTGCAATTTCTTTTGTTCAGCAGCCATATCAGCTTCTCTGTCTAGCCTTTTTTGTTCCGCCGCAGCTTCTCTTTCTAATCTTTTCTCTTCAGCCTGAGCTTTTTTCTCTTCTGCAGCTAATGCTTTGTCATACTGAGCAACAGCCCATTGTTCTAACTGTTGACCAGTCTTATCAAGAGCTCTCCCTTGTGTAATAAAGTAGTCCAATGTAGACATCTTGTCTACTGAGATCAGTAACTTGCAGAAGCAAATATATTAAATTATCCCACTTTAATGGGAGACAAGTCTGAAATGCTAGACTTGTATACTCACTTCACTTTATTTTACTGTCTTAGTCTTAGACAAAGACTTTGTATGTTCCTCTTGTTTATAATGTACCCAAAAAATCACTTGAGTACCTGTGGAAAAAAAAAAAATTCCCTTTATATCCCACTCAATATGGGCACAAGTCTTTTTTCTAAAGAACTTGAATATGTATTTCACCTTGTCTCAATCTTTGTAGATAACAAGTCTTTTATCAAAGAACTTGTATAAATATCTTATATAATATTATTTAACAAACTCTATATGAAGAGTCTACCTTATCAATAATATCAAAACATGACCCAGTATGTGTATGTAGACTGTGCATGACAGTAATGTAGTACAACCCAAAAAAAATACAAAGACAAAAATACAAAACAATACAAATGGCAACACTGTTTTAACCAAAAATGTGTAGAGAAATACAAAAGAAAGGAGAGACCTACAGAATACAAACAAAACAAATCGACAATCAAAACTGAAAAACAGACAAAATATTACAAAAACAACGTTAAGTACAATTACATCACAGCTAACATCAATAGCGACCAATTGTCACTAGCAAATTTCCAAATTAAGAAAATTTGCACCTACAGAACGCTTACAGTAAGCCTCGATCAAGTGGCATATTTACCGTAAGACCCACCAACCGAAAAACCCGCAGAAAAAAAACACAAAAACAGCAGAAGTAACATAATATAGCAATCAATTTCAATGTGTTGCAGAACAAGTTCAGTCACAGCTGAAACTAAAATAAATTCCTTGCTCCTTGCGAACACAGAAACGAAATGTCAAACGCGCACTGAACGTCAAATCCACTGTAACATAAAGTGGTATTCACGAACCAAAGTTACTATGACCTTCTCAAATTAGGACTTGCACATTGAATGTTTACTATTTCCACGTACTGTTTACAGACACTTGACCTCCAACAATGTAGCTTGAATGCTCTGACCTAGAAAAGTCTGTTGTTGAATGAAACGTGTAACAACCAGCAGTACTGTTTACAATAGGAACCCGCCTTCTATGCAGTTATGGTCCACGTAGCAAATGCCCAGTAGTTAACTTCAGTACATGTCTTGTTATGCTTTATGTAGCATTATAATATAAATGCTCGTACTGTTTATTTGGGTCAACCGTTGATGACCTATATCTGTCCTGTTGTAGCCAAAACTTGCAAGTGTAGAATTAGCGCTGTGTGTTACGGCTGTCCCGTGTGTAGCTTAGACCCACAGATCAGAAGTGTAATGTGTACTTGTCCTTCTTGTAACTTTCTCGACAAAACTGGAGACATCATACATGTAACAGCCAACCAGGAATGTAAATTTCTGGATCCATAAATGTCAACAATAATGTCAAATGCTCGCTCTGTTCTTTTTAAACCCACATATCTGGTCCATCAGAAATGTAAGTTTCTAGGCCACATTGGCGACAAGAAATGTATCATAAGAGCCCACGTAACTGGTCCACCAGAAATGTAACTGTCTTTTTTCTCTTGTTGATGTGATCACTGGCCCAAGACAGTATACATGTTGTTAGATGTGTAGTGCGAGCGTATGATGAATTGAGTGTGGGTGCGAATGAAGACGCGAATGTGTTTAGGCTCGTATAGATGTAGATCCTGCAACCCATACTCTCACATGCAGTAATCAAGGATGCTTTGACACTGCAGGCATGTTTCAAGACATTTATTGACGGGAACACACATAATATCAACAGGAACAGTCAGTGTAACAAGGTCATGCTGACCTGACATCGATAGGTATACATTTGGCATTCAAAAAAGGTAAACATCAGAATAGACGTGCATGGTCAATAGCAAAGTTCTTCAATAATGACAGTTCGTAGCGTCGCCCTTGGCGTCTCTGACTAAACGCGTCAGATGCCTTAGTCACTTTGACACATAGGTGCAACTTGGCACTCCCCGCCAATTGCACATATCAGGCTGTAGTATAATAGCCGAAAGCACAGGCCTCGTTCTGACGTCGGCCGTGTACTTCTGTTAAATAGGTTATCATCAACCCTGCAGTAATACTTATTGTAGATAGAAGTTCCGCCAATCTGCGGCTCCCACAATATATCTTCGTCACTGGATTTCTGGACAATATAAGACTAACAGTCTTGGATGGCTACCTCGAGCACAAATATATAAGTTCTGAAATGGCGGATCAGTGAGCTGCTGTTCACCCTAGGTAATCCTTTACATGTTCTGCCACCGAAAAGCGTAATAATGCATAAAGGTCGGTATTACCTGGCAAATGAATCCTCAGAACATCACAAGGAATTCTGTCGTCATCCCGACGCACAGAGATTCACTGGGGAAAACTGCCATAGCAGTTACTTCGAAGATTCTCCCCGAAAAACAATGGACTCTTGGTCCCTTCAGAAAAACAGGACCTCCCGGCTTCCCGGAAGTATATCTCACTCCCGCTTAAAAAAACCTTCCCATAGGCCTACGCCGAACTGTCAACCTCTGACCCTAAAGGTCAAACACAATGAATGAATAAACAAGGGAAGACAACCCCTAATCAACCTGACATCGCAGGTAAAGACACACTTATACTTATGATACAAACATAAGCAAATAACTTGACAGATGAATCCGTCGAAAATGACAGCAACAGATATGTTGTTTCTGAAAGGCGTCGTAACACCTGCCAATTCGGAATCCAGTTCTGGTCTAGTTTTCCACTCCTAACGTGTTTCCTATAGAACACTATGTCTCCCGGCTTGAATTCCTGTGCAACTGCATTTTTATTCGCATTCCTTTGCCTCCTTTCAAAATCTTTCTTGATGTTTGTTTGTGCTAAGGTGTGTGCTCGGTTCTTTTTCCTGATTAGTATTTCTATGTCATTTAGCGTAAATGCATCATGATGTTTCGTGATAAAGTCTTTAAATTTTCTTTTGTTTTCTTTTTCTGTCCTTAGCTGTGACTTCATCTCCTTCATCTTATCCTTCATGTTAACCTGTGGTATATTTCGTCCCTGCATTCTATCTCTTTGTTGACTGCTTCCAGCCTCATATAACTTCCTATTGGTATGTCTATCTCCGAAGTAAGGTTGTTGACTCCTTCCTTGAACCAATTCTATCCTGTGTACTCGATCGGATGTGTAGTACGGTCTGTGACAATTGTTTGTCCATCTGGTGTCTCTTTCCCTGTATTCTCTGCGATTGTTGTTTCTATAGCTCCATCTTCTTTCCCTCCACATGCGTTGCTGTTCTCTACACGCTAGACAATTACTGGTATTCATATAATCCCGTCTTAACTGTTGGCTACCCCTCCTAGTGTATGTTTTCCTATCTCGGATACCACTATGTCTATCTTTCCTTTCGTTGTAATTATCCTGTCCTTGTCTGCTGCCTTCAGTGTGTGACATGTGTTGTACTCTCCCCACAATGAATCCTCTTGGTATCGTGACATGCTTTGCTGCTGTGTTGAGTAGCATAACTGGAAATTGAGACCTGTTTCCTATCACTACTATTCCCTCCGTCATGTTTATGC
Source organism: Oreohelix idahoensis (assembly GCA_024509875.1). NCBI lineage: Eukaryota > Metazoa > Mollusca > Gastropoda > Stylommatophora > Oreohelicidae > Oreohelix > Oreohelix idahoensis. The sequence goes on along the minus strand of JAMPIV010017116.1, from coordinate 185,485 downwards.
ACGGTTCATCGGCTATATCTGCATCCTGGAATTCCACTGTTCTGACCGTCTGTCCAATTTTATAATATGGTGACCTCTTAATTTTTCCTGTGACTATGTTCACCGTATTCGGACGTAAAGTAATCGGCTTTTGCAATCTTATCACTGACGCGATATGCATATCATCCTGCATGTCGATGTATTCGTCTTGAATCCTTAACTTTTGTATGTCAAAATACAATCTTACGCTGTATTTCTTCATAAAATCCCTGCCTAATATGCAATTCCGTGACATACCTTTCACTATAACAAAAGTTTGCATCAATGACTTCGTTCCAATGTTAAACCGTAGCGTTGACATTCCCATCACCTTTAACCTTTCACCTGACACTGACGTGAGTTGCATGCCTGTTTTCTCCAATTTTGGTGGCTGACGTAGCTGTTTATACAACCCAAATCTTAATAAGCTAACACTAGCGCCTGAGTCCAAGAGACTTCTGATTTTTCTGTCACCTATTGTTATTAAACACGAACTCGGATCTGTATGGTACGTTTCGTGCACTGTTGATATATCTCCATTCTGTTTCCATATCCTTGGTTTCTTTCCCATAGGTACCTGTTTATTCCCCCTGTATTCTCTGCGATTGTATCTACTGTACCGAGGCGTCTCGAAAGCCCTCGTGCGCTGCGTGCATGAGTGTGCCCCTTGTGTACGGGTGTATTGAGGTTGACACCATGTGTCGTCCCTGTCCCTACACATAGCCTGTCGCGGACCATGATAACTAGCTAAACGCGCAGACCCCCTGTTTTGACACATGCGTGGCGGTCTCCATGTACACACGCTAGCTCTGTGTCCCCGTTGATGGCAATTGTAACATTCAATGTCCTGCAACACTCTGCTACCTGTTTGTTGTCTCCTTCCATCACTATTTGATCGATGAACATTATCAACTTCCATAGGTTCTTCTTCATCAAACCTTGCTTGTTCTACTCTCAACTCAAATCTTCTCCTTATGTTTTCTTCTGCAATGGCAGAAGCCATAGTGTCTTTTAACGTCTTATGATCTTTCCTTATTAAGTGGAGTTTGATGGCATCACTATATAATCCGTCTACGAAGATACCGATCAATTGGTCTTCCATTCCTTGTCTGTCTATCGTTTCAGCTGGAAATACATCTTCAGTGATGTTAAACATTCTGTCAGTGTACATCTGTATCGTTTCTTCTTTGCTTTGTTTTATCTTTCTAAGTTTCTGCCATCCTAGGTGTACATCTTGTAATTCTCCATATCTCTTCACCAATTCATGTTTGAAATCTTGCCATGATTCCTCCGGCACTGTGTCTAACCTTCTTCTAATGAAATCGGCCACTAAATGTGTGCTGGTAAGAAAAGCTAACAATCTCTTTTCATTGTCTGAGGCCTGAACTGATAACGAATATCTCTCTATTTGTAAGAGCCAGGTCTTACATTCAGTAGATTTACCTGAAAACGTGTCAACATTTCCCTTAACATTGGTCAGTTTGCTATTTTTATCTAACTTATTCAATGTCTCAGATAGCTGGCGTAAGACGCCTGCTACAATTTCTGTTCCTTGTTCCATTTTAGCCCTGAAAACCAAAAAAAATGTATGTTAGTGTGACTTCTTGGGGCTCTGAAAAAAAATTCTCCGGTTAATTATCTTGGTATTGTAACAAAATAATTGCTATTCATAGCAAATCTCTATACTAAAAAATATGAAGGAAATTATAATACATCAATAAGTTCAAAGTTATACATAAACAATAATCCTCAATAATATCTAACTAACTAACTACACTGTATCCGGACGTTGTTTCCTGATGACTGTCTTTACTGGACTATTGACTTGAGTGTGCACACTGTTTTTGTTTCGTTCTTTCTTCCTTGTTGTCGTCTGTGTTATGAGCGGCTGTTGTTGATACTTGCTACACTGTTCATAGAAGGATCACTCTGTTGTGATGATGCTTGACCCGTTCCCGACTGTGGAATTAAGTTGCAAAAAGAAAGTATCTTCGTTACATTTGACTTGGTTTCTTTCGTTGACCTTGTCACGCTCGGCTGCTCTTCATATGTCTCGGCAGTAGCCTGCGTTTTGATAAGTACACTGCCTTGTTACACACGTAATCTTCTCACAAGTGGTCACTGGCACCAAAACGAGTTGTGCCCGATTATAAATCATACATGAGTTGTCCCACAAGTGGTCACGGGCACCAAAACGAGATAAAATGCCACCACTTCTATGTTCTTGGTTTTGATGTTATTTTGTTAAACTTTGTGCACGTGTTCTTGTAATCTTCGCACACCTGTCTTCGATCACTTGCCCTTGACTAATTATTCGAGAGTTTACATACCATGTTACTTGAATAAAACTGTTGATAATACACTTGGATACAGCTCGACATGAACTTTAATTGTCATGGGAACATCTTCCCTTTCTGCGAAATGCAGCAGTATCATAACACAATGATACTTGAGCTGTCCACTAAGTTTCAGATGGTCATACGGTTAGTCTAATTTCTAACCTGTTCACACGCTGACGACCATTGTAAGAGTGACCCCAACTCTTCCACTTCAGACACTGATTTCCCGTGTTTTGGTGACGTCAGAGCTAAGTCTTACTACTCATAAATTATTCCTACTTAGTCATATCTCAGTTCTTTCCCTTTCCTATCACACCTACTACGATAAGAAAGCGAAGGATCGAGAATTATCTGTGGGAGAGAATGTGCTCCTTCTACTGCTCGGCAGCCAGAATAAATTGCAAATTGGATGGCAAGGTCCATATACAGTTCTAGAGAAGGTGTCTAGAACAAATTATAAGATAGATAAGAAAGGGAAAGAGAAAATCTATCATGTGAATCTCCTGAAGAAATATCTGGACAGAAAAAACCAGGAAGAGACACACCTACTGACCTTGTCTGTTGCAATGGAGATGAAAAAGGAACCACTCACTTCTCATGAATATCCTTTACATCCCTGTGAAACCGCTGCATAGGTAAAAATCAGCACACATTTAACGGAAATTCAGAGGGTTCTGATGTTCTGAATCTTCCTACAGTTCCATCCAATGTGGTTCTGTTAAGAAAACCCTCTGGAGAACACAGGCTGTGTATAGATTACAGGAAACTCGTCACAGAAGGTCAGGTGGATCATTATGAATTTTGCCAATATAGAGCTTATTTTCATTCGGGCTGAAAAATGCACCAAGTGTGTTTTCGAGGATGATGAGAAAGTTACTAGATCGCCTGAAGAATCCATGCATCATCAACTTCATGGATGATATTCTCATAGCAACAGAAACATTTGAGGAACACATTAACTCTCTGAATATGTTGTTTGATCGATTGAGAGAGACCAATTTGACAGCTAGACCGAATAAATCCTGTGTTGGATGTAAAGAGCTGGAATTCTTGGGCCACACAATACATCAGGGAAACATGACCCCTGACCCCAAGAACCTGGAGAAATTAAAAAAAGCACCAAGACCACAAACAAAAAAAGATGTGCGATCTTTTGTCTCATTATGTGGTTTTTACCAAAAGTATATTAAAAACTTTAACTCCATATGTGCTCCATTGACTGATTTAACGCGCAAAGGAAATCCTGATAGAATTATTTGGACAGCGCAATGTGAATTAGCATACCAAGAATTGAAAGAAAAGCTCACAAGCAGGCCTATTTTGAAATTACCTGACTTAAGTCAAGAATTCATTCTGAGAACGGATGCGAGTAATATCGGTTTGGGTGCAGCTCTATTACAACGGTCAAATTCACTTGATGGGGAATTAACCCCAGTAGCTTATGCTAGCCGTTAGTTGAATACAGCAGAACAAAAATATTCAACAAGTGAAAACGAATGTCTCGCTGTCATCTGGGGTATAAAAAAGTTCCAGATTTATCTCTATGGACAATCATTTAGGATCCAGACAGATCATAAACCACTCGTGTGTCTGTCACAAGCAAGGCATGAAAATGCTAGGTTATTACGCTGGTCTTTGCTCTTACAGCCATTCCAGTTTACCATAGAGTACATTCCCGGAAAAACTAATGTGGGAGCTGATTTTTTAAGCAGACATCCGTACGACGAACATCAGAGTAGTCATCAGGCATAGCTAGTAAATTCATCTATGTGTATTTAGAAATAGGTACTGACATATGATCGTCTGTTCTAAAGGGGGGACATGTGTAGTGAATTTCTAAATACAATATCTAAATTAATATATAACAATATAGGGCATAACGGCAAAATAAGAAAGTATAAAAGAATTTTCTGCTAGAACTGTTGGTATCGCCTACGCCTTCAGATTATTTGCTAACGAATAGCCGAACAAAACGGTACCCAAATTTTTCAAATTCGTCCTTGACATAATCACTTTTCCTAGTTCTAAGAAAATTGTGCCTAAAAATGCATTGTGGAACGATGAGGGGAAAGGATAGATGAAATGCTAATTCGTTTCGCATTGATTTTAAACTAAAAGCCAATACTAGCACAGGGGCAAGCCTTGCCTTAGGGGTTTCCCCAAAATACGAGGAAAAAGTTAGAACATGCAGACAACTCGTGTCACAAAAACAACCTTAGCTCTTATTTCAAATGACGTAATTATCACGTAAATAGAGAAGACAGCACATGGAAAAGAATTGAACGTGTAGTAGACTAAAAATAAAAACACTAACATAGAAAAAAAAACTGTGTACTTCTAAACCAAGCCAACTAGTCCCATATAAATTGTATATTCGTATACCTTAGGACTTGTTGACAAAGAATATGGTAATAGTTACGCAAATAGTCCATTAATTAACTAATTACAGCCATAATACTATAGTGGACCCGACCAGACTGTCAAGTAAAGATCATGCCTGCTTATAAATTTTTATGGCATGTTTTGAAAAAAACGACTTTGGGTAAATGAGGTTAAAATGTACGGGATATTTGATTGGGTGGATTTTAAAGGAAGGCGAAGTATGATTGGTTGACCTAAAACTAAAAATATATTTGCCTTGGAAACATATTGGGAGTTGTTATTTGAAACGATAGATTCAAAAATAGATGTAAACATGGTCCCATTGGACAAAGCAGTAGATACTGGTACGAAACGGGGACTGTTCACTGCCATTTCAAGTAAATTTTGTGTAAAGCAAGATCGATGAGAGCAGGCGGAGAAATTTTCTAACATAGGAAAAGCCTGGACATAGGGCAGATCGAAAATGTGCCATATTGCCTAGTCATCGTTTACTTGTGTTATTTCCTTGCATCTGTGAGGTTTGGGGTTGCTGTCAATAACTGGTGCCAGATTACAGTGGGACGATATATTCATGCCACAGTCTTGCCTTTTTCGGAGACAACTGTAAACCACCATCATTCTTGAAGAAGTGGGAGCTGAAGGTTGTTGTTCAGCGAAGTGCAGGAAGATTCCTACATCATATTACAAAGATAGGTGCATGTTTCGGCACCTGATCGCTCAACTAACATTATAGTATAAATAAGAGACTGGGAATAGTGATATAAACATTCCATCAGTGTCCATAAAACTTACAAACAACATGCAGAGATGATGATAATAAACAATCAACCAGTGTATACTAGAAGTCATCCCAGTTAGACAATACAACTACACTCTTATATAATAATATGTGTATTATGGTCAGAAGACCCATTGTGTAAATTGATTGATGTAATTAATTTCTATGATTTCACTTTGATTGTCAGTCCTGATTCCAAATAAATCAGATTCAGGACAATAAATTGAAAAACATTAATTTTATCAAACTTTCAACCACTGACTTACAAAAGATAGTCTTTTAAAGTGGTTTTCGAATGTGATTGTCGTGGTACTGTTGTGTTGTATTAGATAATAAAATAATTTGTGTAATTGTTTATATGTTTAGTGGGTTAATGCAACCTTACACTAACATTTCATAACCCTAGACACCAAACGTAGTCATCTTACATTCTATCTAGAATAAGTCTGAATGAGATCATAGTGGTGGTAGTAGAAAGGTGCCCTGGAAATTTACTCTAATATTTATTATATTCAGGGACCTTCACAGCTCACCTCATTCAGTACACTAAGATTTCTTAACAACAAACTGTATTAACATCAAACCCACCACATGTATGATTGTCATAAAGGAGCATAACACCTATCATATTATATGGAAGAGATTACAGCTGGAATTGCAGTGGCGTTGTAACTATTAGGGAAAGGAATACTGGTGTACATTGTCACATCAAAAGAAAATGGTGGCATAGGTTTGTATAAGGATATGATCCTTTTGTTTGTTTGTAATGTACATGTCCTTAACTGTGGATTATTAGTGTATGCTAGATATTACGAAGGATGCATACCTTCACATTTCAGAGGTCCTGGGAACTGACGTTAATGTGGTACCAAACGCTTGAAAATTGATTGATTCAAGACTCTGCCTGTTCCTGCGAGCCCATGCTAGTGGCCATTGCCAATCAAACAGGGAACAGATTGTCAAGCGAGCAGAGGAAAGGTTCAACTTATCTTCTACTGCAAAGATAAGTTCTCGTTCGGCACCTGAAAGCTCAACTACAGAACTTTAAAAGAACGATCTTATGACAGTGAATAAAACTGGGACAAATATTTAATAGTTCCACAAGTGACAAAATAGAAACAAACATTTCCAAAAGGACATGATTAAAACAACAAACTAATAGTACCACCAGTATTACCTTAAAGTAGGAGAACTCTACAAACTCATATTATAAAAATATTATATATATGGACACATGATCTATTGTGCTATTTGACTGATGTAATTGATTATTTGATTTCACTTTTAAATTGTCAATCCTGATTTCAAATAAATTTGAATCAGGATAATAAAACTGTAAAAATCTTATTTACACAAAATTCAACCACAGTCTTAAATAAGATAGCCTTCTAGAGTGTCGTTTGTATGTTATTGTGGTAGTACTGTGTGCTGTTGTGAATAATAAACTATTTGTTTGTATGTTTGTTGATTATTGTACATTACACTCTACATCCATAACCCTAGACACAACACGAAGTCAATTAACATACTAATATAAATACATTTTAAATGAGATAAAAAGGTGGTAGTGGAAAGGTACCCTGAAACGTTCACAATATTATTGAGTATATTCAGGGACCTTCATAGCTAATCTCATTTAATACCAATATAAAAATACCTACAACAATTAATAACATCAAATCCACCACATTAATTGGGGGCTCGTCCGGGATTGAATTTCTTATAACGCCAGCTATATTGGGTAGTTTGATTCTGGGATTTTAAATTCTTAATATATTATCAAGTATATTAGGAATCTCAGAGAATATAAAACTAAAAGCATTCCTTTTGGAGAAATTGAATAATAGTTGAGCTATCAGTGCCTGTGGTTGTTCTTGGTTATCATTAGAAATTATTAGCCATAATTAGAGATTTGTATAGTTAGAAATCTAAAAGGTTGTATAGTACAAATGGCTGATCTGGCAAAGTTTCGATCTGCTGCTGTGCAGACTGCGAAAGAAATGAACATGGCGGGTCAAGCTTTGATCCAATATGTAACTTCAGAATGTGACAAGTATATTGAAAGGGAGGATAGGAAGATAGCTGAAGAGAAGAGGTTACAAATTGAGGCTGACAAAGAAATTAAGAGGTTGCAGATTGAGGCTGACAAGGAGGCCAGGGCATTGGAGGCAGATAGGGAGGCAGAGATAAAAAAGCTCCAATATGAAAAGAAGAAGTTGGAGACAGAAGAAAAGAGACTAGCTGTGGAAAGAGAGGAAAAGAGACAAGCTGCTGAAAGGGAAGCAGAGGAAAAGAGACTAGCTGCAGAAAGAGAAGAAAGGAGATTGGCTGCAGAAAGGGAAGATAGGAGATTACAGAGGGAGCATGAGCTACGACTAAGGGTGTTAGAATTTCAAGGCCATGCTCCTGAAAATGGTGCCAGCCCCTTTGCCTCAGATGCCAGCCCCTTTGCCTCAGATGCCACTGCCAGTCAGGGAGCCTCAACCTCAGCTATGGGTTTTCATTTAGACCATTTTGTTGAGAAAGAAGATGACATTGAAGGGTATTTAAGTAGATTTGAACTTTTAGCTACTACATATGGGTTAGAGAGAGAGAGGTGGAGCCTCAAGTTATCACAAGGGCTTAGAGGAACGGCTTATGAAGTTTTTGCCAAGATGAGCAGAGATGACCAAGACAATTATGACATGCTAAAGCATGCTCTTTTATTAAGATACGAAAAGAACGGAGAATTTTATAAAAAAAAATTTAGGAATGCAAAACTACTGTCGGGTGAGACTTATCACCAGTTCTCTGCACGGTTAGAGACCTACTTGGAGAAATGGACTGCTCTGGGGAAAATCCAAGATCTTAAGGAGATGATCCTTATTGAGCAGCTAAGAGAGTCCATGGCTCCAGACCTGAGAAAGTTTCTCATGGAACAAGGTGCAGAGAGGCTGGGTCAGTTACTCAATGTCGCTGAGAGGTATCAGGCAGATCAGGCAGAGGTAGTTGGTAATAAAAAGAAACAAGTAGACAATTTTAAGGCACCTCAAAACTTTAATAAGTTTTACCATAGAGACCAGAACAAAGGTAAGCAATATTTTGATAGGCCACGCAATGACTATAAACATAAAACCTCACAATTCAATGAAAGGAAAAATGATGAAAGAAAACCTTTTAACCAAGGAAAGAAGTATTGTAAAAATTGTCGGATGGACAACCATAATACTAAAAATTGTAGAAGGAAAACTCCTACTTTCGCTGCAATGAAAATGGGGAGAAAGGGAGTAAAGGCCAACCCTATTGAACAACAGGAACCTTACCACCCCCCAGTGTGTGAAGATGTAACATGCAATGGTGTCACCATAAGGTGTTTGTATGATACTGGATTAGATTATGATTCAGTTGTGAGTTCTGACCTGGTGCAGGCAGATCAATACACCACAGAAACAGTGGAGATTCAAACTGCAACCAAGGACGTAGCGACCATGACACTTCCCGTCGCCAGGATAAATTTGAAAACGCGATATGTGGAAGGAATCATAAAAGCAGCAGTGATAAATGAACCAATCTACCCTCTGATATTGGGGTGTAGATATGTCTTCTTGGGGAATCCCAAGAGACCTGTGACCTTGGCAACAGTGCAGACCAGATCACAGTCTAAAAAGGAGGAGGATAATCCTATAAATACCCATCCAGATGAGATGAGGAAGGCACAGGCGGAGGATAAGACGCTCAAGACTTGTTTTAAGAAATTGCCCAAATGTCATACACCTCCAGGCAAGGGAGATTTCTATATGAAGAACAAATTGATATATAGGAAGGCTGGAAATGGATCCAATGGTCACGGACAGCTGGTCCTTCCAAATTCATATAGGACTAAAGTGTTGAAACTAGGGCATGCGATTCCCTTCAGTGGTCATATGGGGATCAGCGCAACAGAACAGCGTATAGCTTGTCATTATTTCTGGCCAGGAATAACTGAAGACATAAAGAGATATGTAAAATCCTGTCCAGAGTGCCAACGGGTAGCTCAAAAGCACTGGACTGCTCCAGTAACTCTAGGGGAAATGCCCATAGTGGGAACCCCCTTTGAAAGAGTTGCCGTGGACATTGTGGGACCTCTCACTCGGACCAAGAGGAGGAACAGTTACATTCTGACTCTGGTGGACACTTGTTCTATGTGGGGAGAGGCGGTAGCCCTGTCATCAATTGATTCGAAGCTTGTGGCAGAGGCATTACTCACAATCTTCACCAGGTTAGGCTTTCCCAACCAAATCTTGACTGATAATGGCTCTCAGTTCAAGGGGAAACTAAAAGAAGAAGTATTCAGGATCTTTCAAGCCAAACACTTTCATTGTAGTCCGTATCATCCTCAAGGAAATGACCAAATGGAAAGATTTAACGGGACACTCATGTCGATCCTGAGAAAGTTGGCACATGAAAAACCAGATACATGGGACCAGTACCTTCCCGCCGCCTTGTTTGCCTATCGGGAGGTACCCCATAGTTCAACCGGTATGGCCCCGGCAACATTGTTATTTGGAAGGCCAATAAAAGGTCCCTTGGAAGCATTGTTAAGGACCTGGACCGATGAAAAGGCAGAAGAAAATATTACCTCATCATATCAATATGTGAACGAGCTGACCACTCGTCTTAAAACTGGCTGGAAACTTGCCAATGAAAATTTGAGACAAGCCAGGAAAAAGCATGCTGCCTATTACAATAAGAAAGCGAAGGATCGAGAATTAGCTGTGGGAGAGAAGGTGCTCCTTCTACTGCCCGGCAGCCAGAATAAATTGCAAATTGGATGGCAAGGTCCATATACAGTAGTTCTAGAGAAGGTGTCTAGAACAAATTATAAGATAGATAAGAAAGGGAAAGAGAAAATCTATCATGTGAATCTCCTGAAGAAATATCTGGACAGAGAAAACCAGGAAGAGACACACCTACTGACCTTGTCTGTTGCAATGGAGATGAAAAAGGAACCACTCACTTCTCATGAATATCCTTTACATCCCTGTGAAACCGCTGCACAGGTAAAAATCAGCACACACTTAACGGAAAATCAGAGGGAGAGGGTTCAACAGGTTCTGAATAATCATACAGATGTGTTAACGGACCGTCCGGGGCATACAAATTTATTGGAGTATGATATGAAACTCATAGACCCAACACCAATCTGTATGAAAGCCTATTCGATTCCGTTCGCTAAGGAAAAAGCTTTAAGGGAGGAGATAGATTATCTGTTGAGAGAAGGGATTATCTCGCACAGTGAATCTCCCTACAGTTCCAGTGTGGTTCTGTTAAGAAAACCCTCTGGAGAACACAGGCTGTGTATAGATTACAGGAAACTGAATGCTGTCACAGAAGGTCAGGTGGATCCATTACCTGATACAAATCAGCTGTTTGCCAGGCTGAATAGAGCTAAATATTTCTCTAAAGTGGATCTGAGTAAAGGCTACTATCAGATTCCAGTAAAGCCGGAGGTAAAACCTTATTTAGCCTTTAGCACCTCGGAAGGACATTATGAATTTAATATGTTGCCATTCGGGCTGAAAAATGCACCAAGTGTGTTTTCGAGGATGATGAGAAAGTTACTGGATCCCCTGAAGAATCCATGCATCACCAACTTCATGGATGATATTCTCATAGCAACAGAAACATTTGAGGAACACATTAACTCTCTGAATATGTTGTTTGATCGACTGAGAGAGACCAATTTGACAGCTAGACCGACGAAATGCTGTGTTGGATGTAAAGAGCTGGAATTCTTGGGCCACACAGTACATCAGGGAAACATGACCCCTGACCCCAAGAACCTGGAGAAGTTAAAAAAGGCACCAAGACCACAAACAAAAAAAAGATGTGCGATCTTTTGTCTCATTATGTGGTTTTTACCAAAAGTATATTAAAAACTTTAACTCCATATGTGCTCCATTGACTGATTTAACGCGCAAAGGAAATCCTGATAGAATTATTTGGACAGCGCAATGTGAATTAGCATACCAAGAATTGAAAGAAAAGCTCACAAGCAGGCCTATTTTGAAATTACCTGACTTGAGTCAAGAATTCATTCTGAGAACGGATGCAAGTAATATCGGTTTGGGTGCAGCTCTATTACAACGGTCAAATTCACTTGATGGGGAATTAACCCCAGTAGCTTATGCTAGCCGTAAGTTGAACACAGCAGAACAAAAATATTCAACAAGCGAAAAAGAATGTCTGGCAGTTATATGGAGCATAAAAAAGTTCCAGGTTTATCTTTATGGAAAATCATTTAGGATCCAGACAGATCATAAACCACTCGTGTGTCTGTCACAAGCAAGGCATGAAAATGCTAGATTATTACGCTGGTCTTTGCTATTACAGCCATTCCAGTTTACTATAGAGTACATTCCCGGAAAAACTAATGTGGGAGCTGATTTTTTAAGCAGACATCCGTACGACGAACATCAAAGTAGTCATCAGGCATAGCTAGTAAATTCATCTATGTGTATTTAAGAAATAGGAACTGACATATGATCCCTGTTCTAAAGCCCGGAGAAAAAGGAGGAGTGATTTTGGAGGACCGTAAGGATTAAGCCCCTCCACCATGCAAAGGCACAACAGATAAGAAGTACCAAAAATTTTCCAGCTAGAACGGTTGGTATCGCCTAAAGGCATGATTACGCTAACTAGCCGAACAAACAGAACACCGGATTTTGATTCTATTAGGCGAAAACAACCACTTTTGGAGTTCGGACTACGGAAAATAACGACTTATGGAAAATGCATTGGAACACAAGAAGTTGAGGGGACAAGGATCCCAGATGAAATGCTGGTAATTCGTTGCAAGATATGAGGACTGAAAACTAGAAAACTCCACTATTGCAACGCCTTGAAGAAGAAAAGAAAAAAAATGACAAGGAGTCATGGAATCTCGATCATTATAATACCGTTCCAAACAAAGGAAATCTACAAATGTGAAAAGAACTAAAGGGGGCGTGGTTGCATTGTCCCCAAAACAGATCGTAAAATGGTTAGAATCCTCGAAAAGATAGTATCAAGGGATGGTACTTTGTCTCGGAGCGCATTATGGTTGTAAAACTAAAACTAAATAGAATTTTGAACCAAACCACATAGTCCAAAAATGTAGATTCATAGTACCTGAAGAACAAATGACCAAGATGTTAGAGTTATATAAATAGTCCCTTAACTAATCAACACGATTTTAAAAACTGCTTACAAAGATTTCACAGTGGATACTGTCTAGATCAAGTTATTATGCTCGGAGATTTTAATGCCAGAGTTGGAAATGACCATGCTAGATGGGGTGGAGTTATCGGAAGATATGGAGAAGATACTCTCAAGGACAATGGAAAGCGACTCCTTAGATTCTGCAGTGAGCAGAATCTGATCATTACAAACACAAAGTTCCCCCATAAGCGCATACATGCATACACTAGATGTGAACCAACCAAGAATGAGAAGTCAGTGATCGACTATGCCATTGTTCGGAGAAGCTCATTCAGATATGTCCGAGATGCAAGAGTCTGGAGGGGGCCAGAGATTGACTGATAATGGCCTCAGTGATCACTACCTGCTAAACAACAATCAAACGAACAACTGAAAAAGTTTGCTCAGCCTAGGAACTGCCCAACATCACGCAAGAAACCAAGTAAACGAGCAGGAGAAATGAGCATTAGGACCTACAAGCTGAGAGAGCCAGAAATTAAGACCAGATATCAGGGGCTTATTCAGCAGTGAGCAACACAGAAGAACGACCTGATGACTTGGAAACCCTCTGGAATAAATTCAAGGATATCATAAAGACAGCTGCTGCAGAAGCATGCGGTGAAGTCCGACCTGGACCGATGGGAAACAGAGAAAGAGGACACCTTGGTGGACAGAGGAAGTCAAAGAGAAAATAAGAGAGAAGAAAATGGCATGGAAACAATACTTAGGAGCTAAAAACACAACAGGACAAATGGAAAAATATAGAGAATATGTGACACTCAGAACAGAAGCAAAGAACAAAGTGCTAGCAGCAAAACAGAAGTCCTGGAAAGAATTTGGAGAAAAGCTAGAAAAAGATGCACAAGAAAACCAGAAATTGTTCTATAAGTCCCTAAAGAACATGAGGAAAGAAAAACAATGCCCTCTCAAATTTATAAAGGACAAGCAAGGCAGATTGCTTACTGCCCCGAAGGAAGTAATGGAAAGATGGAAAGAATATTTCTCAGAACTCCTGGATGGTGAGCATGATGAAGCATCAGAAATGATAACCACTGACACAGAAGAGGAAACCAATGATGGTGAAGATGACATAAAGATGGAAGAACTGAGGGCAGCACTAGAGAAAATCAAGATGGGCAAAGCAGCAGGGCATGATGGTATAACACCAGAAATGGTTAAGTACATGGGAGCATCAGGCGACCTATTACTCTTAAAGGTCCTACAGGCAGCATGGTGCAACAAGACCATACCAAAGGATTGGGAGATTGCCATCATAACACCAATTTTCAAAAAGGTGACAATCGACAGTGTGGAAACCATAGAGGCATATCCCTTCTCAGTGTCCCTGGTAAAATCTACTCTAGAATCCTAGAGCAGAGACTCCGACGCCTAGCTGAGCCACAATTGGATGAGGTCTAGTGCGGATTCCGAGCAAACCGAAGTACTCAAGACCTTATCTTCACACTCAGCAGCTGAGTGAAAAGGACCTTGAGTTGCCATATAAGAGCTGAGATCCATCGAGTGTGTTTCATAGATCTGGAAAAGGCGTTTGACAGGTCCCCTGGAGCAATCCTTTGCACCTGTTTGGCAATGGAAGAATATTCCAGCACCTCTGATTCATGCTATACAGAGCTTCTACAAGTCTTGCAGAAATTATGTTTGAGGACTGACAGAAACCATAAGTCAGAAGAGTTCAGGACCACCACTGTGTTGTAAGACAAGGTGATTATCCTATCACCTTACCTACTTCATACTCCTTATGGACCCCTGTCATCAAGGCATGTAAGGAGAGAACAAGAAAAGTATTCAAAAAAAGGGGTACTGGAAGATGAGAGAGATCCCTAAATATCACTGTTTTGCGGATCAGACATTGTTTTGGATTTACAGGTCTATATTTCGATGTGCGATCTTTTGCTGGCCATTTGCTGATATGTTGCTCCTGATTGCTGAAACGCGCAAAGGCACATCCTGATAGAATTATTTGCAAGTCTGGAAGTGAAGAGCATACCAAGAGAGGGATGGTCAAAAGCTCACAAACAAAAATCCATGGTTTTGAAATTATCACTGAGAAGTCAAGAAAACATCAGATTAGAACGGATGGGAGAACAGGTCCTGGAGCAGGTCTATTACAACGGTCTATTCATTGATGGGGAGGCATTAAAGAAGTAGCTTGGCTAGCCGTAAGTTGAAACACAGACAGAACAAAAATATTCCTCAAGTGAAAAAGAATGTCTGGCAGTCATATGGGCTGTAAAAAAGTTCCAGATTTATCTTTATGGAAAATCATTTAAGTCCAGACAATGATACAACCCACAAAAGTCCACATCCAAACCTCAGAAATGAGGTATCTGAGGAAAGTGGTCTTTGAGCAACAAGAAACCACTCATGTGTCTGTCAACCATGGAATGTCAAGGCTAGATTATTACGCTGGACCCAAATAGAACTTACAGCCATTCCAGTTTACCATAGAGTACATTCCCGGAAAAACTAATGTGGGGAGCTGATTTTTTAAGCAGACATCCGTACGACGAACATCAGCTGAGTAGTAGTCACCAACATAGATAGTAAAATTCATCTATGTGTATTTAGAAGTAGGAACTGACATATGATCGTCTTTTCTAAGGGGGGAGATGTGAAGTGATTTCTAAATACAATATCTAAATTAATATATAACAATATAGGGCATAAAGGCAAAGATAAGAAAGTACAAAAGAATTTTCTGCTAGAACGGTTGGTATCGCCTACGCCTTCAGATTATTATTTGCTAACGAATAGCCGAACAAAACGGTACCCAATTTTTCAAATTCGTCCTTGACATAAACACCCACTTTTTCCTAGTTCTAAGAAAATATTTGCCTAAAATGCATTGTGGAACGAGGAGGGGCAAGGATAGATGAAATGCTAATTCGTTTCGCATTGATTTTAAACTAAAAGCCAACACTAGCACAGGGGCAAGCCTTGCCTTAGGGGTTTCCCCAAATACAATGAAAAAGTTAGAATTGTGGACACTACGGTCATGTAAACATGTTAAGCTCTTATTATGAATGACCTAAGCTCTCGTATTTATCTCGTAAGTACATGAGAAAAAAGTGAACAGGAGGTCGTTTAAAAATAAACAACTAACATAGAAAAAAAGATAGAATTTTGAACCAAACCACATAGCCCCTTAAAAATTGTATATTCGTGTACCTGAAGACTTGCTGACCAAGAATATGTTATTAGTTATATAAATAGTCCCTTAACTAATCAAATATTGATAAAACAATACATAGAGATCAGAGATACTGTCAGGTCAAGTCATATCTGCTTAGATTGGATCGCATATTTTTGGAGAAAAAAAAAGTAGGTGACAGAAAGGCTAGGATAGTACAGTGAATCTGATTGGGTGGCATTTGAAGGGAGACTAAATATCATTGGCTGACCTTTGAATAAACATTAATAGCCTAAGTACCGTAGGAAAAGTTTGAATGATATTTTTGAAAAGACTGTTTACCCTTGTAAAATTAAAAGTGATTGGTTAACTGAATCGATATTGTCAGAATAAGCGTTAAGGGGACGCCATTTCTAAGAAAATTGTCAACAGTGATAGATGAGAGCAGGCTGTGCTTTAAAATACAAGTTATAAGCAGCCTGGGCAATAAAACAGATCGAAACTGTGTCAGTCATCGTCTCTGTGTATATTTCATTGAATATTGTGGTAAGATTGACATTTATTAACCTGTATTTTATATTAAAATTGAATGTGAAATAATAATATATGTCTGGACATGAGTGGGTCTATAGCGAACATGAGGCAAAGCCTAAAGATTGATCCACCATGTGATAGACTGTCAGAGAGGTGTAAAACTACAAGAATATGTATGATTGTCATAAAGGAGCATAACACCTATCCTATTATATGGAAGAGATTACAGCTGGAATTGCAGTGGCGTTGTAACTATTAGGGAAAGGAATACTGGTGTACATTGTCACATCAAAAGAAAATGGTGGCATAGGTTTGTATAAGGATATGATCCTTTTGTTTGTTTGTAATGTACATGTCCTTAACTGTGGACTATTAGTGTATGCTAGATATTACGAAGGATGCATACCTTCACATTTCAGAGGTCCTGGGTACTGACGTTAATGTGGTACCAAACGCTTGAAAATTGATTGATTCAGGACTCTGCCTGTTTACTGCGAGCCCATGCTAGTGGCCATTGCCTATCAAACAGGGAACAGATTGTCAAGCGAGCAGAGGAAAGGTTCAACCTATCTTCTACTGCAAAGATAAGTTCTCGTTCGGCACCTGAAAGCTCAACTACAGAACTTTAAAAGAACGATCTTATGACAGTGAATAAAACTGGGACAAATATTTAATAGTTCCACAAGTGACAAAATAGAAACAAACATTTCCAAAAGGACATGATTAAAACAACAAACTAGTAGTACCACCAGTATTACCTTAAAGTAGGAGAACTCTACAAACGCATATTAGAAAAATATTATATATATGGACAAACGATCTATTGTGCTATTTGACTGATGTAATTGATTATTTGATTTCACTTTTAAATTGTCAATCCTGATTTTAAATAAATTTGAATCAGGATAATAAAACTGTAAAAATCTTATTTACACAAAATTCAACCACAGTCTTAAATAAGATATCCTTTTAGAGTGTCGTTTGTATGTTATTGTTGTAGTACTGTGTGCAGTTGTGAATAATAAACTATTTGTTTGTATGTTTGTTGATTATTGTACATTACACTCTACATCCATAACCCTAGACACAACACGAGGTCAATTAACATACTAATATAAATACATTTTAAATGAGATAAAAAGGTGGTAGTGGAAAGGTACCCTAAAAGTTCACAATATTATTGGGTATATTCAGGGACCTTCATAGCTAATCTCAACAATTTAAATACCACAATAGTCATCAGTGCATTTACTTAGTTAGTTAAATTATTCTCTTACGGTTTACTAGCAGTCTAATCAAATTTATTAATAGCCGAATGAGTTTAGCTAGAAATATAATTTATTTGCTCTCCACTGTAACGCAGTATCTTTAGAGAATACAACTGAATTATCATTTAATCTCTCTACACAGAAATTAACTATTGCAATAAAATAGGCGATTTACCACTTAAATCACTCAACATTACTAGATATATAGTATTACCTCCAAACAGAACTACAGGCGATCACCACGAAACTAGAATTATTCTTTTATATCGGTATTCTAGAAGCTCGGCAAAATTGTCGAGAACAACTAAGAACTTCGCTATACAAGCTTATTCTCTAGCACGAAGCGATCCGTCTACTGCAACTTAGGAGGACTGAATGAATGAAGTCTAAACTACTCTGGTATAATATCTGAAAACAGACAAAGGATGCACGCTATTCTCGAAAAACCGAAATTAGCGTCTCGTCTTAACACTTCACATTAACTCAAGCTCCGGCAATAAAACTGCCAGTGCTCGTTCTAACACCTGCCGCTACCTCTGGTCATTCCCGAGCGATGCATGTTGGCGCCTCTCACACCCATCACCAAGAAATTTAACCGTAGAAGCTTCGTGTCAGATAAAAATGTTAAACGATTGTCTGTCATCATATGTCTGTCGAGAACGAATTTCACACTATTCGGTCTACTCAAGAACTTAGCTTAACAGCAATAAAAATGCGTTGCTACATAAGAAAAGAGACAGGCGAAGGTTTGAATGGAGAGTTATATTTTCACAATCAAACGAATGCGAAAAAAAAAGAAAAAGGATAAAAGAGATATAATAAAGTAGAAGACACGGGTAGAATAGAGAAAAGATATAGAAATTTATTAATCATAAATCTCTCTGCGACAATATATCTCATCAGCCAACTGTGGCAATATATTGTCAGCAACATTTGTGTAACTTAAACCTAGCGTTTCAGCCACCTGAGGCTAAACAACCTAGGAACTGTATATGTTCTATTTATTCTACTTCGGCGATCACCACGTATGAACCTTACTCCAACCAACTGAAGGCATAGCTAACTTATTGTATCCAGTAAAAATTTAACACCGACTCTAGCGACTCCTGTGAAATTTGCAGTCAGCAACTACGGAGAGTCTGGGGCTGGTTTTGGCAAACTTAAATTTGACACTAAATATATATATTACTTATTAGTGTATTTCCTTGGAATGCCTGCGACAACTACTGGGGGTAAGTGTATCTGAAAGTGGCCACTGCGTGTATGTGAATAGAATGAACAGAGAAAGAAACTTGTGTCTTTCGTTAACATCATATACTTACATGGTTTCTTCTTTCTTTTTTTTCTTCTTAATAATCTGATTAGTCACGGGATAGTTTACATTTGGAACCCATTCTTTTCCCATACTGACTATTTCATAACTTATTGTTAACCTTTGATCTTTTGGGTTAATTAACCTTTGTTGGGATCGTCCTTTCTTTTCCTTTACCAGAGGGGAGAACCTATTTGATTAATTTTTATTTTGTCTGTAAACCATAATCTAGTGATGTGTATGCTTATTGTTGTGATCACAGAATTGTGTGCATTTGAGTGTAGTGTAACTTGTATTTTCGAACAAGGAGAGAAAGTGCGTCTGAGTTAAAAGTTGGTCGTCCAGATAGGTTGGATTAGATAAATTATTCTATCCAGAGACTGTCCTTTCTCTTACACGATCACCTCGTGATAAAACTATTTCTTACCCCTTACTTTCACATTGTCATCACTATCACCTCTGCTCAGACAGAGCTATAAACATCTATTACCTATCTGATAAATCATACACGACATTTGTTCATATTATTTTGTCGAAGTTTGTGTGCCCGCCGTAGCATGCCAGATCTCACGTTCAGCTGTTACCTTAATGTGATCTCCGATTTTATGTTAACAAACGGATAGTTAATCTGCCAGTTGTCCGTTATTCCTATTATTTTTTATCAAAGTCTATCAATCTACTTGTCTCTTGCCTGTCCGTCTATTTATCTCTCAGTGAAAGCATGAGATATGCGGACATCGAAACAAAACATAAAACAAAACAGAAGCGATACTAATTCAAAGATAAATAACAACACAACACGAAATGAAAAGCCCACACGTTGGTTCCTAATGGTATATGAAGATTGGCACTGAAGAGATGGACGGACGGATAAGGAGAGAGTGATCGACGAAGACGCAGAAAAAGAAGAAAACTTAAGAAGAAGACAAGTGAAAGTTGCCAATGGGAATAATAATAATAATACTAATAATAACTTTGGTACTACCTGTCTGTAATTAGGGTTTCCTGGTGCATAATACCGAGGACTACCGTACCTGCTGACAAATTCAATAGCCCTAGGGGCTGGGTGTTCAGTAAATCAAGTGATGACTCGGTCTCTATGAGAGCACGGTGTCACCCAAGCCAGCATATGGTACAGTATTGTCCCCTCTGTTCCCGCCTTCCACCCCAGCGGTGGTAGCAGAGTTGAGGGCGTGTTTGAAAGATTGTTATCCCCGCGCACGATGACAATGATGGTAATAGATGAGGTCGCCGCCACCGACAATGGTCCATGCGCGGAGGCTCAGGGTTCAGAGAAAAAGAGGGACAGAATTGTACCCCCAGAAGTACTTCAGAGCAGACAGGATTTGAGAATGTTATGAATGGCCAAAGAACACCAATTACAATGTAGAGAGTTCCAATACTTTCTCGTGATATTAAAAAAAAAAAAAAAGAAACATTTATTTGCAGGCGCTCCTTACGTAGCATGGAGCTACAACTGTAGCTGGTCCCCTTGCAGGTAGCCTGCGCCAAGCCTTGTGCTCTTGCAGAAGTGGTTTATGTGGCAATTTGTTTTGTCATTTTCTCATAAACTATCTACATTCCGAGTCTGTGTCTCCCGTGTGTGATATGAAGATAGTGTTTAGAGAAGAAATAGAATTCTCTCCAGAATGTATGAAGTCCCAGTGTCAGAGAAGAGCACTGGTATCACAAGTGAGCTACGGCTGCGAATACTCTGAGCTAGACAATAGTTTAAGGCTTCAGAAATATACTTTGCCACCTTAGCTGTAGTAACCCATGTGATATTATAATAAAATCAGAAAAAATAACTCAACTTAAACAGCTAAAAATTTAACAAGTCACTTGAGTACAATTTCATAATTTATTATTTACATCTATCTAATTATGTAATGAAGGGTGAGTGTTGGACGATGGTGATTATGGTTTTGTATTTACAGCAAGTTGATAATATAATTATAAGTTTAAACTTAGAGAAAAAGTCCCCATGAAATCTTTAAAGTTAATTTAAATCAAAACTGTTCTCTCACTGTTGTTATTTATACTAGTCTGTCTCTTTTATTCTATTCCCTAAATGTTCATCATCTGACAGTTGAATGTCTCACATTAGCCACCTGAAAAGACACTAGGTAACTCAGCTTTGAATCAGCACTTGTCCAGATATGAGTTGACACATAACACTGTTTGTCTGAAAGTCACACTTCAGTCCAATCCCAGCAATCAGGGGTAAAAAAGCTTTTGAACACTTCAACCTCTCGGCTCCAGTTATGGTTAGGTAGCAGGATCGAAGGTCCACTTGACTTCAGGGTTTTTGAAATTTGACTATAGAACCTGGAACAAGGAGTATCAAGTGGCTAAGCAATGTCATGGAGACCTACTACATCCTATTGGGTGTATGAGATGAGGGTGTCATCAGATGTCTGTATGTATGATAAATGATACATGGCCTTGTATGATTTAGATATAGGGAGACAGACTGATGTCTACTGCAAAACATTGTATCAATTATAATAATACATGAATAATCAAAGCAATATGAATATATGGACAAGATGCAACCTTTGCTTTTCTCACCTACATGCCAAGTCAGTACTGGTCTTGCTGGTAGGTTATAGACCCAGACAAAACCAGAATGTTTATATTTAGCCCTGACAAGGACTGTTGTGGTTATAATTTAGGTTTTCCAATCTTCAGCAATCATATCCACACAAACAATATGTCCGATACATTCACAACACACTAAAATCTGAAATAAAATTGATATTATTCATATAAATATCGATAGTAAACCTACACACCCTATAAGATCGATTCCAAGCTCTTACGAAGACTGTAATTTGCGAAGAATGTATGCCTGGCATGCAGTGGTAACTGACATAGTATAGACAGCACTCTACTGGTCTTCTGGCTGGATTTTTAGTTGTGTGTAATTTTGAACTGAGCGTTCTCGCCTTATATATTGTGAGCGCGGGCGTCTGAGGGAGCAGGTAGGGTTTGTCTCTTTTCAGCACTGACAATCTCTTTCATTTTGGGTATTATGTGCAACTGTCCCATCAATCTTTCCAATACACACTCAACCAAGTTTATCCAGCACGTTGTCTTATATTTCCTTTATCTTCCCCTACTAGAAGCTTCCTTTTCATATACTTAAACCTACAATCGGGTATGACATGTATTTTCTACGAATTTATAAAGTCTATCACTAGGTTAGACCTGGGATGTGAAAGTCAAATAAAACTGCAAATATTTTAATATATACATACGTCTTTCAACTTTCCTTTCGGATTTCCATTCCTGCATATCCTTTCTGTGAACAGCTATCACCTTTTTTATAATTCACTGCTAAATAGTCTCAGTGCACAAGAAATTATGTACCTAACTTTCGACACTTAGCTTCGCCATTGTGAATTTTTGCATACCGGCTTCTCTCTGATAACATAAACGAATGCGCATGCGTGACCGCTACTATTTTTAGACTGCTTAGACACACAGTGTTCGTTTAGTCTTCATACCATTCAAGGCTCTTGCCGAAACCACAATTTATTTTTCCTTTGTTCATTCTATCAGTCCATTAACTAAGCGTGTTTTTGCACACTTTGCTACAATAACACGCATCGAGGAAACAAACATTACAAGGCAGAATTTCTTATTGAAGAGAAAATTTCAAGGAGAATCGTAAAACACATGGAACAAAAGATAGAAGACAATATTAACAACAACAAAAGACAAAGAAGGTACAGAAAGGACATGAACGGATGACACAGGATAGATTGATCCGGTATGACTTAATTGAATGCATACGCTCCACAAGGCTCTGAAAGGTGATAATGATTATTTTAATGATGAAGATGATGAAAACAACACATATAAATCTGTCACGAAATGGCATTCGATATATCGTTTCTCTTTATAGCTTTACATCAACCTTCTTTGTGCCTCCATCTAATTTGTCATTCTTTTCTATTTTTACTCTTCTTTTACGAGGTTTACATCACCAACCTTGCAAAACCATCCCCGATGAAGGAGTGGGCATTATCTCTTTATGACCTTCTACATATCTTATTTATCATTTTCCACGGGGCAAGATTTTACGGTCAATCACAGGTGTATAATCTTGTTTTCTCGTACGATAATCTATCTTAAACTTCTAGCCAGCTGTGGTCATGTTTGGTAGCAAGATATTTTTACTAACTCGCTCAGTCATAATGGATTAAATAAACATCACACTAGTGCAACAGATAGGGAAACTTGTAGGTCAACCGGCACACTTGAATTCCAGCATGAAAAATATCCCCGGTTTCGGATAACGCCCACATTTCGTGTCTTAAAGGACGGAAAGGACAGAGCGATGGTGAAACAACGAGAAAACCCCACGTGCTTCCAACATCCATTTCGTATTATCAACGTTGGGCGAGAAGAGAACTAGGGTCCTAAATTTTACTTAAAGATATATGTGATCAAAAGTCTAACTTAAGAAGTATTCTTACATAAGGTATAAAACTCAAGTAGCATAGTTACTGTGACAAGAGCATCTCCCACTGCATATTAGTGCTGGGGTTTTGTAAATTATCACTAGCCTAGAAATGTGGAAGACTTATTTTAAACTAATACAGTGCCAAATCTGTGGAAGAGAGGATTTACAGGAAAAGTCCTAAATAAGGGGCGAGTAAAATTGGATTTGACCTGGTTAGCATGGATGGACTCTTCAAAATCCTCCTGAAAATAGGCAGCCCCACTAAATTGCAAGAAATGATAAAGTCATTTCATGAAGACATGAAAGGAACAGTCCAATATGCTGGAGGCACTCACAGCCTTTTTGCATACACAGTGACGTTAAAAAAGGCTGCGTCTTGGCTCCGACACTCTTTGGTATATTCTTTGCCTTGCTCTTAAAACATACATTCAGAGATGTAACGGAAGGAATATGCCTTCACGCTATATGGCCGACTGTTTAACCTCGCAATGCTGGAAACAAAAACAAAAATCAAAATATGCTGGGTCAGGATGTGGATGTTGCATCAGTTATCACTATATATAACTATAACTTGTATACCACTTCATATACCTGGGGTCTACCATCAACGACAAACTCTCTTTGGACACATAAATTGACAGCCCCATTCGCAAAGCTGCAGCCACCTTTGCCCACCGCACAACGCGTGTTTGGGGAAACACCAAACTCACAACGAAAACCAAAGCTTCGGTACATAATGTCTGCGTCACCAGCACACTTCTATATGGCAGCGAGACATGGACAACCTATGCTAAGCAAGAAACGCTCAATACCTCCCATCTACGGTGTCTACGCCACACCCTCGGTATTTCGTTGAAGGACAAAGAGACAAATGTTGAAATGTTGGCCTTCAAAGCATATTTACACTGCTTAGACAGCGCAGACTACGCTGGTTTGGACCTGTCAACCTCATGGAAGATGGTCGCATCCCGAAAGATACTTTCTACAGACAATTGGCAGATAGCGAAAGACCAGTTGTGCGACCGCAGCTGAGGCTCAAAGATGTGTGCAAGAGAGACATGAGGGCACTGGACATAAATCCAGCAACCTGGGAAGATGAAACTGCCAATCGCACCAAGTGGCAATGCTCTCTACGGCACCACTCCAGACTGGGCGGAAAGAAGCTCTCACGGTAAGCAGAAAATAAGAGAAAACATGAAAGGAACGCCAGGAAAATAAGCAGCTGAGGGCTGTCACCTCAGGGGCGAATTCCCAAAGTCAGTTATGACTGAAGGAGCAATTATTATTATAAAATGTGTACGGTACTTTGATCATGCAGAAATAAGTATATGTATGTAAGGTTGTGCATGACGTTGGCATCGAGCCTGTTGTCATTATCGACATATAATAAAACTGACGAAGAACGGCAGAAATAAGAACCTTACAAAAGCAGAATACATCTCAGCTTTATTTTCAGTTTAGTTCCTTCATTCTTGTGACGAAGTAAAATCGCCTTCTTTTCTCTCGGTCAATCTTTTATCATACCAGTTCTCTTTCCTCTAGAAAATCCACCACTCGTCTAAAAATCAGATCTCCCATGTTTTTCTGAATGAAATTCCTTTCTCTTTGTTCTATGTTTTACTGGCAAAAAGTCGTTCGAGTCTTCGCTGTGAACTTTTAACCGCTATAAAGTAACATGGATTTTCCCCTGGGAATAATTACAATTTTAGCCAACTGGTAGGCTGCCATATTGTCATGTGACTCTTGACCTTCCAAGTACCGGCCAACTGTGTGTGTGTTTGCGGATGGAACGAAATGTCAACATTAGTTCAGGTCCACCACCCCTAACATAGGCAGATTGAACCCAGAAAATCCTGGAGGAAATTTTGGCGCGATTCTCTCGAAGCGGCAGTCTCTCGCTAGCCGGCAGACCGGCAGGGACAAGATGGTCCGGTCAAGGCAATTACAGAGGGGAACTGTCCAGTTTTAAACAGCAGTGGTTGGTTGAGCGCAGTGAGTAGATCTAATATTGTTATATGAAGAACATGAATAATCATTTGTTTATCCACAGCTTATTATTGCAGTACCTTTTGTGAAGCAAAGTTTTAAATGTTTTTCCATTTTCAGTGACAATAATTGTTATTTGCATATTTACAGATCACTCAAACTAATGTATGAGATTACTGAGGTCATAGACCTAATTAACCACTGATCTTTATCTCACCTCCTGGCAGAAATAAGACAGGGTTAAATAATTGATACCAACGGGCTGATCACCCGTTTGCCAGTCACTTCGATTACGGAAACAACAGCAAATGGATTGATTTGCCGTTGCCCTAAAGACGCCAATAGGCGTGATGGGAAACAATGGCAAAGAAAACCTATCTGCTGTTGCCCTAAGACGCCACTAGACGTAAGGGCCACTGACTGCTTTGACGGTCGGTGGCTAAGGACGGAAGAAGAAGAAGAAATAATTGATGTATATTATTGTTGTTACTTTGGGATTTGCATACTGACCCAAGCAAAACAGAAGTGTATTAGTGGTCCTTCTATTTTCTATTTCTTATAAGGATTCAGTGTTCTCTGTCAAGACTCTACAAATTTGATAAAAGTGTTCTCAATCACTTCTTATCCCTTTGTCTCATATTGGACATTAATGTGTTTTTCATCATGGAATGTTCTTTACATTTATTTTATGCAATCCTATGCATATACCATGTTGTATGATTGAAGAATTATTTTATTATCAGTTATATGAATGTCATTTTCAACAGGAACCAGGACTTTAAGAATGTTTACAAGTATTTAGCTATTTAATGAATTTACCAATTGACTGACAGAATGTAAGTCAGCGGTTCTCAAGCCTTGAGACCAGGACTACCCTCAAAATGATTACTGCTCGAGTAGCAAGAATGTAAATCATTGGTTCTCAGACCTCGGCAGTAATAACACCCCAACATGTTAAAGCAACATAGAAAATGTAACACAGTGGTTCTCAAACCATTTGTACCAATGACCCCAAATGGATTTGACTGCTCTATGGGCACAAGGTAGACCAGTGGTTCTCAAACTCTTGATGACCACAGCCCTAAACTTCACAGTTGGTGAAGCTAACAGCCCATATGTTGAAAATCACTGCGGTAGACAAGCTGGAAGCCAGATATAGGTTGAGATCCACCTGTATGCTTATAACGTCAGTTATGCTATAGTATTTCATAGATAATAGATAGCACCTTGTTATTGATGTTAACTGTGGTGAAAAATTCTAATACCCATATATAAATTAGAACATAAATATAAAGCAGAACGAAATAATACGATAGGAAGAAGAATGGAGAAAGACCAGTGCTTTCCCAGTATAGATAACGCCTTGGTTGTATAACGCCGTAATGGCTAACACAAGATTTCTACTTGTCCTAATTCGTTCATTCCTAATAAAATGCTTGAGCCTAACAATACGGCGATACCCGTAGTTCTAAAAATAGAATGTGTAGTATAATCTTCTGAACGACCTTGATTTTAAAAACTAACACTAGTGCAAAATCGCGCACAAAGTTAGCCTTGGAAAGACAGACGGGCTTAGAAGAGAGAGAGAGAGAGGAAAACGGACCATGTAACACAGTCGCGCAAGCCACTCGCTGTGTGTCAAAAAATAAACCAACTCGCAGTGTGCATGGCCTAAATTTTTTTCAAATAAACAGTGATGAAAAAAACTACCGATACGAGGTTAAGTTTTGAAAACAGGTTTAAATTCTTATTAGGAAACCTGATTTTTTTACGTAGTGCTCCTGACTTTATTCTGATAGTACACTCGTAAAGGACTGAACAGGTGGTAGTTGAATTAAACACTTAACATCGAAAAAAGATCGTATTCTTAACTACACCACTTAGCCCCTTGAAAATCATATATTCGTGTACAGAAAGGCTAGTGGACTAGGAATATGTAATAAATTATCTAAAAAGTCCATTAGATAATTAAATATTGGTAATAAAACATATAGAGAACAGAGATACTGTCATGTTTGGTCATATCTGCTTGGGGATGGAAATTCCTGATTTTTGTGAAACATAGTAGTGACAGAAAGTCTAAGATAGTACGTGGGAGGCCATTGGCTGAACTTTGAAGTTAAAAGAAATTGGATTGGGTGACCTATGAATAACAAAAAAAAATGCCTAGAAACGGAGAAGAAGTGAATGAAAATGTTGTAATGACTGGGTACTCTTTTGAATATATTCAAAACGATTGGTCAATACACTGGATATTGGCAGAAGAAATCTTAGAAGGGACGCCATATTGTTACACATTTGAGAGATGAGAGCAAGCAGTGTTATTCTAAATTAAATATAAGATAACAGCTTGGACATACCGCAGATCAAACTGTGTCAGTCATCTTTAGTGTGTTTTCCTTACGAATTGTGGTAAGCTAGACATTTCTGATCTGTATTTTTTATTGAAAATTGAATGTGAAATGATAAATTATGTCTGTATATGTGCGGTTCAGTAGCAAACATGAGGCAAAGCCTAGATATTGCTCCACCATGTAAAAGATTGTCAGAGAGGAGTATAACTGCATATATATATATATTGGATTGCCATATAGTAACATAACACCTATCCTGTTGTATGGAAGAGATTACAGTTGGAATTGCAGAGGCGTTGTAACCATTAGGGAGAGGAATACTGGTGTATATTGTCACATGAAAAGCTAGCAGTTGGCCTAAAGCGCTGAACTTTATGTTTGTTTGTACTGTCATGCACTTCTGTGTGGAATAATATTATATACTAGTTAGTAAGAAGGATGCATAACCTTCACTTTCAGAGACCGTGGTATAGATGGTGATATTGCATCGTCCGGTCTGAGTACTGCGTGATCCAGAAAGTTGGCAGCAGACTCCCAGCACAAGATAGCGGCCATTGCCTATCCTATTATCAAACTGAGAAGCAAGCGAGCAGAGGATAC
Organism: Oreohelix idahoensis; assembly: GCA_024509875.1. Lineage (NCBI taxonomy): Eukaryota > Metazoa > Mollusca > Gastropoda > Stylommatophora > Oreohelicidae > Oreohelix > Oreohelix idahoensis. The sequence continues at coordinate 157,095 of JAMPIV010017116.1, read as the reverse complement.
AGGTTTCCTGCAGCTGCAATATGAGATAAGAGCATATCAGCACGTAAAGCCCAACCTTGAATCAAATACCCCTGAAGTGAACTTTGTTAAAATACAAAAGGGACAGAAATTTAAAGAAACAGAATCTGTGAATCCCTTAATATTATTTCCACCAATAACAAACACATGAAGTCGTGATGACAAACAACAACCTAGCATTAAAAGCCAGTATTACCTCATCATAATACATCACAACACTACACTTATATTACAATACTATTATAGATCTGGACAAAGATCTTTTGTATAAATTTTTGTACATAAACATTGTGCTTACATTTGATTGTGATTCCTGATTCACATTGTAGTAGGATCAGGATATCTATATATTGAAAAGTTAATACATTATATAAAATTTAACACTTGACTTACCTAAGGTAAATCTTTAAAGTGTTAGGTGTTTGTGATTGTCATAGTGCTGTAAATTGTTGTGAATCTTAACTTAGGTGTTTATCTGTCTGTTGGTAGTTGTGAACTTACACTTCATCACTATCATAACCCTAGACATTAAACGAAGTCATCACACAATTCAAGAATAAGTCTGATTGAGGTCGAAATGTGGTAGCAAGCAAGGTTCTCTGTAACACACCAACCTTATTAGATACAGAGACCTTCACAGCTGATCTCAGTCAGTACACTAAGTCCACTATAAATATTTATATAATCCCAACTCACCACATATATTTGGGGTCTCGCTCCCGGGATTTGAATTTTTCAAAGCACCAATTATATTGGGTAGCTCACTTCAGGAAATTATAAAAATTAAAAAAGGTATTCTTGGGTGGAAAATAAATAAGGTTGAGCTTTCAGTGCTTGTGGTTGTCCTTAATATAATTAGTTATAGATAAAATTGTTTAGTTAGACATTGTATAAATTTGCCTGTTAGAAAATGGCTGACCTGGCAAAGTTTAGATCTGCGGCTGTACAGACTGCCAGGGAAATGCACATGGATGGTCAAGTCTTGATTGACTATGTGACCTCAGAATGTGATAAATTTATTGCCAGGGAAGAAAAAAGATTAGAGAAAGAAACTGAAAGAAAGTTACAGATTGAGGCTGACAAGGAAATTAAAAGGTTGCAGATTGAGGCTGACAAAGAGGCTAGGGCATTGGAGGCTGAGGCTAAAAGGTTACAGATGGAAGCAGAAGAAAAAAGACAGGCTGCAGAAAGAGAAGAAAAGAGATTAGCTGCAGAAAGAGAAGAAAAGAGATTAGCTATAGAAAGAGAAGAAAGAGATTAGCTATAGAAAGAGAAGAAAGACGATTAGCTGCAGAAAGGGAAGCAGAAGATAGGAGATTGCAGAGGGAGCATGAATTACGACTAAGAGAGTTAGAAATTCAAGGCCATGCTCCTGAAAATGGTGCCAGTCCTTTTACCTCCGATGCTACTGGTAGTCAGACAGCCTCAACCTCAGCTATGAGTTTTCATTTAGACCATTTTGTTGAGAAAGACGATGACATAGAAAGTTACCTAAATAGATATGAACTTTTGGCAACCACGTATGGTTTAGAGAGAGAAAGATGGAGCTTAAAGTTATCACAAGGGCTTCGTGGTACAGCTTATGAGGTTTTTGCCAAGATGAGCAGAGATGACCAAGACAATTATGACATGCTAAAGCAGGCTCTTTTGTTAAGATATGAAAAGAATGGAGAATTTTATAGAAAAAAGTTCAGGAATGCTAAACTACTGTCAGGTGAGACATATCACCAGTTCTCTGCACGGTTAGAGACATACTTGGAGAAATGGACTGCTTTGGGGAAAACCCAAGATCTTAAGGAAATGATCCTTATAGAGCAGCTAAGAGAGTCCATGGCTCCAGACCTGAGAAAGTTTCTCATGGAACAAGGTGCAGAGAGGCTGGGTGAGTTACTAAATGTCGCTGAAAGATATCAGGCAGCTCAAGCAGAGGTAACTGGTAATAAAAAGAAACAGGTAGACAATTTTAAGGCACCACAAAACTTTAATAAGTTTGATCCTAGAGATCAGAATAAAGGTAAGCACCAGTTTGATAGGCCACGATATGATAATAAAAATAAAACCCCACAATTCGATGAAAGGAAATTTGATGAAAGAAAATCTTTCAACCAAGGAAGGAAGTGGTGTAAAAATTGTCAGATGGACAATCATGATACTGACCGTTGTAGAAGGAAACCTGTGTATATGGCCACCCTTCAGGTCAGGTCGACCTCTAGAAAAGAGGAGGATATTCTGATAGATACCACTCCAGATGAGATGAGGAAGGCGCAGGCTGGGGATAAGACCCTCAAGCCTTGTTTTAAGAAATTGTCAAATTGTCATACACCTCCAGGAAAAGGAGACTTCTATATGAAGAACAAATTGATTTATAGGAAGGCTGGATCTAGATCCAATGGTCAGGGACAGCTGGTACTTCCTAAAAAGTATAGGGCAGAGTTAATAAGGAGCTTACATGTGAAACAAGATGGGGACCATGAGAAAATAGGTACCATCATCCAAAAGGTGGCTCACAATTATTATTGGCTAAAGGCAATGTTTGACATTGAGAATTTTGTAGAAAGATGTGGCATAGTACATGAGGGACAACCCACAAGTGGGAACAGTGATCAGGACCTAGACACGCCACGGGGCAAACTTAGGCCTGACACTGAAAAGAAAAATAAATTTAATAAAGTGGACAAAGTGGAATGGGAGCCCCCTTTTCACGGACAGTCTTCACTTGGATGTTTTACAATGGCCACTATGCAGCGAGTACAAAGAGATGTCTTACCCCAGAATAGGCCGAAAATCCCTCAATCAGACTTATGTGAACTGGAGGAAGATAAAAGAGAGAGGAGATCTCTCACAAAAAATTTTAAGTGGGGAGAGAGCCCCAAGAAAAAAATTGGTAGCGGTCGATTTGTGAATGATGATTCTGGGAAGAAAAATCATCACTACAGTGCTTCTAGTGGAAGAGACCCTACCGGTGCATGGAAAAATAGACAAGAAAGCAAAAGACAGAGATTTGGCTGTGGGAGAGAAGGTACTGTTTCTTCTACCAGGTAGCCAGAATAAGTTGCAAATTGGATGGCAAGGTCCATATACAGTTCTAGAGAAGATGTCTAGAACAAATTATAAGATAGATAAAAAGGGGAAAGAAAAAATCTATCATGTGAATCTCCTGAAGAAATATTTGGAAAGAGAAAATCAGGAAGAGACACATTTGCTGACTTTGTCTATTGCAATGGAGATGAAAAAAGAACCACTTTCATCATTTGAATATCTATTACACCCCTGTGAGACCGCTGCACAGGTGAAAATCAGTACACATTTAACGAAAAATCAGAAGGAAAGACTGCAACAGGTTCTAGATGATCATACAGAGATGCTAACGGACCGTCCGGGGCATACAAACTTATTAGAATATGATATGAAACGTATAGATCCAACACCAATCTGTATGAAAGCCTATTCGATTCCTTTCGCTAAGGAGAAAGCTTTGAAGGAAAAGATAGACTATGTGTTGAAGGAGGGAATTATTTCACACAGTGAATCCCAGTATAGTTCCAGTGTGGTTCTATTGAGAAAGCCCTCTGGAGAACATAGACTCTGTATAGATTACAGGAGACTGAATGCTATCACAGAATGTCAGGTAGATCCATTGCCGGTTACAAATCAGCTGTTTGCCAGGCTGAATAAAGCTAAATATTTCTCAAAGATGGATCTGAGCAAAGGCTACTATCAGATTGCAGTAAAGCCTGAGGTTAGACCTTATCTAGCTTTTAGTACCTCAGAGGGACACTATGAATTTAACAGATTGCCATTTGGATTGAAAAATGCGCCCAGTGTCTTCTCTAGAATGATGAAAAAATTGTTGGATCCCCTGAAAAATCCATGCATCACAAACTTCATGGATGATATCCTCATAGCGACAGAAACGTTAGAGGAACACATTAACTCTCTGAACATGTTGTTTGATCGACTTAGAGAAGCGAATTTGACAGCCCGACCAACCAAATGTTGCGTTGGATGTAAAGAATTAAAATTCTTGGGACACACAGTCCATCAGGGAAACATGACCCCTGACCCCAAGAATTTGGAGAAACTGAGAAAAGCACCGAGGCCACAAACAAAGAAAGACGTGAGATCCTTTGTCTCATTATGTGGTTTCTACCAGAAATATATCAAAAGCTTTAACTCCATATGTGCACCGTTAACTGATTTGACACGCAAAGGAAATCCAGATCGAATTACCTGGACAGCACAGTGTGAATTAGCATACCAAGAATTGAAGGAAAAGCTCACAAGCAAACCTATTTTGAAATTACCTGACTTAAGTCAAGAATTCATTGTGAGAACGGATGCTAGTAATCTAGGGTTGGGTGCCACCCTGTTACAGAAGTCAGATTCACTGGATGGGGAATTAACCCCAGTGGCATATGCTAGTCGTAAGTTGAATTCAGCTGAAAAAAATTATTCAACTAGTGAAAAAGAATGTCTCGCAGATTTTTTTTTTTTTTTTTTTTTTTTTTTTTTTTTTTTTTTTTTGCGTTCGCCCGCTAATACTCGAGGCGAAATCTCAGGTTATTATTTTATGTCTAACCTGACATTGATTTTACGTGAGTATCCCTTTATTTCTTGTACAGAGACAGGTGTCCCTCGCCATTCAGGCAAATACTCGCCGATTTCGGAGGTACCCATTGCAGCTGGGTCGGCTCAGGAGCCGCCAGTCCCTGGTCGACGACACTCCTTCAAATTGTCCTCGCCAGGTCTCGAGTTAATCCAGTCCAAATCCCGGTCGACGAAAAATCCTCAAATGCCGTCGCCCGGGTTTGATCCTGTATCACCCGGTCGCCAGAGCGGTGTTGTAACCACTACGCTAGTGCGGCTCCCTGTCTCGCAGTGATATGGGCGATTAAGAAATTCAATATTTATCTGTATGGGAAGGCATTCAAGTTACAAACAGATCACAAACCCCTGGCTTTTCTAGTGCAAGTCAGGCATAAAAATTCTAGGTTACTACGCTGGTCTTTGCTGTTGCAGCCATATCAGTTCAGTATAGAATATATTTCTGGAAAAACTAACCTGGGTGCTGATTTTCTAAGCCGCCATCCGTGCGATGAGACTCAAGGTAATCACCAGGCATAGATAGAAAGTTATCTATGTGTATATAGAATTAAGGACTGACATATAATGTCTGTTTTAAGTGGGGAGAATTGTGGTGAAAAATTCTAATACCCATATATAAATTAGAACATAAATATAAAGCAGAACGAAATAATACGATAGGAAGAAGAATGGAGAAAGACCAGTGCTTTCCCAGTATAGATAACGCCTTGGTTGTATAACGCCGTAATGGCTAACACAAGATTTCTACTTGTCCTAATTCGTTCGTTCCTAATAAAATGCTTGAGCCTAACAATACGGCGATACCCGTAGTTCTAAAAATAGAATGTGTAGTATAATCTTCTGAACGACCTTAATTTTAAAAACTAACACTAGTGCAAAATCGCGCACAAAGTTAGCCTCGGAAAGACAGACGGTACTTAGAAGAGAGAGAGAGGAGAGTTGATGGAGAGAGAGGAGAGAGAGAGAGAGAGGAGAGGAAGACGGACCATTGTAACACAGTCGCGCAAGCCACTCGCTGTGTGTCAAAAAATAAAACCAACTCGCAGTGTGCATGGCCTAAATTTTTTTCAAATAAACAGTGATGAAAAAAAAAACTATCGATACGAGGTTAAGTTTTGAAAACAGGTTTAAATTCTTATTAGGAAACCTGATTTTTTTTACGCAGGGCTCCTGACTTTATTTGATAGTACAGTCGTTAAAGGACTGAAACAGGTGGTAGTTGAATTAAACACTTAACATCGAAAAAAGATCGTATTCTTAACTACACCACTTAGCCCCTTGAAAATCATATATTCGTGTACAGAAAGGCTAGTGGACTAGGAATATGTAATAAATTATCTAAAAAGTCCATTAGATAATTAAATATTGGTAATAAAACATATAGAGAACAGAGACACTGTCATGTTTGGTCATATCTGCTTGGGGATGGAAATCCCTGATTTTTGTGAAACATAGTAGTGGCAGAAAGTCTAAGATAGTACGTGGGAGGCCATTGGCTGAACTTTGAAGTTAAAAGAAATTGGATTGGGTGACCTATGAATAAAAAAAAAAAATGCCTAGAAACGGAGTAGAAGTGAATGAAAATGTTGTAATGACTGGGTACTCTTTTGAATATATTCAAAACGATTGGTCAATACACTGGATATTGGCAGAAGAAATCTTAGAAGGGACGCCATATCGTTACACATTTGAGAGATGAGAGCAAGCAGTGTTATTCTAAATTAAATATAAGATAACAGCTTGGACATACCGCAGATCAAACTGTGTCAGTCATCTTTAGTGTGTTTTCCTTACGAATTGTGGTAAGCTAGACATTTTTGATCTGTATTTTTATTGAAAATTGAATGTGAAATGATAAATTATGTCTGTATATGTGCGGTTCAGTAGCAAACATGAGGCAAAGCCTAGATATTGCTCCACCATGTAAAAGATTGTCAGAGAGGAGTATAACTGCATATATATATATATTGGATTGCCATATAGTAAAATAACACCTATCCTATTGTATGGAAGGGATTACAGTTGGAATTGCAGAGGCGTTGTAACCATTAGGGAGAGGAATACTGGTGTATATTGTCACATGAAAAGCTAGCAGTTGGCCTAAAGCGCTGAACTTTATGTTTGTTTGTACTGTCATGTACTTCTGTGTGGAATAATATTATATACTAGTTAGTAAGAAGGATGCATAACCTTCACTTTCAGAGACCGTGGTATAGATGGTGATATTGCATCGTCCGGTCTGAGTACTGCGTGATCCAGAAAGTTGGCAGCAGACTCCCAGCACAAGATAGCGGCCATTGCCTATCCTATTATCAAACTGAGAAGCAAGCGAGCAGAGGAAACAGGTTTCCTGCAGCTGCAATATGAGATAAGAGCATATCAGCACGTAAAGCCCAACCTTGAATCAAATACCCCTGAAGTGAACTTTGTTAAAAATACAAAAGGGACAGAAATTGTAAAGAAACAGAATCTGTGAATCCCTTAATATTATTTCCACCAATAACAAACACATGAAGTCGTGATGACAAACAACAACCTAGCATTAAAAGCCAGTATTACCTCATCATAATACATCACAACACTACACTTATATTACAATACTATTATAGATCTGGACAAAGATCTTTTGTATAAATTTTTGTACATAAACATTGTGCTTACATTTGATTGTGATTCCTGATTCACATTGTAGTAGGATCAGGATATCTATATATTGAAAAGTTAATACATTATATAAAATTTAACACTTGACTTACTTAAGGTAAATCTTTAAAGTGTTAGGTGTTTGTGATTGTCATAGTGCTGTAAATTGTTGTGAATCTTAACTTAGGTGTTTATCTGTCTGTTGGTTGTTGTGAACTTACACTTCATCACTATCATAACCCTAGTGTTGCGCACATATTCTTTGGCGCATGGATTACGCATACAAAAGTAAAATGTATTTATTTGTCTGATGAAGATATAGTTATCTTTGAATGCATGTTTTTTCGGTCTTAAGGGACAGAACTCAGATTAGGCAATGGGTATTCATTCTGTGAGTTATCGCTCTTTGTAGCGTTCTTAAAAATGGAACTCGGCGGAGGAATCTAGACTTACTTTAATCTATTCTATGTTTGGTTAGGAATAGATTGTTATTGCTTCAGTATGTCTATGGCCTGAATCTATGTGTAGTTCTTGTCTATGTAGGACGAGTATGTCTTACATCTTGATATCTTAGTATGTTTAAGTGGAACTATTTTTCTTATACTGTACTTTTGGGGTCAGGTGCTTGTCAGCGCATGAAGATACGTTAGTGGGTCCTTCGGTGTTAGAAAGCCTATGGCGGGAGTCATGTCGGAGACCTGCCCAAAAAGTTTGTGATCTCTTTTGATTATGGGAACGAAGATAGTTTCTTCGGGGATTGCTAAATCCATGAGTTCCCTAGTGTTCATTCCATAACGCCAGGAGAAGAGCGTTTGAGCTTCCTAGTGTATTCATATGTTAAGGTAAACGTACTTTTGCTGACTTCGTTCATTCCTAGGCTTAAGATAGGCAGACGTTTACATGAATCTACCTATGTCAGTATGTCAGAACGAAATATCATTTAGCAGCACTGATTATGTTTCTATACAGCAATTATGAGGACAGATTATGCTGATGCTTGTGGAAACTTTGATATTCATGAATTGAATCTTTATTGGAGCTTGGTCGTACATCGTTATGGTGAGCGATGTTTACAAGACTAGAAGCCATTTTGAAATGCTACGTATTGTCGATCATCTACCAGAGAACAGGGACGCCCTTATTATCCGATGATGATCAAGAGATCACACTTATGAAAGGAAAATCTATTCTTGGGTGATTTAACATTTGCTCAGAAGATATTTGCTGAATGCTATTTAAAGAAATCTCCGCTAGGGTGCAAGCTACACTTATGCTAAAGGAGGTTCTGTCTAGGAGTCACCGTAAACATTATTGATTAACTGACATGGCTAGTCAGTAAGGCCTGATAAAGATTTGTTAAACATTATATATTAACTGACATGACCAGTCAGTAAGGCCTGATGAATATTTATATGAGATATGGAACTCTGAACGTTTGTATACTGATGTTCCATTGTGATTGCCCTCAACATAAATGCCAATTGATTATTGTACACCGTGGGTCAACAATATGCTATTGATGTCGACCTGTGTTCCTGCAACTGTACCTGTTTTGTCAAGTGTGTGCGTCCATTAAACTGTTGAAACGTTCACGGTAGTCTGTATCCTTAACTTCTGATACGTATGAGTGAGTATTCGTATTTCCAGTCAACTTTACAGAACAGTTCACACATTCGCGTATTAACAGTCACTCTACCACTCATGATACACATTACATCCTTGTCGAGTCCTCAAGACGTTTGGAGCAAGATGACCTGTACACCTGACACTGTGCTTGGTTGTTTGAGTTGACTATTCAGTCCCAGTACATCTTTGCAACGTACACTGTATACCAAGTTACAACAAAGAAGAATACAGCTTTATCACCTAGACATTAAACGAAGTCATCACACAATTCAAGAATAAGTCTGATTGAGGTCGAAATGTGGTAGCAAGCAATGTTCTCTGTAACACACCAACCTTATTAGATACAGAGACCTTCACAGCTGATCTCAGTCAGTACACTAAGTCCCCTATAAATATTTATATAATCCCAACTCACCACATTAACTATGAATGTTCGTTAGATTTCTGATGGACGATTAGCGTCCAGCAGATACGGGAAATGACTTCTCTGGCAAGACTACTAATGGAGCTTAAATTGTTTGTCAATCCAGTCCTACCAGGTTGTCCTACCAGGAGACCTAACCATATGCAGTGTTCTTCAGGGCCGACATAATCCATCCCAGTTGGTGATGAGACCTGTGTCAAGACAGAGGAAGCAGCCCCTGCCATCCTCTGAAGCCCTACTAGAAGTACTTGCCATACTGGACCTGGAGTGCTGGGACAGATTGAACCCCCTGGCAACAAGACAACATAAATTCTGCAGCATCTGAGATGAGTAGTTTAACATGCCAGCAGAACCACTACAGAATAGTCCAATTGTCCTAGGATGACAAATTCATTCTGACAGTGTTCAGAACCATTCATAGAGTAGTGAACATAGCTTATAGTTGTACATTTGAATATATGTGAGAATCTATCTTCATTTTTATAAACTTTACATAACAGAGTCTGTTGTTATTTTTCTTGTAATTTTTAATTGGGATCCTAGTTTTTAGTAATTAAAATCTACACCCTGGGGACAGAGCTATAATTAATAAACACTATTGGGTCATGATATTTTTAATGTGGCTGGGCACCAAATCTCTTATCCATCTATATGTACTTGTTACGTACATTTATTACCTAAGGGGGTAGTCTTCGGTCCTGCCAAATGTACGCACCAGTCTCAATATAGTTATATTATTTGTGCGTTCGATTGATTCACGCACTGACGTGCACAAAGCAGTGTGAGTTGCTTTTGGACGCACGGGTAACCTAGTTTGAAGATTATGACGTCATGTTTTGTATGGGGCAGTACGGACCATTGTGATGTCCGGGGAATATTTCTTGTGTTGTGGCAAGTATGGTGGAAGCCATCCTTATTGCGATATTGGTCTTCAGGTCGAAGCCAATATGGAAAGTATTATGTAAGTTGTCGCCCCTCATATTTGTATGATTAGTGAGTGAAACGTGTAGTTTAAGGCTGCTCCTTGTATCAGTCTAGCGGGGATCCATCTTGTAATGTTATCCCTAGAATGGACCTACGGAGTTGATAGCCTCTGAGATCGATCGTGGAAGGAGGATTCCTACGACGGAAAGAAGTTAATTTGATTGCATTATTCATATGTTTAAACGCCTTTATTGTAATGCCAAAGTCGTGGCATGATTTTGAGAGGTTAGTTAAAACCTAAAGATACTAACACAGATACCTCTTCATATATGTACCATTGAATATATTTTGAGTCTACGTTATATGGAACTATGTCTTGGATAGAAACAGTCTCTTATTGGACGAATGCGGGAGTTCGTGGTATGGGAGTACATGCTTAGTTGGATGACCTCAAGCAAGGTCAACGGACATTTTATCTAGCTTGAACATTACTGGATCCGTATTAATTGAATGTAAGGAACATGTTTGAAAGGATCCCACCACAGTACCAAACCATCATCATTCACCAGAGTATTCTTGTCATGCATTTTTATGTGATTGTCCTAGTCAAGAACAGTGTATCGTAGCGTTGAACTTATGTCGTCAATAAACCATGTTAAACTGTTCTACCAGCCTTCACAGTTTACTTCACTTCACGGCAGGCTTTGATTAACATGCCTGAAGTTTACATCGTTGTGTGTTGAACTTATTTGACAGTTGTGTGGATTCGCGTTTTATTATCAGCACGATAGAAAACCATCTATGGAAACCCAGAAGAAACGCTCTATCAGTAAATAAACCACTATCAGTAAATGGTGGCCGGTGTGGCTTGAATTGCTCAAGATTCAAAACGGGAATTACCTCACAAGTTCCACACTAGTTGAAAGTACGTGGATTCTCTAACAACTCATATCCTTTATAACGGCTAACTCAAGGTCAAGGTACATTGAACCTCAATCTCAAGTTCTACATCAGTGTATGACTACGTGGGACCTCAGCTGTTAGTCCTCATCTGGCAGAACTCAAGTATTCGAAACAGAGTATTTCGTTGTCTCAAGCGTACATCCACGGAGACGAGGCACATTGATTTTTTACCTGCACGCGAGATGAGTATAACGTGTTTTCGTTGTACACTTTATTACGTTTAGCTGTGCCTCATGTAGTTATGTCCACATTTATATTTTTCATGTTACATGTTATATGTGTTGTATTCTTCGTGGGAGGTAGGGAGGTTGATCTGACGAACGAGATCCATCTCGAAGCCAATTCGGGCTCTTCGTCAGACGTTCTGTAGGGCTCATTTTGTAAGTTTCAATTGAGCGATAATTCCGGTACAAGGCTAGAAACCTTGCCGAAGTTCCGATCGCTAGTTGTCCCTTATAACAGTATCTGTTTAGCTGTTTCGTCACGTTTTTAATTGTTGTTTTCGTAGTTATTTTTACTCGTATTTAGTTTTATGATGAATTTTGTTTGTATTATGCGTCCGTCTAATCTTCCTGTCGTTCAGTTTTTTACAAAGCATATGTTTTTACACTGTGTTGTCAATTGTCTTGTGCATTATTGGATCGTAGATGTCATCGTAATTTTTTACGACATTCTATTTTAGTTCCACATTTTCATTTTATTTGATTTCTACGACTGTAGTCATTTGTCTTGATTATCGTGTCGTGTCAGTATTGTACTGTTGTCTGTCACGTTATTGCTTTCACACCATTACATGTTATAAATTACATTATTAATTATTAATATTATTGCCTATTATATAACTTGATTTTACCGTTCTAGGACAGGAACGAAGACCACTAGTTGTAGTAACACTTTTAAGTAGTATTATTACATAATAATATTAAATAATGTCTACCTTAGACTATTTTATTAAGCAAGCTAAGGCGCTTAATATACCTCCGGAAGAGATTAGATCATTTGCTATGACAGAATATAAAGAATCTCAAAGGTTGGAATCTCAAAGATTGGATGCTGAAAAGTTACGTTTGGAAAATTTGAAATCTGAGGCTGAGAAAGATGAAAAGAAGAGGAAATTTATAGCTGAGGAAGAGGAGAAAAAAATGAGACTAGCCGCTGAATTAGAAGAGAAACGATTTCAGCGAGAGGCAGAACAGAAACAAAAGGAGGCTGAAGAAAGACTTAAAATTGAAATGGAAGTTAAACAAAAGGAAATGCAAAATAAACAAAAGGAAATGGAAGAAAGAAGATTAATAGCTGAACAAAATACATTACGACTTCAGCTTGAGATGGAAGAGAATGATAGAAAACGACAGCATGAACTGAAATTAGCAGAGTCAGAATATGAGAGACTTAGGTTAACTCAGGAAACTAATTCTCAGAGAACTTTTGAAAGCCAAACTTCATCCAGACATGACCATTTTAAGGAAATTCACCTTAAATTACCAAAATTTAATCCCCCGTCTGATGACGTGATATTCTTCCTAGATAGGTTTGAGGCCACTTGTGTGTCTTATAACGTGGATAAAACACTGTATTGCACATATTTATCCAGGTTACTTACTGGGGATGCTTTAGCAGTTTATCATACTACCAGTATTAATGAGAAGAATGATTATAATGCTCTTAGAGCCGCACTTCTGAAGAAATTTCAAATGTCAGAAGATTTTTTTTTTTTTTTTTTTTTTTTTTTTTTTTTTGCGTTCGCCCGCTAATACTCGAGGCGAAATCTCAGGTTATTATTTTATGTCTTAACCTGAGATTGATTTTACGTGAGTATCCCTTTATTTCTTGTACAGAGACAGGTGTCCCTCGCCATTCAGGCAAATACTCGCCGATTTCGGAGGTACCCATTGCAGCTGGGTCGGCTCAGGAGCCGCCAGTCCCTGGGCGACGACACTCCTTCAAATGTCCTCGCCAGGTCTCGAGTTAATCCAGTCCAAATCCCGGTCGACGAAAAATCCTCAAATGCCGTCGCCCGGGTTTGATCCTGTATCACCCGGTCGCCAGAGCGGTGTTGTAACCACTACGCTAGCGCGGCTCCCATTGTCAGAAGATGAATACCGATTAAGATTTCGTACATTGCTACCGCAATCAAGCAGAAATTTCAGTGATTTTCTGTCACAAATACGACTCACCCTCGAAAGATGGATCGAATTATCCAAAATTGAAAAGTCGTATGAAGGTCTCTTCGATTTACTGATGCGCGATAAGGTACTATAGTCTGTAAATCCTACATTTCTCGCATTTTTACACGAACGGAAACCTTTATCAATGAAAAACTTAGAAGAACATGCAAAAAATTTTTGCACTGCTCACCCAACAATGGATCTGAGTAATGCGCAGATTAAGAGTGAATTGCCTGTTGCTTTTGCAGCACAACAAAACAATTTCCCACGCAATCGTTCCTTTAGTACTGACAGGTATGTCAATAAGGGAAATAATTACAATTTTAACAATGATAACTTTTACAAAGGGAAGCAATTTCAACAATCTGCTCCATTTAATGTTTCTTGGAACCAAGCTCACAGATCGCGAGATTTTGGTAACAATAATTTTAAAAATAATCAAGGACATTATAATAAACAAAACTGGAGATCAAAATCTCAGGGTTCACAAAACAGACAATTTTTTGGAAATAAACCATTTAACCAACATCATAACGATCATTCTACAAATTATCGGACTCATCCAAATTTTAACTCAGGCAGAAACTACAATTGTGGCAATTTTAATGACAATAATCACAACCGATCGCGCCGACGAGATAGATCGTCGAGTAATACGGGTAGACATTCTAATGTCGCTTTAAGTGATACACAGGCTAACATTGAACAGGGTAAAGTAGCTGAAACTCACAATGCTATGTCTTGTTCTCTTGATTGTACCCAGGTGAAAGACTGTCCAGAATGCTCGACTCTTTTCCAGCCTAAGGCGATCACGACGCTGCGTTGCGGACATACCTTGCCTAGTCTACCTGCAGTCTGTACGGCCACTGCTGCGTCAGTACACCAGGGACAGGGCTCTCTTACGTTTAACAAGGGATTTGTCAATAACATTTCATGCTCTATCCTATTTGACTCAGGTTGTAGCACTGTGGGCGTCCGGACTTCGCTGATCAACCCAAGTTGTGCCACGGGCAGGGTTGTCAAGTGTGTGACTTTCGGCGGCACAGTGGAAACATTTCCCACAGCCATTATAAAACTTCATACACCATTTTTTTCAGGACAGATCCAGGCTTGTCTTCTTCCTGACCCAATTTGTGATGTTATACTTGGTCGCATACATGGTATAAAAGAGTGTACACCACAGCAAATTGCTGAATGGGAAGAGCGACATATTCAAACTGCAAATGCAGTAGTGACTAGAGCGCAAGCTACTAATATGTCGCATGATACACCTATTGAACCTACAGTTCATACTACTTGTGATGATGATGCTCCTATTTCACGGGAGTTGTTTGCAACATTGCAAAAGAATGATGATACATTAAAAAAAAATTTTCATTATGTGAACAAAAAGAATACCAGCAACAAACTTGCAAAATCTAAACATGACTTTATACTTAAAAATGGGATTTTGGTTAGAGTAATACGGGAAAAGGATTCATCCTTATGTTATCAGATCTTAGTCCCATCCTCTATGAGATCTCGTATATTACGACATGCGCATGACTCGCAATGTGCGGGCCATATGGGTTTTTCGCGTACCAAATCCAGAGTGCTTTCGGCATTCTACTGGCCAGGCGTCCATAGGGACATCACTCTCTACTGTCGGTCTTGTTTGATATGTCAGGAAGTTAAGGTACGGGGTCCATTTCATGCGGCTCCTATTCAAGCTGCGGACATCCCGATTAGACCATTTGATAAAATGGCTATAGACATTATTGGTCCGATGCTTCCATCTGCTAGAGGGCATACGCATATTCTTACGTGCATTGATATGTGCACTCGTTGGCCTGAGGCCATCCCTCTCAAGAACACTTCATCTGCCAGTGTAGCAGAGGCATTGATGTTAATCTTCTCACGCATTGGTTTTCCACGGAAAATCTTGTCGGATCATGGGGTTCAGTTCATTTCTGAATCCATGTCTCAAGTTATGAAGACATTAGGAATAGACAGATCTCTTAGTTCTATTTATCATCCGATGTCAAATGGGTTAATTGAGCGTCTCAATAGGACACTCAAGCAGTTGTTGGGTAAGATGACCCAAGACCATCCCCAAGACTGGGATCGGGTCATACCCGCGGCTCTGTTTGCGTATCGCGAAGTACAAAATCAAGCCACGGGGTTTTCTCCATTCCAGCTTGTTTTTGGCATGCAACCACGCGGTCCGATGTCGTTAATCCACGACTTATTGGTTGACGAGAATATTGAAGAGGAAACTCAATCCTCTTATGAGTATGTGATCTCTCTGAGAAAGAGAATCATAGATGCTTGTAGACTAGCTACTGCATCATCCGAACAAGCCAAAGAAAAAGCTCGTCTATTTGCAAACAAGTATAGACGTCTTCGCCAGCTCATACCTGGTGATGAAGCTTTTGTCTTACTACCTGCGCATAACAATCGTCTTTTAATTACCTGGAGAGGTCCTTTCAGGATCATCTCAAGAATATCCGATGTCGACTACATCGTTGATGTTAATGGTAAACATAAAACCTTCCACATTAACATGTTGAAGGAGTATTACTCACGTCCTGATTATCTACAGTCAGTGTTCCAGGCAACTGACGATCCTACACCTCCCATTCAACACTATTCTAGTTTGTCAGTCATCCAAGAAGAAGAATCTTTTTTCGATGATGTACAACTACCAATACCAGTTGTACCACTCCATTCCACTGAGAAATGGAATGATGTTACAATCTCATCTACTCTTTCGGCTGATCAACGTCAGCAAGTCTCTAATATTCTACACTCGTATGAGGATGTCCTCACTGACATCCCAGGTCATACGTCAGTCATCCAACATGACATTATTCTGACTGACGATACGCCTATTCGAGTTCGCCCATATCCTATCCCTTTACACTTTCGTGATAAGGTTGATAAGGAATTGGATGAGATGCTTCAATTAAATATAATTGAACCATCTTCATCACCATATTCTTCTTCTATGGTAATCATTAGGAAGAAGGACAACAATATACGTCTTTGCGTAGATTACAGGAAATTGAACAAAGTTACAAAATTCGATGCGGAACCGTTACCTCTTTTAGACGACTTATTGGAGAGGTTATCTCATGCCACATTCTTTTCGAAATTTGACCTTTCAAAGGGCTATTGGCAAGTGCCACTAACTCCTAAAGCAAAGCCATTCACCGCTTTCTCGACGCCACGGGGTCTTTTTCAATGGAATTTTATGCCATTCGGACTAATGAATGCGCCAGCTACCTTTGTACGCATGATGCGCCGCATATTGTCTCATCGTCCCGATGTCATTACTTATATAGATGACATCTGTCTTTTCAGTGACTCTTGGGATGAACATATTCATGGATTAAAAGCTTTACTTTCTACCTTACGAGATTATAATTTAACAGCAAAACCTTCAAAGGCTTTTGTCGGTTTTCATGACATCTCATTTCTGGGTCACCGCATAGGTCATGGTTTCATGTATACAGAAGACAGTAACGTCTCTAAAATTTTAAACATCTCAGCACCTAAGACAAAAAAACAAGTTAGGTCTATTTTAGGACTAATACAGTTCTATTCAAAATTCATCCCTCATTTGTCTACTATAACTGCACCTTTTTCGTCTCTACTGAAAAAAGGCACATCTAATGTAATAAAGTGGTCGCAGGATCACCAAACGGCGTTAGACTATATAAAACGATTTTTTTCAAAAGAACCTTTTTTGAGGTTGCCTAACAAAAATCTCACTTTCATTCTTCGCAGTGATGCATCTTCTTACGCTATTGCTGCAGTTTTGATGCAGGAATATAACGGCACCTTATTTCCGGTGATGTACGTGTCCAGAAAACTTACGGAGAGCGAACTCAAATACTCCGTTCTAGATAAAGAGCTCCTTGCGTTAGTGTGGGCAATCACAAAACTGGAACGTTACCTCCTTGGCTCACACTTTGTGGTGGAATCTGATCAAAAAGCTCTTACCGCACTGAACTCGAAAAACGTAAAATCATCGAAGTCAGCGCGTTACGCTATAGCGCTTCAACCATTCAATTTTGAAATACGAGCTATTCCTGGAGTGAAGAATGTGTTCGCAGACTGTTTGTCGAGATGCCCAAGCGAACTTGTCGAAACTAAACCACTTCCAGATGTTGAAACATCCTCACCGATAACATGAATAACTGTGTACATTTTCATTGATTATACATCTATAAAGACTGATCATATAACTGAAGTATTCGTATAAATATATCTTTCAGGATATACTTACTTATGGATTATAACATTACTTCTTGTGTAGTAACGTTTTATTAGAACGGGAACAGTGGTATTAGAGTAACATTTTATTAGGACTGCAACATTGGTACTACAGTAACTTTTTATTAGTATGGAAACATTGTTAAAAGCGACAAATATACATTTGTTATTCCTATGGAACATATTACACTACATATCGTGTTCGAGAATATATTTTATCGTGTATGGAACATTGAGAACATCGTCTCGTCGATTACTAACTAGTTGTAACTGAACATTGACAATTATTTATATTGGAATTACTTAGAATATATTAGTAACTGGTTATTTGTTAGTAATTAAGAAATATATAAATTACTATAATTCAATTTAATCTATTTAATTAATTATGGATCACACATATACTAACTTTCTTAGTTGTCACGTAATACCTGCATTCACGGGTCTTAGTTATGATATCTCACTGTTAAGATCACTAGTCAACCATACTAGTGTTAGAAAACATTAAGGGTGTTGATTCTTAAAGTGTTTAATTTTGCATTGCTTCATTTTTGCACATTGTATTTTCAATTTTTCTGTTTTATTGATTCTCTTGTCATTGATTATCATCAGTGTTGCTGTTCATTTTCATTTTTGAAATCATATGTTTCAAATTTTTTTTTAGAAAACTTAGTTGAATTTTATTATCATCTTTTTTTTTTATGGTTTTTTCATTTTCATTGTCAACTTCTTTTACTTCGAATATTACCACATCGTTCCAAAGTAGGTCGATGGTGGATGTGTGCTTTAATGCATACTATCATTTAGTTATATTGATTTCGTTTAATATTCTTTTCTTAATATGGTATAACTTTATGCATTTCATATATATTGTTGTAGTTTTGACTCACCTCTCTCGGGTACTAAGTTCAAAAAAATTAATAGAATTAATTTTTTTAAGGGGAGGTAATAAGGGAGCTGTTACGTACATTTATTACCTAAGGGGGTAGTCTTCGGTCCTGCCAAATGTACGCACCAGTCTCAATATAGTTATATTATTTGTGCGTTCGATTGATTCACGCACTGACGTGCACAAAGCAGTGTGAGTTGCTTTTGGACGCACGGGTAACCTAGTTTGAAGATTATGACGTCATGTTTTGTATGGGGCAGTACGGACCATTGTGATGTCCGGGGAATATTTCTTGTGTTGTGGCAAGTATGGTGGAAGCCATCCTTATTGCGATATTGGTCTTCAGGTCGAAGCCAATATGGAAAGTATTATGTAAGTTGTCGCCCCTCATATTTGTATGATTAGTGAGTGAAACGTGTAGTTTAAGGCTGCTCCTTGTATCAGTCTAGCGGGGATCCATCTTGTAATGTTATCCCTAGAATGGACCTACGGAGTTGATAGCCTCTGAGATCGATCGTGGAAGGAGGATTCCTACGACGGAAAGAAGTTAATTTGATTGCATTATTCATATGTGTAAACGCCTTTATTGTAATGCCAAAGTCGTGGCATGATTTTTGAGAGGTTAGTTAAAACCTAAAGATACTAACTCAGATACCTCTTCATATATGTACCATTGAATATATTTTGAGTCTACGTTATATGGAACTATGTCTTGGATAGAAACAGTCTCTTATTGGACGAATGCGGGAGTTCGTGGTATGGGAGTACATGCTTAGTTGGATGACCTCAAGCAAGGTCAACGGACATTTTATCTAGCTTGAACATTACTGGATCCGTATTAATTGAATGTAAGGAACATGTTTGAAAGGATCCCACCACAGTACCAAACCATCATCATTCACCAGAGTATTCTTGTCATGCATTTTTATGTGATTGTCCTAGTCAAGAACAGTGTATCGTAGCGTTGAACTTATGTCGTCAATAAACCATGTTAACTGTTCTACCAGCCTTCACAGTTTACTTCACTTCACGGCAGGCTTTGATTAACATGCCTGAAGTTTACATCGTTGTGTGTTGAACTTATTTGACAGTTGTGTGGATTCGCGTTTTATTATCAGCACGATAGAAAACCATCTATGGAAACCCAGAAGAAACGCTCTATCAGTAAATAAACCACTATCAGTACTATACATAGTCCTTTGTAGGATTTCGGATAAAGAATTTATCGTCCAGAAAATATCCTGTTTAGTGGCCAGAATTATCTTTTAAGAAAGGTTTTCTAGTGGACTAATTCCCGAGGAGAGACAGTGCATTCAACCGGCAGTCTGGAAGATTTTCCTCTAGTTATTATTTTTATTCTTCCCTCAAACCTGTCGACCTTCTCTTCAAAACCACTCCACGACAATTCTTCAGTGCTTCCTACATAGGAATACCATCATCCTATCTATTCTACTACCAAGAGTAATTCTTGACTAAAGTTCTCTACTTTTTAAAACTATCCTTTAAACCTCTGGCCACAATTCGTGGACCACTACAGCAGATTAGGGAGCCCGCGCCATAAAGAAAAGGTGTGGATATCTTCTGAAATTATGTACAGTTCACCTAATGTTGCTATAAACAAAGTCGTTAGTGTTTTATTTTTCCTAATGTACGATTAGTTTTTGAAGCCTTTGTGTAGAAGAACTATATAATTAAAGTTGTCCTACTTGCGACAGAAGTAAAACTCCACAAATGTGTTTCGTTTCCAAGACATAGCAACTTCAATGTTTTACATAAACTGTCTAATCAACGGCAGTTTCCTGTATACTACATTTTAAGCAGTTGAAAGAAAAAAAGAAAAATTGTTACCCACAGATCTACGTCCGTAAAGAAAGATTTCTGAACCTTTTATGTGCCATGGACTCACTTGATTTTCCTGTTTACGCTGAAGGCCCATTTGATTGTCCAATAAAGACGAAGGGCCCACTCTTGGATAAAAATGTACATAAAAGCATAACTAATAATTTTATATTTTACATTTTAGGCCATGTGCACGGACCCCTTAGAATTCAGCCATGTACCCCAAAGGGAATCGTAGGCCACAGGCTAAAAAATACTCTGCCATAAGGTTTTCTACAAATGGCTCTCTCTGAAATTTCTATGTGTTTCATTTCCAATCGCCTCTTAGACTCCAGACAACAGAGCACATTGTTTCTCATTCACAGATTCCGGAGTGCTCTTGAAACAAATAAATAGTATTGAATGCTCAGTATTATCATTTTCCTCTGAGTTCCTTACAGTGCATGGAGCCCCCACTGTAACTAGTTCCCTTGTAGAAAGCCCGCATAAAACATTCACGTGCTCTTACATTAATGTTTTTGTGGTAATTTGTTTCACATGACGATGTTGCCAGCTCCCATATCACCATCAGCTGCCATCTCCACAACGAAGGTTGGCTGTAATGGATCTCCAACGTCTTCTGTCTCTTGTCTTGGTGGTGCACTCTGGTAGACTCTTTCCTGTCCATCTCTTGATGTTATCTTCCCACTTATAGTCCTGTCTTCCCCTTGCACGTTTGCCTTCAACTCTCCCTTCTGTTATGGTCTTCTGCAAGGTGTTCTAGAACCTTCTATTATTCGCCTTATGCGACATGCTCGAGGGGGCAGTAATCCTCTTCTTTCTGTTTCTCTTCAGAGACCCCCGGGAACTTCACGTTGCAGAATGTTGAGTATAATTAATTTTATTGTTAAATCTGGATTAAATCAAATAGTCCATTTTTTCCCCCCAAGTCAAATACAGTCAGACAATCTGAAGCATCAGCGAAGAAAATTTATTATCATTAACCAAAAAATAGGGAGAAAAAAAAATTGGGTAGCCGAACGGAAAGATAAAAGACAGCGATATCTAAAATAATAGCGTGAAAGCTTCAGATGAAATGATTGGTTGTCACTTTTTCCTCCCTCTGTTTTATTGCTTGGAGTCTAGTGCGGAACATATTGTTCCAGCCATCTGTCCCGATCGTTGTTTTGTGGTAATTTATGACCATGTCTGCACACAGAAAAGATCTGAAAGAATGGTGCAGTCTGCTATTCGTGGTATACCGCTTTTGTGTGTGGGTTATAGTGACAGTCTGCTGCTACGGAGAATTCTGTTTTAATTTCGTTAATTTTATTGCAATCATTGATGTTGCCACGGTTGAAACAAAGCAGCAGAATAATCAAGGGGTGAGGTGGATTTTTAACTATATTTTCTGGTGCAATATTAACAGGCCTGGACTCACTTATAATAACAGCTAGAACTCAAGAGCAAAGACAGGGCTACATATGAAGAGATAAAATCAATAGTTTTTAAAAAATAACTTTAGGGAAAAATGGCATAAGGATCGCTAAGAGACCGTTACAGCAGAGCCAAACTATTCTTTACCAAGAAGAGATAATGTAATAATTTTCAGACAGAGCTAGCAATTGCAGACTGAAATAACATCTGATCAACAAATTAGGAATAGACAGGCGGATATGTTCCCATGTAGGGAAGACAAACAAACAGTAGAACATGGCCTCCAAGACTGTTGGCTTCATGACAGCAGCAGAGTGGCAGCATGGCAGTCTCCAACCCAGTTGAGGGAGAAACTGTATGGTGACGAGAGAAGCCTGAGACGGACTGCCAGCTTTATTAAAAAAAATATAGATGTAGTTATCTGAGAGCAAATGAAGAAGGAAGAACCCAAGGGAAAAACGGAATAACATTGAAAGATAATGAAAGTAACGTTTGCAAAGGACGGAGGAACAAAGAGTTTTCTGTATTATGTGAGGTTTGAAACTCCACAGAGAAAATGACAAAGATCATGAGAATAAATCATTACCAGATTGTACTTGTATAATCGTCACTATAAGATTTGGTCTCACCTTAGCAGCAAAATAAATTTGGAGGAAGCGACAATCATATTAAACTAAGAGTAGGGTAGACAATATATGGAATCATATACGATGTGGGTGCAGATATCATCATCATTATACTTTTACGCGGTGTAACATTACGCCATTCTTCCGATTCATTCTTTTCTAGCCATATTTTTGCTAGTCTCCCTTACGTCATTATTTTGCTGGTACGATCTTTTTCGTAGGAGGTACACTTCCCGAGATAACACTACGTTTTAGGGCTTAAGTTATTCATGGCATGTTTATCTTTTTGATCATAGAAATTTAACGCTGTACGGGGGCGTGGGACAATCGAGTCAACGATTAAGATCCACCTAAGCGGATCTTTTATTCACTTGGCCTCTTGTTTACCCTATACGGGCAATTGCCGTATTTTTGCCCAGTTTAACCAGTAGAGTTGTCTGACATCACATTAGGATTACGCATTGCTTCCATCCAGCCTGGTAAAAGGTGGCAAACAAATTTGGTCGAATTAGGAGGATGGTTGTTTTAGATAACATGTTATTTATTCTGGAGCGATTAGCGAAAATTGCCAGTCCTATGTATGTCTTGATTATGACAATACTGGGGAATTAGGGCAGGTCTTTTCGCGCAATTATTTCTGGCGATGTCAATAATTAGCAAAACTACCCATCTTTTTAGAAGAACGAACCGTACTAAATTATAAAAGATGTATAGGTAAAATATACTAAATAAGACACATTACAAGGTGATTGATTTAAAATGAAAAAAAAACTAGCCAAAACTGCGATTGGTTTGAACAAAATAACTAAGCGAAATTAAATTTCCTGTGGGCGAAATTTCTTACTATAAGATCTTAATGTTTCAAAATTGGTCCATGATTCAAATTCTCACCACTCAGAGAGGAAGACGATAGGTTAAGAGATAGTAGAGATTTCATTATAGGGCGTGCTATAAATTAAGAAGTAACTTAAAAACTTAAAAGTAAAAAACTTCTTACAGACACAGTTCCGAGGAAATCTTTCTCATGTGTTAAAGCTAGGAGTTGTAAATTAACAATTATCATTAGCTCACATTAGAAGACTGCATCTTTACGGCTGCAGTGAAATACAATCGTCCAATCTATGCAAAGCGTCTGGATAACCACCTTTCCCGAAGGGGTAATTTTTCGCATGTTTATTTTATTATTCTTATATGTGTATTTCCATGTATAGAAATGTTTCTTTGTGTAAAGTTGTGAATGAGGCTGGCAACCTCATCGTGTAAAATAAATAGCTATATAAAACCACCACTGCAACAGTTGACGACTGCTTCGTGCAGATTTCCTAGCAAAAACCAATATCAGAGGTAGCCCCATGCTCCATAGGGAGCAGAAAGAGGATGATGATGACATCATGGGATATACATTTTTAAGTCAAAATTTCTATTTCAGACTGAAGTATATTATACTATGATTCATTGGTACTCTTTCGCTCTCCTAACACACTTTCATCTGCCTTGATGGTCTGAGATTTCATGCTCATGAGCATAGAGAAAATTCAGAGGAAGATGAAATGGCGGAGGTAAGCGAAAGGCTCTTGATGCTTACATCAGGAGACAAAATGTTCATGGGAGATTGGATTTTATATTTCACTAAGTTTCTGGATTTAGTTACTCCAGACAACACATGTAGGAGGCAGGTCTAGAGGGCATTCGAAGCGGCAACATTTGTGAGATTTACTCGTGTAACGAACTAGATCCCAAAAGCTATTCGACTCGTGACGGTAGAAGGAACAGTCGAGAATTCACTGAGAACTAGCATCAACTACACCAGCCTCCAGCGGGAACCCATTGTCATCACCTGGCTAGTTAAGTACACATCAGTGACACCATAATGAACACCATAATGGACTAACTTCCAAGGACGAAAATTACTCTTTATACAATATCATATCGCGGAACTGTCTCTTTCTTAAAAATCAACTGCTTTCATTGTTACCCTTGTGTCAACAATTTCCATATATATATATATATCTTTAGTGGGAGTTGATAACTTGGCTGATTGAAAGTATATGGTTGCGCATGTATGACTCATTTTACGAACATAATATACAGAGCTAACATATTAAAAATAAATTGCTGAATTATCTTCAGCTGAAGGCTCAATAAACACCTATCTCACAGAAGTGTGCGGGGGATACAAGTGTTACAAGAACCGAGAGAACTCAGTTTTTTGTAACAGCCATCCTGAAATCCCTGTGAGACTCCCTCAAATAGGATCATAGTCCTTCTATCTATATCACTTCCAATAGTTATCTTAAGCCAAGGTTGCTATCTTCGGAAACTCATCCTTTTACTCGAACTGTCTGGCCATTCGCGGACCATTACGGTAGATCAGGGGAGACAACCCGCGACACGCTACTCAACGAGCATGAGAAAATTACTGCTGCTAGTCCCTTTTGCGTGAAGCCTGTGCTTTACCACTTCATGTGTCAATGCAGTGGTGGTTTGTGGCAATTTTTTGTACATGATGAAGTTGCCAGCCACACATACAACCTCCCATTAGTCGCCTTTTGCGATATGCCTGCGGGAGAGTTAGGTTTTCTATTCTTTTTTCGTCTCGTCAGAGATCCCAATAAACCGCGGGAGATGCAACAAGCATTAAGCAAACAAGCTGAGCATTAGACGCCACAGTGATCTTTTTTTACGGAAGTCTTACAAATAAAATAACACATCGAAGGTCGTCTGAAATGGATCTCTAACGCCCAATGTCTTCTGTCTTGATAGTCAAGTCCGATAAACTCTTTCCTGCTCATTCCATGTCTCCATCTTCCATTTATAGCAATGTCTTCATCTTGCATGTTTGCCATGAAATCTTCTTTCCTATGCAAGGTCAAGGTGTTATGTCTTTTTATGTGACCAAAATATTTATCTGTCTAATTTGGGTCCTTTGTATTATTCCTCTTTTCATTTCTAGTTTTTCTATCACTTATTTGTTTGTAACATATAACATATAACATATAGACCTAAAAATAAAAACATAATAAATTACTGAGGCTGTTTGAAAGCTCATTTGTAATTGAAGCAGATAGAACCAGGCAGGCCACATTTATTGTACATCTTGTAAGACGTTTCGACATATTGTGAACCAAAGAAAACCTGGCTGAAAAAGACATAGGGGGGAAACAAGCACAGAGGTAACTGGGCAGTTTACGGACACTGGATGAAAAAAAGTCAACAAAAGAACTGGAAAATGGCAATAGAGACAGGGAGATAAGAAGTGACATGACCTCCTTGACCAGCTGACTCAACACTTGAACAAGAAGACAATAATCATTATTAACAGAGTGCGAACAGTGGTGTAACTACAATGTACTGGGCCCCCGAGAAACAAATTAAGTGGGGCCTTCCTTATATAATGGGCTCAACATCTATAATCAATATAGGCACATCATTATAAACATGTTACTACTTACTTTATCATCATCATCAACATCACCATTATCATCATCATCACCATCACCATTATCATCATCAGATGCACAGGGCTTTAAAAATATGTTCCAGGTCCTTCTGCCCAATGCCAAGCGCTCGGACCTGTCCATATCTTCCGTATGTCTTTCATTTATATCTCCAGAAACTGGGACAAACTGTGACGCTTAACACAGGAACAAAGGAAATTAAAAGGATACATCTAAGGGCAATGATTCCTTCCGATCTCAACTTTCCGGGGCCCACATCGCGCTGGGGCCCCCGGGACGTACCCGGTCCACCTGAGCAGAAGTTACGCCACCAATTGCGAAAGAAGTGGCTCCTGCATACAATCAACATAACACAAATATGCAACAACAACAAAATGTTTTTCTAAGATGTTCGATTTTTGTTTTTTAACTGAACAGGCTAATCCAGCTAGATTAAAGTTTTACATCTTGAGCTCACAGACTGCATGATGCCGGAAGTTCATGGAAAGACCTGGGTAGAGGAAGTGACGTCTTTTATATCCGGGCTCCATTAGAGCAGAGATCGTGACCCACGGGGCTGTGGAAAATATTGCCTGCGCTCGTCGGTGATTTCAGAGTCAACTGCTCCGAAGGACGACACACGGAAGTAGTAACGTCGATTTAACTCACTCCTGGCTCGCGCTCATGGCACCGTACACGCGAGCAACCCATAAAGGCACTCGCCTCGGTAATGGCCACCTGACCGTTTCCCGGCGCCTGGCATCACGTGACCTACCTTCGTGATCTCGCGCGACATGAGGAGGACTTCCTGTCTAGAGAATGTCTACGACAGGAACAACTAACTATGGGAGTAATGTTGAAAGCTAAAAAAACATCACGCACTAAGAATGTAAGGACTAGCCCCTGTATCATGTTGTCACTTTGAAAGACTGCGAACATCGGTGTGTAAATTGATTAAACACCATTCTGTTGCGACACTCATTTCCGTTACGCCATTATTTGCCTGTGGGATAGAGTTACGCGAACGTTCGAAATTCTAGATGGGGCATCGACATTATTGAATCTATAAACTATAATGAGCGTAGAAACGTCATATCTATAATATAAAAAAAGAAGTAAAAAAGGGGGTTCGGTTAAGTGAAAAATAAAACATATTTTTGCAGCACTTTTTGACAAGATAGCTATTTTTATTTATTTATTTAATCATTTGAATTAAAGATGTAGGAGAAGATGTAGGAGAAGATGTAGGAGAAGAGGGGAAAAAAGCACAAGCTGAGCTTCATTTACCTCCGCCCAGCCACCATCTTGGAAGAGTCTACCATGTTCAACCACATTTTTGGTTACACTTGGGGCATTCAGTGTTACGTTATTTTTCTTTTGTGTTATATTTGCATCATCGTGTAACTTATAACCCAGTGTACTTGGTGTCAGTTTCTTACGTCACAATTATTTGTTTGTATTTCTTAGTTATTCACAGTGTAATGTACGTGCAATGGCTGAGTGTTAATTTTGTTGGTTCATGTGCTTACAAATTTCCACCGTCCCTCTCCCCCTATTGTGATTGTTGTATGTTTCTTTTCTTTTTTTTTTTTTCATTGTGCGTATACATCATTTGAGTGGTATTTCTTTATTGTTATGATAAACAATATTTTTATGTTGATATTATTATGAAACAAAACTGTATCTAGATCAAGCAATGTCTGGGCATTTACTTTTAAAATCAATACACAATACAGAAACAAAGTCCCTACATAATTCAATGAAGGAAATGTTCACGGGGAAAGACATGTGCCTTGAGAAAACGAAGCAAACACACTAAAAGGCATATCAGCCAATGTCACAGAAACTCAGATGGGTTATACGAGACACAGTGTAATGTCTTGACGCCTGACATCCCTTAGCTGTGTGATATCATATTTTTAGTGACGATTTCTTTGTTTCATAAAATATTTTATTCTCAAGAAATGCGAACCAGCATTAAGTCCATTACGTGGAGCGAGTGAACAACCGGTCTCAGGGGGTCTATAGTTTCAATTGTCAATGCTTTACGTTTTTTTCCCATGGACAAGAGAATGATTTAGTCACCGATGCCGCCTTGTTCCACTGCCTCTTATCATCTTATTTTTTTTTTTTTTTTTCCGTTTTATCGCGGGATTCAACGAGAATGGAAATCAGAGATATCTGTGCAGAGAAACTGGAAGCTGTGATGTTGCTGCATGGTAGAGAGAAGTAGATGTGTGGAAAGAATACGTACGTTTGAAGGGCGAAAAAACAGACTTAGCAGAAGGTTATAGTCGTTGTACATGCTACTTCTGGTGATGATGTAGTGTGAAAAACGAAAATGTTAAAGATCCAAAAATTAAGTATGCACAAATAATACAGAATTATAATACAATATCTCTCTCATTAATTTTTAATGTTCAAGGAGCTTGGAGCTATTACAGTCGCTTTTTTATGTGCTTGTGAAGTGGTGGAATCTGGAGCAAATTAATTTGCGTCTCATGCAAACACACTCCCT
Source organism: Oreohelix idahoensis (assembly GCA_024509875.1). Taxonomy (NCBI): domain Eukaryota; kingdom Metazoa; phylum Mollusca; class Gastropoda; order Stylommatophora; family Oreohelicidae; genus Oreohelix; species Oreohelix idahoensis. The sequence continues at coordinate 128,742 of JAMPIV010017116.1, read as the reverse complement.
TATTCGACTTTTGCTTAAATCAGGACACTACTCTGGATAGATAGAAGAGAGGCGACTGTTACATTCACAAAATACGATATTACTTTGTTTAGTTGAGACAATAAAAGGTTCGCAGCCTGGAGTCAGGGGATCAATCACTGTTGGTAACTCTCTGTCATGTAGTTCTCTTGCAACATGTATTTTCACCTTCAAAAACTGCTAACTCTGACATTCAAGAGAATAGTGAGTCTAATAGGTAGATGGACTAAATATGTTTTGGCCAGGATTACGTTTCTACTAAGACTAACCGGATTTTGTAAAATTGTTTATATATATATATATATATGTGTGTGTGTGTGTGTGTATGTGCGTGCGTGTGTGCGTGCGTGCGTGCATGCGTGTTTGTATACGAGCAAGTACCCGCCAAAACATGACATGAAATAATTACGGTACGTTGTGCTCTTTTTGCTGCATGACCATTCCATTTCAACTTCACTGAACCTATGTGCCCAAAACTATCATGACTTATGGTCAATGTCAGTGTACCATGACTTATGGTCAATGTCAGTGTACCATGACTTATGGTCAATGTCAGTGTACCAGACACAGAAAAATTAAAGGCCTGCATGCACTTTTATTGGGTTTTCAATTTAGCTTTCACGGTGCAATACGCACTTTTTCCACATTTTCTAAAAAAGCTGACGGTATTTTTTCATTTTCATATTTTGCAGCTTCTCGTGTAGTTATAGTGCATATATATTTATTGTGCACCGTCTTCTGTAATTTATTGTGCAGCCTCTCAGACTTAAAATTTCCTTACATCTCAAAATTTGCAGAGGAGCCAGAGTCCCAGAAAACTCGAGACGAACATGAATCCGTAAAATACAAAATTCAAAATACAAAAATGAGAATTACGTCTGTTGTATCTAACTACACTGCTCAGAATGCAGTACAATACGAAACATTGGTTACAATATTTTGTTTTTAACTTCGTTACAAAATGTAAAGAATACTGGGTTAATCATGCAAGAAAGTCTAAGGCATTCTTTCACAGACTTCCTATACTTTTCACTCACACACACACACTCACACACACACACATAAACACACACACTCACACCCACAAACACTCACACACACACACATATGCACGTATATATATATATATATATATATATATATATATATATATATATATATATATATATATATATATATATATATATATATATATATATATATATATATATAATTGCCACAATGTGGCGTATTTAGAGGAAGGTTTCAGGGTTTTAAACTCCTCCCCCCCCCCAATTAAAAAAAATATGCTGTTCAATCTGGAAGCTCACACAATTTTTCCGCTTATAAACATTACTTGTTTTGATTTAAGTTTATTAATTTATTAAACAGTATTCTCAGTTGTTGATCAGAATCGGCGTCACTGCACTCTGGGCAAACCCATAGGTGTTCATTCTCCCTCTGTAAATGTCCAAGGATACGAATGCTAATTGTCCCTGTTGCGTGTTGATTGTATATACGCCGAATGCACCTTCTCATACGTCCAACCCTGCTGGTCTTTCGTTTGGTGCCAAAGTCCAGCAATCTTAGCCTAGATGATTCATCGATTGCAGTAACATTCTCTAATAGGCGATCATTAATTGCCCTCAGTATCTCTCCCTTGTCCAATGTACCTTCTATGTGCCGAGCAAACAATTGACACTTAGGAGATAATTTCATCTGATTCTGAAAAAAATCTAAGATTCGCTGAACTTGTAGATGGCACGGGTACTCATGTGAAATACATGGCTTAGTAAAGGGGCTGGTCCTATGTCTAACATCGATGAATATTGGTTGAAGCTAGAATTCTTAGCACTCCAAACCATACAAAATATATTAACAATCAACCAAAACTGTTTACTTTCTTCAGAATTTCATCCAGTGAGCAAACAGAAATTAACTGCATTAAACGTGATGAAAACCCTCGCAGTGTTTTGTCAGTCCTCTCCATCAGTGCGTGGCGTGATCTCCGAAGATCTGCAGTAGTAGACTTGGAGATTAGGACAAGTGGGTGAGAGTAAATGATAGGTTAGAAAAAATATATAAAGGTAATCTATTTAAGAAATGCTTCCTTTGGATATAAGAGCGCATTACTATGAGACTACCGAGAACTAAAGGGAAGGCAACAGATGAGGACTTTTGATCTACTTCTATTGCTTTAAGTTTATGAGAATGGTGGCAGGGATATAAATTCTAGATATTTTAATCTGCGTCAGCCAGTAGATCAATAAAGAAGTGGGTCGCTTTCTGAATTATCCAATAAATAAAGAGATCGAGGGCAACACTATGCCGTGAGAACAGTTTCAAGGATGTTGACTAAAAATAAACGAATGATAAAATGTTAGATGAAAAAACAGACAGTCCGAATAAAAAACAAACAGGCGAATATCCTTTCGGCGCACCATCTCATCTAGTAACAAATGTTTTCCTATCATTATCCCAGCACCTGTTCTCTTGCATGTCTCTCATAGCTACGAGCTATATTTAATTACTGTGTGATCACTCTGGCTATGTCTAAGAATTGTCTTTCATTCTTTACTCATTCTCGAGAGTGATAAACCTACTTTTTATCCTCCCACATTCTTATATATTATAACCTCTTCGCCGTCGCCATGTACCCCCCCCACACACACACACTCGCAGTCTCATCTGTTACCCGTCTCATATTACCAGCTTCACATAGAGTTCAAAATGTATGGATCGAACATTCCATAGAACTGTTGAATATGAGATCGTCGTAGCAACTATACCACATTTTGAAACCTACGAATTTCTATTTGCCATTTCTACGTGGATGATAAGCAGATTGTCAGCAAACATCCAAATTATATCTTATCAATAGGGGCACCGCAGATGAATTATTCAGAATTAAAACGGTCTGGGTACTAATGTTTTCCAGGGTGACATGATGTATCAGTTGAGTAAATAAGGTTATTAGTTCAAGCTTAACTGTTTAATGACATGTCAAGCAAATTGAGGGCGTGGTATGCATGGATTAACAGCCAATCCTTTTGTTTGTCACAAAATGTAACAGAACCGCATAGACATTGACAGAGTCAGTTCTGAATAGCGGAAACGACGTTACAGCAAACTACAGTATATGGATTCAAGAACAGACCGCGTGTTTGGAACGGACGTGATTGGTCATAGTCAGATAATCGAGGCAAGATGAGACAAAAGTACAGTAAACATTGGACAGAAATCCGTCATACATAGAAACCACACTTTTCTCATTATTCTAATCAAGGCTGTGGAGTCAGAGTCGTGGAGTCTGTTGTTTTTTAGTGGAGTCGTAGACGGTTAAATATGTCCGGACTCTGACTCCGAATTTTGTGCCATATACATAAACAGTAAAAATTGTAGTCGGAGTCGGGAATCGAAGTCGAACTTCTAAAATTTCAGGAGTTGGAAAATTTTTTAGCCGACTCGACGACCCTGGTTGTTAATACACTTTATTGACGTTTCCAAAAGGCCCGTGAGAGTTCTGTAATACACAGTATTTTGTTCTGTTTTTTTTTTTTTTTTTTTTATCAACCTGTTGAACGTCGGATCAGCAGAGTGCTCTATAGCGGCAAAGATACCGGGTTCGAAATCCCGTGGCGTCACCCTCCAGTCTATCCAACTGTAAATCGATGGATATTCCCGCAATGCAGCGGTGGATTGAATTCAGAGTTCCTTCTCTTAGATAAGCTACCCAACCAAGGATCACGAGCCCTATCTGCCCGAAGCTGCTGGTTTTGAGGCGCCAGTCACTCGCCTTCGCCCCTTCTCCTGTCAGTGGAAACAGTTCCACCGGGCTCAAAATGAGCCACACGGGAAGGCCGGGAGCTGGACTTGGTTGTCAGAGGCTGCTTGAGGCGCGTGCTATAAAAGTATGTATCTACAATGAGAGTTTATCCTCACTACAACTCCCGGCTGTAACAACCTTTGGAACCATATATATATATATATATATATATATATATATATATATATATATATATATATATATATATATATATAATATATATATATATATATATATATATATATCTATATATATATTTATATATATATATATATATATATATATATATATATATATATATATATATATACATACGAGGGGCGTTCAGAAAGTAATGCACCACATCGTTTTTCTCAGCTAATAATGAAGATAGAAGCATGAAATTTTGCACACTTCAAATATGGCAAGTGTTAATTGTGTGCACTAAATTGCACTGCAACCGGCCAAATAATACGGCTGCCCTAAACCGTTAAATTGGAGCGTGTTAGCAACTTGCGTTATAAACAGCGAATTGTGATAGAATTTCTCGTTGCAGAGAAGGAAACTGTTGTGAATATTCACAAGCGTCTATGTGATGTGTATGGAAGTTTTGCAGTCGACAGGAGTACAGTCAGTCGCTGGGTTCAGAGAATCAAAGAATCAGGAAGTGGAGATACGGAGCTGCTTGATCGGCCGCGCTGTGGACGTCCTGCCACAGCCACCAAAGCAGAAATGTTGAAATGCGCTGAGGGCATTATTCTTACAGATAGGCGAATCACTACTCAACAATTGGCCTTACAGCTGTCAGTCAGCATTGGTAGTGCAAATGCAGTTATAAAAACTCTCGGATTTTCTAAGGTTTGCGCAAGATGGGTTCCTCGAAGTCTCACAAATGACCACCGATTGCAAAGGAAAGCAATTTCTTCTGAATTGTTGGAGCGTTTCAATGCTGATGGAGAGAACTTTTTGGCTAAGATCGTTACAGGCGACGAAACATGGGCACATCATTTTGAACCTGAGACAAAAAGACAGTCAATGGAGTGGCATCATCCGCAATCACCAAGAAGAAAGAAATTCAAGACAATTCCTTCAACTGGAAAGGTCATGATCACTGTCTTTTGGGACATTGAAGGTGTGATTCTTGTGGACATTATCCCAAGAGGAGAGACAATCAATTCACAAGCTTACATTAAGACATTGAAAAACCTCAATCAACGTTTTCGCAGAATTCGGCCGCACAAGAATCCAGCAGACCTGCTTCTCCTTCACGACAATGCGCGCCTTCACACAAGTCTAGCAACACGGGAAGCAATCACCAAATTGGGTTGGACTGTACTACCCCATCCACCCTATAGTCCCGATTTGGCACCCTCTGATTTTGATCTATTTGGTCCACTTAAAGATGCACTCCGTGGGACAAGGTTTGAAGATGATGAAGGAGTGATTCATACAGCAAAGAAATGGCTACATGATCAAGACAAAATCTGGTACGGGCTAGGAATACATGCACTTGTTTCGCGCTGGCATAAAGCCGTACAAGTTGATGGGGATTATGTTGAATAATACCGATGTTTACATGACATATCCATGTATATTGTGTATAAATTTCATGCTTTTTGAATAAACAGCTCCTGAGAAAAACGATGTGGTGCATTACTTTCTGAACGCCCCTCGTATATATACAGTAGAACTCCATTTATCCGAACCCCATGGGACCGAGCATCGTTCGGATAATCAAATGTTCGGATAATTGGATTACATAATGTATCGAGTACATGTACACATATTTCTAAAAATAATTAACCATCACAAGGAAAATACTCTATAAAACATATTTACTTGTGTTGTAATAATAATACCCACACTGTATTAGATCACTGTATCACCAAAATCTTTCATTACACTGCAGTGCATGTACTACTTGTATTAATTATTTTTGTTAAGAAAGAGAAATGTTTTCAAAATAACATTACAAACGATTCAAAACCATGCGCAACTTACGTATACATGTACTTGCACAGATGTAGCCCACTATTTAAAATAATGAGGAATCCTCTTTTGCACCAAACTGGATAGTCTGCTTTTGGCTGCTAAGTCCCGCATTCTCTTCAACAGCAGAAGCTGTGTAGGACAGCTGTCATCTTCTTGCTCGTACCAAGCCATCGCTGTTTCTAGTGCTATAAAGGCCTCTTCAGGACTTGGTCGACGCTTTGGATTTTCTTCATAATCTACAAGTACATCTTGTACTTCTGAGGAGTCTTCATCATCGGTCACTACATGTATTTGGTTTTCTTCTTGCACAAAAGACAAAATTTCTTCGTCATTCAAAAACTGAAAACCAGAATCATTATCATCTTCTAGCCACATGTGTGCATCATCTTTGTCACAGTCCGAAAATCCGGGCATTGCTTGAAACAGTTCCACAACTTCATTTATACAATCATCATTTGTATCCACTGCAGTAGTTTCATTTCCTCCTTTTTTCCCAAGCAATCTATTCCAAGCCTTGTTGAGATTATCTTGTGACAGGGTGGTCCAAGCATCAGCTAACATATAGCAGCAGTCTTTGAGATTAAGCTTTTTGGAAAACGCCACCACACTTTCTTCATCTTCAGCCAACAATAAACGACGCATGACTTCCTTCTTGTACATCTTTTTAAGCTTTGCTATAACACCCTGATCCATTGGTTGAATCAGTGCTGTTACATTGGGAGGCAGAAAAATTACTTTAAAATTTGCATCAACTGCATTCAATGTATCCGTCTCTGGGTGAGATGGTGCATTGTCCAGTAGAAGAATTACTTTTCCAGTTTTTTTTTCTTGTTCTTTCAACCTCTTCACATTTGGGATGAACTGATTTGTATACCAATCAAGAAATATTTCACTATTCATCCAAGCACTCTTCTGTGCTTTGTAGCACAATGGGAGACATGTCACATTCTTTAAACAACGTGGTTTTTTGGCTTTGCCGATCATTAGCACCGGTAAACGATGACTTCCACTGGCATTCGCGGCTACCAAAATTGTTACTCTCTCTTTGCACTTTTTAAACCCAGGGGCAGCTGCTTCGCGCTGAGATGCAAGTGATTTTTGAGGCAATGATTTCCAGTATAAGCCAGTCTCATCGGCATTATACACATCATCGAGCAAATAACCTTCTTCTTCCAAAAAAGCCAAGAATGTTTCTTTAAAATTTTCAGCGGCAGTTGCATCGCTAGATAAAGATTCCCCTTGAATCTCCAATTCTCGTAGCCATGACAAGATTTAAAGTTTCTTAACCATCCCTGGCTAGCCTTAAAGTCAGGAGGACCGTCAAGTTGATTGTTGAACTGAAGTGCCTTTTCACACAATAGAGAGCCAGAGATAGGTTCCCCTTTGCTTCTTCTTTGCACAAACCATATATACAAAGCCTCTTCCAATTTCAAAACTTTCACATTTCTCATGGTTTTATGTTTCTTTGACCCATTTTCACTATCCAATTTCGATGCAAAACTCATAATTTTATCCTTGTTACTTTTGATGTCAGAGACGGTAGCTTTCCCAACATTGAAAATCCTCGCAAATGAAGACACAGTTTCACCTTTTCCTAGTCTCTTGATAATTTCTGTTTTCGTTTCAATTGACAAAACATTGCGGTTCCTTTTATATGCTTTAGGCCTACTGGAAGATGCCAGATCGCACAGAGAAATACGTGTACACCAAAATTATTCTGCTGTAGTAGCAGACACAATTATTTTAAGTTGAACTGTCTGTTTAGCCTGTGTTCTGCCTAGAACGCACACGTACACTTGATTGGTAAACCAGATATTAACTCACTTTATGATCTAACTGACTTCCTGTACGTAAGCGACCATCCATTAGCCCATCTCATTGTCTACAAATTGTTCGCACACATTTGAAGCTTGCCGCATCAAAAGATTCAGAACTGTAGTCTAACGTGACTGGTGGCGCCTGATTTTTTTTTCTTTCTGGAAAAAGTGTTCGGATAATTGGATGTTCGGATAATTGGGGTTCGGATAAATGGAGTTCTACTGTATATATATATATATATATATATATATATATATATATATATATATATATATATATATATATATATATATATATATATATATATATATATATATATATATATATATATATATATATATATATAACAAAAACAAATGGTTTTTTTTTTTTAAATTGCATTAGCTTTGAATCACATCGTCCTTCTGAGGCCAGGTTTTTTTGCAAAACATCGATAGTCTCCACCCAATTAGATTTATAGCAACAGCAGACTTTTTTTTTAATTCACTTTTATATTTTACTAATTTACTAGTAAGCTGTATAACATTATCTTATAAACACTTACCTAGAATTTCTCCACTCCGTTATTATCCGGGAACATGTATTTCCTTCCTGGCAGAAAGTGTGAATTTGTAACATTACGTCTGAGCTGAGGCGCACGATATTACAGTGAAAGAAATGTGCAATGTTCCCTTGCAATGGCCGCCGCCTCTTAACGCCAAAAATTGATAGAAAAGAAACCGAAGCACACAGTGTGAAATTATTGTTAACACTTCTTTACGAAATGATCATGAGATGTAGAGGCAATAGTTGTTTGACGCTGGTCAGATAATCACAGAGTTGCTGCTTTAGTATATTTTAAAATAAACGGAGCCGTAGATCATGACTGAATAAAACTGGGTCCATCTCTAAACTCAATTCAGAAAAACTTTTTTTCCTGGCAGAATATAAACCTACAGCCGCGCAGGTTATTACCGAAATTTGTTTTTAATAAATTACTATCATTTTTAAAGAACAAGAAAAATGGAACAGAAAATTTCAATGTAAAAAGATAAAAAAAAAGTGTCATTATATTAAACTGGTCGTTTTCGTGTTGTCTATATTATTCATTTTTACCGCACACTGAGCTTCAATCTGCAATTCATGCTGGAAAAAAAAAATAATCTACAATAAGATTTGAGAAACATAAATGCATTATTTTTTTGGGAGAGAGCTCCAGTGAACATCACCTGCGGCATTTACAGTGTGGTCTAACTCAACACCCTGAAATTGTGTGCTGTAAGAGTACATTCTCCACTGCACTGTGGCGGTGGGGAGGGGGGGGGGGGCCTCACGGGACTTCGCACCAACTAGAAAAATCCATTGGGCCGACTCTGATTGTGCTGCTACAGATTATTCGAATAAGTAAGATTTTCAAAGATGTTAAAACGGAGCAAATCAAGCTACGTAATCTACACCTACTACCACAAAGAAGAATCTATTATAACAAAACTGGTCATTATTGTCAGACTTCGTTTCGTCTCGGGACTCCTCAGCAGAAAAAAAGTATCTCTACAACACAAATTTTAACCACGTGGTTCCCGAAGAGAATAGAACTATTGTACCCTCAGGCAAGTCGTACACATTAACTTATGCATGGGGCTGGCAACCTCATCATGTGACACCACCGCTACAACAGCATGTCAATACTTGGTGTAGGCTTTCTGCCAAAGAAACAGATGCAGTGGTGGTTCCATGCTCCGTAAGGAGCACAAAAGGAGCTGATGAATATACTTTAATCAGGGAAAACGTGAGCGGAAGTGACTACTACAGCTAAGTCTACCGTTAAAGAAGTTGAATTTTTACATGCAGGATATACCTAACACAGTTGACGAGAACACAGATCTTGTCCCTCCAGCTAAATTTACAATGATTATTTTTTTAATGCGATGTTTAGGCAAAAGATGAATTGGATACAAGTGAATACAGCACACATTTTGTTCCTCTAGCTAAACTTACAATGATTATTTTAAAAGTGATGTGTTTACACACGATGGACCGAGCACGACTGAAGAGAGCACAGATCTTGTCCCGGCAGCTACAATGTTTATTAAACAGTGAAGTGTATACACACGATGAATTGGACACATGTGAACACAACTGAGATCTTGACCTTGCAACAACACTCTTTATTAAAAGTGATGTGTGTGTGTGTGTATATATATATATATATATATATATATATATATATATATATATATATATATATATATATATATATATATATATATATATATATATATATATATATATACTGGGCACAAATGAAGAGAACGCAGACCTTGTCCCTGTAGATACATTGTTTAAAAGTGATATGTATACATACACATAATGAATTCAACACAAGTGAATACACCACAGATATTATCCCTGAAACAACACTGTTTATTAAGAAGTGATTTGTATACCTACACACGATGAACTGGTCACAAATGAAGAGATCACATATATTGTCCCTACAGTTACACTGTTTAAAAGTTAAGTGGATACATACACAACACTAGTGAATACAGCTCAGATCTTGCCCCACCGGCCATCCAGACTGAGAATGACGACCTCTTTCCCTTTTCGAGCCTATTAAGGTAAATTGAAAACAGCCATTGGAGGGGTCTGTGACATTTGTTATTTGGGGAGTTTGGTGTTTGCAATATTAATATAGATAATGCGTCTGGGCTGAACTGATCCCAAACGCTGCAAAACGTTCTGTTAGTTCCTGGAAACGTTCTGTTAGTTCCTGGAACTATGAAAGGATAGAGAATAAAACCAAATTAAAAAAAAAGAGCAAGAAGGGGAGCGTGGGGTGAAAAGTTGATTGGATCAAAACAAAAAAAACTAAAATGGACTTCGGCACGTTCCTTTACGGGTAAATCTCATTTCTCCATTTCCCATAAATGACCTTTGACCTAATTACTTAATGGACTCTTTTCATTCTGTCTCACGAGAGTCAAATCGATTTAGAGCCCTCATCTAACGCTATGCAAGTTACGGCAGAGTTAAATGACCAGATCATCTACCATCTCCGCATCGAAGGTCGCTGTAATGGATCTCCAACGTCGCCTGTCGCTTGTCTTGATGGAACACTAAGATTCTGTCCTGCACATCTCTTTGATTGTTTCTTCTCATTCATAGCTTTGTCTTCCTCTAGTCTGTTTGCCTTTCTTTCCTCCCATTATTTATTCATAATGATTACCCTTCACCTGTTCTAGGAGCATATTCCTTAAATAAATGCACACTAAGTCCCCTTGTCATGTGCCATCAGGGTCTGCCCTGACTTCGTTATGCCTTTCAGTTATCGTTCTGGTTAAATGCCTAATAAAGCAAGCAGCAGGTTTCCTCAGCGTAGGTCCTATTAGTTGATGGTGTCTTCTACTCATCTCTTGTTCCACTGGTGCCTTACTGGGTCTTGTCATCAGTTCCATTGATGATCTTGTCACATCATTTCAATCCTTCTATTCTACACAAGCACCCATTTATGGCCAGTCCGTAACTTCTTAGCTATTGTTTTTGTTGTTTTCCATGTGTCACAGCCATACAATAAGACTGACGACATCTGAGTTAAAAATTCTTATTGTGTGTGGACTTGATTTCTTCTGATTTCCATGTTTCCCATTGCATTGAAAGCGTCTCTTGTCTTTTGTATGTTTATTTTGATACCATGATCTGTTCCTTAAACTGTATCTACTCTGCTGCCAAGATATGTGTAGGATTCTACATTTTGTAGAGATGTTTCTTCAAGGGTAATTTTTTTTTTTCTATAATTTACTTCTTTTTTTTTTCATAATCTTTCTCTTTTGTCCAGTGTATTTTCAGACTCAAAATTCGATGTTTTAATAACCCAACGTATAAGCCAATGTATAACCCAATGTATAAGCCAATGTATAACCCAATGTATAAGCCAATGTATAACCTAATGTACAACCCAATGTATAAGCCAATGTATAAGCCAATGAATAACCCAATGTATAACCCAATGTATAAGCCAATGTATAACCCAATGTATAACCCAATGTATAGCCAACAAGAAGAGAAATGGTGACATAGGCACCTGTTGCACTCCAGGTTTTTTTTTAAAGGAAATTGGAAGGAGAGCAGACTCGCATCAGATGATCATTTGTCTCCGCTCATCCACCATTTTGGTCTACCCTGTTCAACCTAATTGTCGGTTATAACTAGGGTATATATTGTCATTTTATTTTCAGTTTTGTGTTAATATGAAATACCTAGCGTTATTTGCAGTTGTCTGCTCTTGATGGTGACAGTTTAAATTAAAATTCCTTGTTTTCTTACTTTTGTTTTTTTTGGCAGTTTTCCACCTCTATCCCAGATAGTTCTGTACCTTGACCTTCGTGAAGAACTCTGCATGTCATGTCTTCATGCATTTTCTTTATGATAGGTCAATAATCGTAAGGACTCCACAATGTGTCACCAATTTCCAAAATGACTCTCTGTCTAAACTTGCAAATGTATTTTTATAGTATACAAATCCAACGTAAAGAGGGAAGATCAGTTCCAAACTTTGTTCAGGTATTGTGCTCAATGCGGCTGCCTGGTCTATCGAGGATCAGTTGTGTCGAAAACCTGCTCGTTCATCTCTCCGTACTTTCTTATTTAGCTCACATTTTTATCTGCGCACCATCCTCATAGTCAGTTATCACTGCAGGAGGCTACTAAGTGTGTTTGTTTGTTTGTTGGTTGGTCATGCGCAATGTCCAGTTTGATTGGTTAATTTTGTAAATGTATTAGTTTATGTTTTAAGTTAACACGTAAATATGATTACTTAAACTATAACATAACAAACAAACAATATATATATATATATATATATATATATATATATATATATATATATATATATATATATATATATATATATATATATATATATATATACATATATATATATATATATATATATATATATATATATATATATATATATATAGTTTTTTATTACCTGGCGTACAACACGAAATAAATTATTATAGTGGATATTACAAGTAAGTCAACAGAACCAATGCGGTATATTAACCACAGCTATGAACTCTACATATTCTAACTCTAAGATATCACAGATTGAACAAGATATTTACCATCAACAAATTAAAACCACCAAACAAAAAAACAAAAACAAAAAATGTTTCAAACATATACTTCTAACTAAAGCTGATATTATGACATCAGTATGATAAAACACTTTTTTTTCTTTTTAACCTCTACTCATTTACTGTTATTTTTTTCTGCGACCACATCCACCTCCTAGCTAAATTTTTTAAAATTCCCTTCCCCTTTCTCCCCCCCCCTCCCCCTCCTTCTTCCCCCCCCTCCCCCCTCCCCCCCCCTCCCCCACCCCCCTTTTCCTTCTTCTCTGTGGCTGCTATTTTTCACGATTATATTATTAATGTTGGATCTGAACGAAGCCTTCACTTTCAATCAGGCAAATGGCATCTTCAGGCATCTACAACCAATCGAGTTGATGGAACTATGAGCCAGGGCCCCCTTGGTTTGTGAACCAATCTTGCTAATGCAGGCTCGGTCACATATCCCCGAAAGCTCTTGATGAAAATGAGAGATGATTAAATCAAGCAATGAAAGATGAGACGTGGAGTATTTAGCTTATTTTTTTTAAAGGTTTGCTTCAGCCACGTGTGTATGTGTATATGTACATATGTGTGGTTTTTCCTGTTTCTGAGAATTTTGAAAAAAGGAGAGAAGATTTTCACTGGTGCAAAATGTTGTGCTAAGAATGCTGTTAGAATTTATGTGCGCGTATTTCTCTCTCTCTCTCTCTGTCTGTCTCTGTCTCTGTCTCTGTCTCTCTCTCTCTCTCTCTCTCTCTCTCTCTCTCTCTCCCTCTCCCTCTCTCTCTCTTCCCCTCTCTTCACCCCCTCTCTCTCTCTTCCCCTCTCTTCACCCCCCTCTCTCTCTCTCGCTCTAAAAATAGATTCTCTCTTTGTATATAAGAAAAAAAAAGTAAAGGTAGTCCCATATCATATACTGCCGTAGGGGAGTGAAGTGTTCAAGACGTCACTATACTAGGTATAGCTTCGAGAGGTGGGGTGACCAGTTCCCTTCCTCGCTCGCTTTTCCTTCCCTAACTCAAGAGCAGAGTCAGGTGCACAGTTACAGCTGGGTATACTGGAGCGTGACGCCACCGTGTTTTGAATCCGATACCTTTGCTGCTAGTGTATTTAAGTATACGTATATATAAACGTCCCGTGACGTTCCTGGGAGGTTTCTGAAGAAACAAAGGAAGAATAGGACTAATTCAACCTCAGGCATGTCGTACAAGGCAACTAATATAAGGTAGTGCATGAAGCTGACAACCTCATCGTGTAAAACAAATTGCCACATAAACCACAGCTTCAATATCATGTGACTGTTTAGTGCAGAATTCTTACAAGGGATCCAGCTGCAGTAGTGCTCCCATGCCCCATATGGAGCACAAAGAATAATGATTACTACAAACAAACATAAGTCGATCCAGTACACACGTATGTACCAGGACCTGCTCCAGGGGCCAGCCAATGGATCTCTGGCTTGGTATGCCAAGCTTCAGGTGAGCCAAAATTGCCCTGCACAAAAAATGTAACAACATAATCTACGGCTAAAAGCTGATCAGAAGCTAACAGTTTATTATATAAAATCGAGTGTTTCAAATGTGTTTGCCGCCATTTTGTTTGTTGTAATGCTCTAAGCTTAAAAAAATACATCATCAGTAGAGCTCTTCAATGGTGTAAATATAAACTTGTCGTACGCCATCTTACTACTGTCAAACGCAATCAAATACTTTCAAAATTACAGAACAGATCTTGTCAACAGATGACAAATTCAAGCGGGTTTTAGATAAAGGTAAAGGATCCCGTTACTTACCTAGGATGCATAGTAACACCTGACGGCGGAACAAGCACGGACATTAACAACAGAATGAATAAAGCGAGAACAGCCTTTGCTAGTCTCAACAACATTTGGAAGTCTTCCCAGTACAGCACAAACACCAAATTAAGACTGTATGAGAGCTGTGTACTTTCTGTGCTTCTCTATGGAACGGAATGCTGGAGAGTAACAGAGAAGGAAATGTCGAAACTGTCCTCCTTCCACACAATCTGCCTAAGGAAAATTCACCGAATCTTTTGGCCGAATACCATCAGCAACCAAGAACTACTTATTCGGAGTAACCAGGAGGACATGCACACCATTATAGCTGGCAGACGCTGGAGTTGGGTTCCACGTCCTCAGAAGGGACCCTGGTCCCATCACAAGAACAGCTATGCTATGGACCCCCGAGGGAAAGCGAAAGGAGGCCGACCAAAAACAACTTGGCGGAGAACTGTGGAAGCCGAGATGCAAAGAATGAACCAGAGTTGGGGCACTGTACGAAGGATGGCCGCCGACCGAGCAAAGTGGAATCAATTTGTTGTTGCCCTACAAGACGCCACCAGGCGTGATGGCCACTGACTGCTTTGACGGTTGGCGGCTATGGATCAAAGAAGAAGAAGAAAGAATCCCGTTACGCGCCTATTGAGGCATATTGGGAATATGGTGTTAAGTCCATATTTTCTAGACCATCGGCACAATAGGGGTGATGTGGTCAGCATCACGCCGGAAGCGTGTTTTAGGTGAGGCAAAAAAGTTAGCAGCTGAACTGGAAATTGAATCATAACTAGAGCAACCAATAAAGCACCTCTAAACACGAGCGATTGATTAAGAAAATATAGATTATGACGTCCAAAATGTTAAAGTCCACCTTTATAATAACATTTTAGACACTACCATTCAGTTATTAAAAGACATGTTTGAACTAATGGTAACAATTAATGGCCAATTTAAATTCATAAATAATTTGAATAATGCCTCAATTGTTAATGATGATGAGCTGTTTTAAATTAGAAACTGTACTAACAGACGGCGATCAAACAATTATCTCTGGAATTGACTAGTGTGAAGAATTAAAATATAAGATAAACCATATGGAATGCTTAGAGGGTAGTTATTCTCTCCAACACTGGGTACATATCATACGTACAAATAATCTTACTTTCTCATTGTCAAATCTTTTTGTGGCAATGATAATTTTTTTTTAAATCATTGCCAGTATCCGTGGCAACTGTTGAGCTGGATTTATCCAAGTTACACTTAATAAAATATATTTATATTCAACAATGACACAAGATCGGCTGTGTGGATTGGCAACATTATCAACTGAGCATTCTGTCGCCAAGGACTTGAATCAAGCAATCATTATCGAGAATTAATGTTTCATAGTTAGCTTTCATTGAACACACGAAGCATTTTTAATGTTACAAGGGAAAACGTTCTTTGCTATTTCAAAATATTACAGCTTTCCCCCTAATTTACAGGCTCCAAACGATTTAACAGACAGTATGGATATATATATATATATATATATATATATATATATATATATATATATATATATATATATATATATATATATATATATATATATATATATATATATATATATATATATATATATATATATATATAATGGTCCAGTTATATCAAGCTCGAAGCAATTCTACGGTCCAGCCTGGAAATTTCTGCGCGTTATTGCAGAGGTCATGTCTCCCAAATATGGAAGGAAAACATCTGATCCTCTCTCTTCAATGTTTACAAAATAGCTTCTTACATCTACTCAGACTATTACAACATTTCCGCTCAGATGTGTCCGATTGATAAGTGCGTGTCTGTAATCTGTCCATAGACGGGTAATTTATCGCCCGGCACGCCTTAGGTAAACCCAACGCTCGGTCGCTGACCGGCCCATCTGGGTTCATGACGAATTATCACTGAGAGGAGTGTAAGATGATTTGAAAGTACAAAATAGCTGCTTGATAGCAGAGAAAGAAAAGGGGCGACAACGGAAATTTTGTACGTTAAATAAATGTAACTACGCATTTGTTCCAGTTATCAAACCGTTATCTAGTTTTTTGTCCTGCGATTTTCAAACTTTAGCGAAAACTTTTCTTCCAATCAGCAAAGATGGTCCCACAATTTTCTCCCAGTCCTGCGCAAATGTTCCAACCTGTAGGTAAATATCTATTAACCTGTTTTTAATTTTGTTATTTTTGCAGGTGCCAAATATTTATGCAAATGTTTTTTTTCCAGTTGTCAAATATTTCTAACAGTTGTCAAAATATTTCTTACAGTTGACAAATATTTCTTACAGTTGTCAAATATTTATGCAAATGTTTTTCCATTTGTCAAATATTTGTACATATGTTTTTTGCAGGTGCCAAATATTTATTTGAATATTTCTTGCATGTGTCAAATGTTTCTTACAGTTGTCAAATATTTCTAACAGTTGTCAAATATTTCTTACAGTTGTCAAATATTTCTTACAGTTGTCAAATATTTATGCAAATGTTTTTCCAGTTGTCAAATATTTCTACAAATGTTTTTTCCAGTTGTCAAATATTTCTTCAAATATTTTTCCAGGTGTCAAATGTTTATTTTTTCAAGTTGTAAAATATTTACTCAAATGTATTTTCCAGTTGTAAAATATTTCTTCAAACGTTTTTCCAGTTGTCAAATATTTTTTTCAAATTTCTTTTGCAGGTGCCAAATATTTCTTCAAATATTTCTTGCATGTGTCAAATATTTCTTCAAACGTTTTTTTCTAGTTGTCAAATATTTCTTCAAATGTTTTTTCTAGGTGTCAAATATTTGTTCAAATGTTTTTTCTAGTTGTCAAATATTTCTTCAAATGTTTTTTCTAGGTGTCAAATATTTGTTCAAATGTTTTTTCTAGTTGGCAAATATTTCTTCAAATATTTTTTTTCTAGTTGTCAATTATTTCTTCAAACGTTTCTTCCAGTTGTCAAATATTTCTTCAAATGTTTTTTTCTGGTTGTCAAATATTTCTTCAAACGTTTCTTCCAGTTGTCAAATATTTCTTCAAATGTTTTTTCCAGTTGTCAAATATTTCTTCAAATGTTTTTTTCTAGTTGTCAAATTTCTTGCACTTGTCAAATATTTCTTCAAATATTTCTTCAGTTGGTTCTTGTAATTGCAAATATTTCATTAAATAATTCATGTATTTGTCAAATATTTCTTAACATGTTTCTTGAGGTTGGCAAATATTTTTTAACACATTTATTTAACTCGTTCTTGCAGTTGCCAAATATTTCTTCAAATATTTCTGGCACTTATCAAAAATTTCTTAAAATATTTATTTAAAATGTTTCCTGCAGTTATTAAATATTTCTTCGAATGTTTCTTGCAGTTGCCAAATATTTCTTCAAATATTTCTTCAAATAGTTCTTACAGTTGTCGCATATTTCATCAAATGACTAATCCGGTTGCCAATATTTCTTTCAGCTGTCAAATACTTCTTTAAATATTTCTTGCAGTTTTCCAAACTTTTCATTAAATATTTTTTCATTAAATATTTTTTCCTGTTGTCAGTACTTGACAATTCAAATAATTCTTGCAGCTGTCAAAAGGGCACATAATGGAAGAGAGATATTTTTAGATGGAAAGAGTGAAGTGGTGACATTGTTGGAGTCAACTATTCTTTTTATGTAAAAAAAACGATAGGGAGTTGCGGTGTTGTTCGTATATTGAATTTGAAAAGACCAACCTAGCTCAAGATTGTTCCTCAAATCGGGAAATCCCACAAGAGCTGACGTATTTTTTTTTTGGTTCTTATTACAACGACTAACTGTGTTACCGCTAGTTATGAAACCGGATCGATAGTCGGGGCAGACTTCGCGAGGAAACCATTGATCGTAGACCTCGTAAAATTCCGTTAGCATAGAGGGTCGAACGGCTTCGGTTAGGGTGGGTGTCGTCATCGCTAAATATAGGCTGTCGGTATCCAGCTTGCATAGCTGGAAATTTGACCTATTGACGAACCTAGCTAGAAAATCGTAATAAAATTATGATGTTGTTTCTGATGTTAAATATGACATGTCTGAATGCTAATTATCTGACTATGCAAGATGGGTCAGAATCTTCTATCAAAAGAATAAATGAACATTAGTGGTTTCAATAGTTTAAGATTTAAATCCTTGGTATTCCTACATAGCATTAGTTAAACTGATAAATATGGTTGGACATGCAGAATATGTAAATGTTATTGTTGATCAGAACCGACCTCACTGCACTCTGGGAAAAAGCATAGATGCTCAGTCTCCCGCAGCAAATGTCGAAGGGTATGAATGCTAACTGTTTCTGTAGCGTACTGGTTGCTTACACGATGGATACATCCTCGCATTGGCTATCTCTACTATTCTTAAGTTTGATGCCATATTTCAGCAGCCTCAGCTTGTTGATTTATCGACTGCAGTGTCTTTCTCAAACAGACAATCAGTAATTGTCTTTAGTTGTCTATTACTGCATGCAAATATTTCAATGATACAAGAGAAACAAGTTTATGTCCTTTTGATCTTGTATTTTTAATTTTTTTATAAATATTTAAAGAAGTATTTGACAGCTGAAAGAAATATTGGCACCCGGATTAGTCATTTGATGAAATATGTGACAACTGCAAGAACTATTTGAAGAAATATTTGAAGAAATATTTGGCAACTGCAAGACACATTCGAAGAAATATTTAATAAATGCAAGAAACATTTTAAATAAATATTTTAAGAAATTTTTGATAAGTGCAAGAAATATTTGAAGAAATATTTGGCAACTGCAAGAACGAGTTGAATAAATATTTTTAAAAATATTTGCCAACCTCAGAAACATGTTAAGAAATATTTGACAAATACATGAATTATTTAATGAAATATTTGCAATTACAAGAACCAACTGAAGAAATATTTGAAGAAATATTTTACAGTTGGAAGAAACATTTGAAGAAATATTTAAAGAAATATCTGAAGAAATATTTGACAGTTGGAAGAAACATGTCAAGAAATATTTGACAACTGGAAAAAACATTTGAAGAAATAATTGACAACTGAAGAAAACATTTGAAGAAATATTTGACAACTGGAAGAAACGTTTGAAGAAATATTTGACAACTAGAAAAAAACATTTGAAGAAATATTTGACAACTTGAAAAAACGTTTGAAGAAATATTTGACAACTAGAAAAAACATTTGAAGACATATTTGACAACTGGAAAAAACATTTGAAGAAATATTTGACAACTGGAAGAAACGTTCGACGAAATATTTGAGAACTAAAAAAAAATTTGAAGAAATATTTGCCACCTAGAAAAAAACCTTTGAAGAAATATTTGACAACTAGAAAAAAAAACATTTGAATAAATATTTGACAACTTGAAAAAAACACTTAAAGAAATATTTGACACCTAGACAAAACATTTGAAGAAATATTTGACAACTGGAAATAACATTTGAAGAAATATTTGACAGTTGGAAAAAAAGTTTGAAGAAGTATTTGACAAAAAAAATTTAATTAAAAAATATTTAATGAAATATTTGGACAACTGGAAAAAAAAAGAGATATTTGAGTGAAGAAATATTTTACATCTGGAAAAAACCTTTGAAGAAATATTTTACAACTTGAAAAAATAAATATTTGACACCTGGAAAAATATTTGAAGAAATATTTGACAACTGGAAAAACATTTGCATAAATATTTGACAACTGTAAGAAATATTTGACAACTGTAAGAAATATTTGACAACTGTTAGAAATATTTGACAACTGTAAGAAACATTTGACACATGCAAGAAATATTCAAAGAAATATTTGGCACCTGCAAAAAATATATGTACAAATATTTGACAACTGGAAAAACATTTGCATAAATATTTGACAACTGTAAGAAATATTTGACAAATGTAAGAAACATTTGACAACTGTTAGAAATATTTGACAACTGGGAAAAAAACATTTGCATAAATATTTGGCACCTGCAAAAATAACAAAATTAAAAACAGGTTAATAGATATTTACCTTCAGGTTGAAACATTTGCGCAGGACTGGGAGAAAATTGTGGGACCATCTTTGCTGATTGGAAGAAAAGTTTTCGCTAAAGTTTGAAAATCGCAGGACAAAAAACTAGATAACGGTTTGATAACTGGAACAAATACGTAGTTACATTTATTTAACGTACAAAATTTCCGTTGTCGCCCCTTTTCTTTCTCTGCTATCAAGCAGCTATTTTGTACTTTCAAATCATCTTACACTCCTCTCAGTGATAATTCGTCATGAACCCAGATGGGCCGGTCAGCGACCGAGCGTTGGGTTTACCTAAGGCGTGCCGGGCGATAAATTACCCGTCTATGGACAGATTAAAGACATGCACTGATCAGTCGGACACACCTGAGAGGAAATGTTGTAATAGTCCGAGCAGATGTAAGAAGCTATTTTGTAAACATTGAAGAGAGAGGATCGGATGTTTTCCTTCCATATTTGGGAGACATGACCTCTGCAATAACGCGCAGAAATCTCCAGGCTGGACCGTAGAATTGCTTCCAGCTTGATATAACTGGACCATTTATAAATTAATATTTTTGTAATAGGCCTATAGGTACAAATAAATATATAAATATATAAATATATAAATATATAAATATATAAATATATAAATATATAAATATATAAATATATAATATAAATATATATATATATATTATATATAAATATATAAATATATAAATATATAATATAAATATATATATATATAGTTGGGGTGTTGGGAAGTCAGGTATTGGTAGTACCTCTGGTGAAGGAGCTGTCATGCCCTTTTCAGGGCAGCTCAGCCACCTTTGGTCCAAACCTGGCATCCAGCTCTCACCTGTAGCTCCTCGTAGCTGTCAGCATGCGACAGCGGCCACCCCCGGACAACGGCTTTGACAGGCCGGCTAAACTAGGTGAGGGTAGCCGAATGGTTATAAACCTTCGGTGAGTTAGGGTCTGCCTACCCATGCATGCGAAGACTGGATTCGATAGACTGCGCGGAAGAAACCACCTGTTTGTTCAACGGGCATGACGGCGATTACCAGCAACGCGCTGTGGAGCGTAAGGAGCATGGCAAGGCACGTAGAAAGCCCTGGTCATCCACTGCACCTGACTTCATCTCCAGTCGTCTTGACTTGTCTTGCCACTGGATTGAGATGGACCCAGGCGAGAGAGTGAGGTCGACGAATTGCGCAACTCTTCCTCACTTTAATCCAAATCACTGCGCAAGTCACTCTTTCATCCATTCATCCATTCATCCATTCATCCATCCACTCACAACAAGTCCTGTGGCGATGGGCGAGCGGCGAAGCGGCAGGCGAGGGTACGCTGGCAGTCGTAGTCGCAGACCTACACACAGGCGGCTCAGGCCATATGGTCGTCTTCCACTGATCGGAGCAGCAGTGGGATTCGGCAGCCCCCTGAGTGTCTGAGCAGCCCTCTTTAGGAAAGCACTGCTCACCTCCATGGCATGAGGAAGGGGCTAGAAAAGGTCCCTAAACATTGCCTGCTTCACCATTACCTAACCAGCTTACCGCGGTTGGTGGGTACCCTACTTCGGCGGTCGACATATAAGAAAAAGAAAGGACAGATTTTTCCCCCTCATTCTAGGCGCATGGAATGTGCGCACTTTACTTGACAAAGACTTTAACGCAAACAGACCTGAGAGACGAACTGCCCTGATTGGGAGAGAACTGGCCAGGTACAACATTGACATAGCAGCACTGAGTGAAACTCGACTTGCAGGCGAGGGCCAACTTTGCGAAAAGGGTGCAGGTTATACATTCTTTTGGAGCGGAAGAGGAACTGAAGAAAGACGAGAAGCAGGGGTTGGATTTGCAATCAAAACAGCAATTGTCAGCAAGTTAGCTGGGCCCCCAAAGGGAATAAATGACCGACTCATGACGGTCAAGATCCCTCTGTTCTATGGAAGAAAACATGCCACCATCATTAGCGCGTATGCACCAACTATGACAAACCAGGATGATGTCAAGGATAAGTTTTACGAAGAACTACATGCAGTCATTGCATCAGTTCCTAAAGCAGATAAGCTCATCATTCTTGGTGACTTTAATGCAAGAGTAGGCTCAGATAACATCTCCTGGAATGGCACTATTGGTAGGTACGGCGTGGGTCACTGTAACAGTAATGGACTTCGTCTCCTCCAGACTTGCGCAGAACATGACCTCCTTGTCACCAACACCATTTTTCGACTTCCTACCCGCAACAGGACCTCCTGGATGCACCCTCGCTCAAAGCATTGGCACCTAATTGACTATGTAATTGTTAGGAAGAAGGACAGGCAAGATGTCCGGGTGACCAAGTCCATGTGTGGTGCCGAATGCTGGACTGATCATCGCCTCATTGTATCTAAACTTAAAATTCGTATCCAACCAGCCAGGCGCCCTCAGGGGAAGAAAACTCAAAAGAGGCTGGATGTCACCAAACTAAAGAAGACAAAAATCAAACAGTCATTTACTGACACCTTAGAAGACCGTCTCAAATCTATCTCGCTAGACGGCCAAAGTGTGGAAACAAATTGGGCAGCCCTAAGTGAGCAGATCTACAACACTGCTACAGAGGTCCTGGGTCCTTCCATCAAGAAACAAAATGACTGGTTTGATGAGAACTCAGATGATATAAAGCAGATGTTGGCTGAGAAACACCATCTCCATAAAGCATATTTAAATGATCCAAAATCTACATCCAAGAAAGACGCTTTCAACAACATGCGTAGAATCGTCCAACATAAACTACGCCAGATGCGGGATTCATGGCTGAGTAATAAAGCAGATGAGCTCCAAGGCTTTGCTGACAGCCATGACTTGAAAAACTTTTACCTTGCACTCAAAGCGGTCTATGGTCCAACATCATCAGGATCATTTCCCCTCCTTAATGCAGATGGAAAAACACTAATTACAGACAAGGAAAAAATGCTCCAACGCTGGGCTGAACATTTTAATAATATCTTGAACCAGCCATCATCTATTAACGACGAAGCCATCATCCGCTTGTCCCAAATTCCTATAAATGAAGCATTAGATGATGTACCAACTCTGGAGGAAACTAAAAAAGCGATTCGTCAACTGTCTAGTGGAAAGGCCCCTGGCTCCGATTCAATTCCTGTTGAGGTTTATAAAGATGGCGGTGCAGTTCTGATAGAGAAACTTCATATGATCTTCCAGCAAATGTGGCAGAGTGAAACCATCCCACACGATCTCAAAGATGCCTCAATTATACATCTATATAAACGTAAAGGTAATCGCCAAGACTGCAACAATCATCGAGGCATCTCTCTTTTATCAATCGCTGGGAAGATATTCGCCAGAATCCTTTTGAATCGCCTTACGGCTCATCTTGACAAAGGTCTTTTACCTGAAAGTCAGTGTGGATTCCGGAAAGAACGTGGAACCACAGATATGGTGTTCGCTGCAAGACAGCTACAAGAAAAATGCCAAGAACAGCACTGTGACCTGTACACAGCTTTCATCGACTTGACAAAGGCGTTCGACACGGTCAGTAGAGAGGGTCTATGGAAGATCATAGCAAAATACGGCTGCCCAAAGAAATTTATCACAATAGTGCAGCAACTGCATGATGGAATGCAGGCTAGAGTTCAGGAAAACGGTGAGCTATCAGAGCCTTTCCCCGTCTCAAATGGAGTTAAACAAGGGTGCATACTTGCACCGACTCTGTTCAGTATCATGTTTTCTGCTATGCTGACTGATGCTTTTAGAGACGGGGACACAGGAATCGACATTAGTTATCGTATTGATGGAAAATTGTTTAACCTTAGGAGGCTTCAAGCAAAAACCAAGGTCAAATCACACACCATCAGAGATCTTCTGTTTGCTGATGATTGTGCCCTCAATGCTGGCTCAGAGGCTGATCTGCAGCATAGTGTGGATAGATTCTCCGAAGCCTGCGCCAACACGAAGAAAACAGAAATCATGTACCAACCAGCTCCTGGCACAGTTTATACTGAGCCAGTCATCAAGGTTAATGGTGAGAAACTGAATGTTGTGAACAGATTCACATACCTTGGTAGCACACTATCCCAGAACATTGTCATTGATGATGAGGTGAACACCAGGATCTCCAAAGCCAGCAGCACATTTGGCAGACTATACACCAACGTTTGGCATCGAAGTGGCATTAGTCTACAGACAAAGCTGAAGGTGTACAGAGCTGCGGTGCTTCCAGTGCTGCTATATGCATGTGAAACATGGACTGTATACAGGCGCCACGTAAAGAAGCTAAACCACTTCCATACAGTCTGTCTCAGGAAGATAATGAACATCAAATGGCAAGACAAGATCCCGGATACCGCCGTTCTTGACAGAGCTGGTATCCCTAGTATTGATACTATTCTGATGCAGTCACAAATTCGCTGGGCAGGTCATGTAGTCCGCATGCCAGACCATCGACTGCCAAAGATACTCTTTTATGGTGAGATGCAGAAGGGTAAACGCTCCCATGGTGGCCAAAAGAAGCGCTTCAAAGACACGTTAAAGACGTCATTGAAAACCTTTGACATAAACCCAGACACATGGGAAGCTGCTGCGCAAGACCGAACTGCTTGGCGCACATCTCTTCGTAAAGGTGCAGCAGCATGGGAATCATCCAGAAGAGCAGCAGCGGAACAGCGGAGACAAGCTAGAAAGGACCGTGAAATAAAACCTTCACATGAAGCAAACATTCTCTGCCCTCACTGTCCAAGATCTTTCCAGGCCCGCATCGGGCTCTTCAGTCACCTTCGTACCCATAGACTAACCTAACATATTCTTAAATAATTGGATGAACAGAGTGGTCTTCATCACCCGTGATGGACGAACAACCATTTATATTATATCATGAGTAATAAGTTTACTCAGGCCAATGTCCATCTAGTGGTATGTAAGTGACCCCGCACACAGCCGTATTCTCCAACATAAAAAGTACTGTCAAAGGCCAGGCTGTGCAATTCCAAATAGACAGTTTTATTGAACACAACGAGGCTCTGTAGAGATATATGTCATATGCAGACTAGATTATGGCGTCAACTAGACAGTCCTTAGTGTCGCTGTACAGTCTGCAACTGGAACAATGTCGAGGACATTTTCATTAATTTTTAATAAAGTTCAAACACTCACGTTCTTTTACCGCTAGTTATGAAACCGGATCGATGGTCAGCGCAAAACTTCGCGAGGAAACCATTGATCGTATACTTTATAAAATTCCGTTAGCATAGAGAGTCGAACGGCGTCGGGTATGTATAGACAGACGCACCATGCGGTTTAAATCCCACATTTGTTCCGCCCTGCGCTTGTTGTGTAGTGAAAACCTCCAAAAAAGTGTGTTTGTCTAAGGTGTTGTGATGTTTGGTGAGTTCGTTCGTGCTAGGCTTATCGCACTCGCCGAAACAGTGGTAGGTTTTACTACATAAATATATCATCCCCCTACCTTCGTATTATAGTACCCAGGGGTTCTCTTATCAAATAATTTAACATCGCCACAGCTATTGCAAACAGTTTTACACTTTGATCTAAGCCAAAAGGCCGAGAAGCGATAACAGATTTTCTGCTGCAGTTCCATGCCTTCTCCTTAATATCGTAAGATTTCACAGGGAAGTAATATTTAACAGATTACAAATATTTTAATTGCTAAAAGTTAAAGTGGGGAAAAACTTAATAAATATTGTAAATTTATAAATAGCCAAATACATTTAATACTGCTGTGACACATATCTTTTTGTAGTTTAAAGAAAGTTTCTTCAGGACGTACGGTTATTAAAATTACAAGTATGCCTAATTCATGCCCCGTGCAACATTGGTTATACAATTATTTCCACTTTAATATTAGGGGACGTTAAAATAATAAATTGTTATTTTCATAGTTAGCTTTCTTTGAACACACGAAGCGTTCTTAATGTTACAAGGGAAAACGTTCTTTGTTATTTCAAAATATTACTTCTTCTTCTTCTTCCTCGTTCGCCCTGAAAAGGACGGTGGTTGCGTTGTGTCTGTTTGCGCCTAAGCTGTGATATCTGCACCTTTCGGTTGACACATCCAACTTCTGCACGGCATTTTTTAGGGACCGGGTTTGCCTTCCCATTTTGATCCGTACTCGCTCAGCCAGACTGCACTGCTGCAGACTGTTTCCAGGACCACCACGTGGAGGTGGAGTACGGTCTTGACCAGCTCTGGTTCGTTGGTCCTGATGCAAGCAGTCAAGCTATTGGTCGCTGACTGCATTCACTATTGTTGCATCTTGGGGTCCCAAAATATTACAGCTTTCCCCCTAATTTACAGGCTCCAAACGATTTAACAGACAGTATGGATATATATATATATATATATATATATATATATATATATATATATATATATATATATATATATATTTATATATATATATATATATATATATATATATATATATATATATATATATATGTTGTGTATATATTGTATAAATGTTGTAACACCTGAATAAAGATACATAACAACACACTGCTCAGTCATACACAACACTTAAAATACCATCACAATAACTACTTATCTCCCCTAACCCCCGCTGCCATTATTGATCTAATATTTTTCCTTATATAAAAGTCACGCGCATCCTCCGTTATCGATCGGTATATTTCCCTATATAAAAGTCAGGCGCATCCTCCGGAATACCACTCGTTTTATGCTTACTATACTACTGTTGTGTTGTCCAGTTCCTGAATGCATAAATGTAAAAAGTAATATAGGTACTCCACCCTAATGCATCAAATGAAAAATGATATGAATAAACTACGTCCCCGGGATACATCAAGTGATGTTATATCATAAGTTCAGAGGCGTCCCTGAAATATTTGGCACCCGGGCCGGATCCTACCTTTGGCACCCTCCTGCCATAAAGAAAAATACATGCAAGTATATTTTTAACAGTAAGTATTATAATAATACTGTCCAATGGCACCCCCTTCCTGGCTGTCACCCAGGGCGGACCGCCCCTCGCACCCCCCTTAGTACGCCACTGCATAAGTTTACTTCTACTCCACTGATATATGGCGCTAGCTCTTCAAATAATAAACAACTATGAATCAACTATGTATCAACGATGTATCAACTATGTATCAACGATGTATCAACTATGTATCAACGATGTATCAACGATGTATCAACGATGTATCAACGAAGTATCAACGATGTATCAACTATGTATCAACGATGTATCAACTATGTATCAACTATGTATCAACGATGTATCAACGATGTATCAACGATGTATCAACTATGTATCAACGATGTATCAACGATGTATCAACTATGTATCAACGAAGTATCAACGATGTATCAACTATGTATCAACGATGTATCAACTATGTATCAACTATGTATCAACGATGTATCAACTATGTATCAACTATGTATCAACTATGTATCAACTATGTATCAACGATGTATCAACGATGTATCAACTATGTATCAACGATGTATCAACTATATATCAACTATGTATCAACTATGTATCAACGATGTATCAACTATGTATCAACTATGTATCAACTATGTATCAACGATGTATCAACTATGTATCAACGATGTATCAACTATGTATCAACGATGTATCAACGATGTATCAACTATGTATATACGATGTATCAACGATGTATCAACGATGTATCAACTATGTATCAACGATGTATCAACGATGTATCAACGATGTATCAACGATGTATCAACTATGTATCAACGATGTATCAACGATGTATCAACGATGTATCAACTATGTATCAACGATGTATCAACGATGTATCAACGATGTATCAACGATGTATCAACTATGTATCAACGATGTATCAACGATGTATCAACGATGTATCAACTATGTATCAACGATGTATCTACGATGTATCAACGATGTATCAACTATGTATCAACTATGTATCAACGATGTATCAACTATGTATCAACGATGCAGCACCTAACGTCTCCTAAAATAAATAGTAAGAAGGAAAGGTAAAGGTAGTCTCTAGCAGATACTGCCGTAGGACCATACTAGGTCCAGCATCGAGAGGTGGGGTGACCAGTTCCCTTCCTCGCTACCTTCTCCCTTCCTTAACGCAAAGTCAGGTACCCATTTACAGCTGGGTAGACTGGAGAGTGTGTCGGGTAGCGACCAGCACCTTTGCAGCAAGAGATCAGCGCTCTAACCACTCTGTCAATCGGACGCTCAAAATGAATAGTATCTTCATACAAATAAATCTGACATGACATTCTTAGTTTACAAGTTGATAAACAAACTATAACACCAAGCCATTTGAAGACTGCATATCATGGATCTCCAGCATTTTCCGTCTATAATCTGGATCGTTTGCTCCACTATTATGATATGAAATTCTATTCATAGCTTTACAAAATGGGGTATTCTGGTCATCAGAAGTGGCCACGGTCAGAAAAGTGTTTCGGTCATTTTATTTCCTTTATTCATAGTGTCACTCACTTGTTGATTTTTTTCGCCTGTTCTGGGAATCGAACCACCTTGGTTGCATCTTCCAAATTCATTCCTGGTTTCATCCATTCTGCCAACTTGAAGCTATTGTGAAAGTAACAATTTTGTTTTATGTGAATTACTATCCTGAATGCCATAGTATGTTGCGATTTTTTCACAGCCAGCAAGATATCTGTTCTGCAGTTTCATTCATTCATAACCCTCCACTCCCAAAGGAGCAAAGGCCTTCAACAAACACATGCCAAGTCCTCCTGTCACGTGCCATCATCTCAAGTTCTTTGCACGTTCTCCTTATCATTTTCACCTCTGTTTCCAGCTCTCTTCTCCATGTGCTTCTTGGTCTACCTCTGCTTCTCTTGCCCTGGGGATTCCAGAACAAGGACTGCCTTGTAATGCTATCAACAGGTTTCCTCAGTGTGTGTCTATCCATCGCCATCGTCTTCTTCTCATCTCTTGTTCCACTGGCACTTGTCTAGTTCTTGTCATCAGTTCCACGTTGGTAACCTTGTCATACCATTTTAATCCCTCTATTCTATGCAAGCACCCATTTATGAAAGTCTGTAGCTTTTTGGTAGTTGTCTTTGTTGTTCTCCATGTCTCAGAGCCATACAATAGGACTGACTTCATATTTGAGTTGAAGATTCTTATTTTCGTGTTGGATCCGATTTCTCTTGATCTCCATATATTTCCCAATGCAATGAAAGCTCCTCTTGCTTTTTGTATTCTTATATTAATATCACTGTCTGTCCCTCCAACGTTGTCTATATTGCTGCCAAGATATGTGTACGATTCTACATCTTGTATTGGTGCTTCTTCAAGTTCAACCCTGTTATCATTACCTGCATTTATTCTCGTTATCTTTGTCTTTTCCCTGTGTATTTTCAGACCCAATTGTTGTGACCTCTCATGGAGTGTTTTCAATTTGTCCTGCATCTGATTACGGTTATGGGACAGAAGAGCTAAGTCATCAGCAAAATCCATATCATCCAACTGCTTAGTCAGAGTCCACTGGATTCCATTTCTGTTGTGTGTTGTCGATGTTCTCGTAACCCAGTCTATTGCTAGTAAGAAAAGAAATGGAGACAAGAGTCATCCCTGTCGCACTCCTGTTCTTATCCCAAACGGTTCTGTAAGCTGTCCTTCATGAAGAACTCTGCATGTCATGTCTTCATGTTTTCTTTATTAAATTAATGATCTTCAGGGGAACTCCATAATGCCTCATCAATTTCCAAAGTGATTCTCTGTCTACACTGTCAAATGCCTTTTTGTAGTCCACAAATCCGATGTATAGTGGTGAATTCCATTCCAGACTTTGTTCAACTATTATTCTCAAAGTGGCTATCTGGTCTGTACAGGATCTGTTTAGTCGAAAACCTGCTTGTTCATCTCTCAGTTTCTTGTCTATGGACTCTTATAATCTTTCAAGGATAATCCTGTTTAATTTAATACTTTTCCTGGCACTGAAAGTAACATTATTCCTCTATAATTTGTGCACTTTTGTAAATTTCCCTTCTTAGGCAACTTAACCAGATATCCTTCCTTCCATTCTGCAGGTATCTCTTCCTTTTCTCAGACTTTACCAAGTAATTTATATAACATCTCTGTAGCCGTGTCGATATCTGCTTTGATGGCCTCTGCTGGAATGCCATCAGGTTCAGCCGCTTTTCCATCTCTTAGAAGCTTTATGGCTTTCTTTATTTCTTCCTTCGTTGGTCTTTCACCGTTAATTTGTAGCTCTTCTTCTGCTGGCTGGATGTCCGGGGGTTTTGTGGAGCTGGTCTATTGAGAAGGTCCTCAAAATATTCTGTCAACCTCTTCATTTGCTCTTGTATATTGCTGAGCAGTTTTCCATTCTTGTCTTTTATGAAGCAACTTGTTTGCTTGTATTTCCCCGTTAGCTTCTTTGTGCTGCTATACAGTTCTCTCATATTCCCTTTGGCTGCAGCATCTTCTGCCTCTCTTGCCAACTCCTCAATATACTTCCTCTTGTCTCTTTTGATACTTCTTTTTACTTCTTTGTTTGCTTCTATGTCCACTTCTTGAGCCTTGGCTTTGGAACTTCTGCAGTTTCGCCAGGCCTTTAAAGTTGTCCTTGTTTTTGACTGTCTCTTAAGGCCCAATTGTTTCAGTAGATCATACACCGAAGGTGCCACTAGACCTCTAGAAAGTAATAATACTGCTACAAATTTTACAGTGAACCCTTCATGTCTCAACGCCGTGACCAGATCATTTTATTTTGTCATTCTTAATGCGTGCTGATCATCTCATCTTATCCATTAGTCTTCTTTCCATCCTTACCGTTATGTTCCCTTCTCGTTTTTGCTGCTGTCGCAATCCTGTCCGTTCACTTTTAGTTTCTCTCTCTCTCTCTCTCTCTCTCTCTCTCTCTCTCTCTCTCTCTCTCTCTCTCTCTCTCTCTCTCTCTCTCTCTCTCTCTCTCTCTCTCTCTCTCTCTCTCTCTCTCTCTCTCTCTCTCTCTCTCTCTGTGACAACTGCCAAACACAGTGTGTAGATCTATATAAAGATCTCAAAATACTGCCTCTAAGAAAGCGCTTTCTGTTCAACAAAGCTAAATTTGTTCACAAAATCCTGTCACAGAATGCTCCAACATATCTGTGGCCAATGTTCAAATACAATGAAAGACGCAGTCAACGCCTTAACAAAATACAAGTGCCCAACCCTAGGCTTGACTTATTCAAGAAAAGCTTAGCTTACTCTGCTGCTCATCTTTGGAACTATCTTCCACATTATCTAAAACATAACAACCTCAGTCCCTATTCATACAATCGTAAACTTTTCGAATACTTTATGAGTTCTGATTATCTGCCCCCCCCCCCCCTAATGTGATTATTTTTCCGAACAAATGGTATAATATCGAGTGTAGGTTTAATGATGATGTTAGTGCTTTTCAACATATTTTGTTTCATGGTAATACTTAGTTTGTACTTTTCAACATATTCTATTTCATGTTTATAATTAGATACTGTGAATGTGAGTATGCTATTATTTTACCTTTACAACGTTGAATTCCTTGAATTGATGGGTAAAATATATGTGAGAATAAATTAAATCAGTATAAAAGACGAGAGAAAGGAAGGGCAGAATGTCAGACGGGCCTGTAAGCCCAATTCTCAACCCTTTGAAAATAAAGTTCGTTCGTTCGTTCTCTCTTAGACGAACCTATGTTCCTATTTCTCAACACTTTGAAAACAAAGTTCGTTCGCTCTCTCGCTGGCTCTCTCTCTCTCTCTCTCTCTCTCTTGAAAATAAAGTTCGTTCGCTTTCTTTCAGTCCCTATTCATACAATCGTAGACTTTTCGAATACTTTATTAGTTTTTATTACATGCCCCCCTAATCAGATTATCTTTTCTTATAATATCAATTGTAGGTTCTAATGACGATGTTTGTACTTTTCTACATATTTTATGTCATGTTTATAAGTAGTTAATGTTAATATGAGTGTGCTATTTTATTTTACTTTGCAACGTTGAATTCCTTGACATTGATATGTAAAATGCATATGGGAATAAATGAATTCAGTATGAAAGGTGAGAGAAAGGAAGGGCAGAATGTCAGACGGGCCTGCGTGCCCAATTCTCAACCCTTTGAAAATAAAGTTCGTTCGTTCGTTCGTTCGTTCGTTCTCTCTTCCAAACTGACCACTACTATAAAACAAAAATTTCCTAACACCTCCATTTTTATGTCATCCATTATTCCACCTTGCTATGGCTTCCAACGTCGCGTAGCCGACACCAACAACAAGACACTCCAGAGCTATTGTGAACACAACAACATTGGCTATATCAACAACACTCCTTTCTTCACAAGCAACTCTGGAGCACCAAAGAAACGCCTTTACATAGATCAAATACATATATCAAAACTAGGTAGCGGCATCCTAGCAAAAAACATCAAGTACCCGCAGCGAACGCAACACGACAACCCACCAGACACAAAGAACACAAACCGATCTACCATGAGATCAGCCCTTCATGAAAATGCACAACACACCTTACCCGCCCCTCAAAGAAGTGCTCCCGTAACCAACAAATTACCTAACCACAAACAGAACGCCACCTACAGTCAGGAAGCCGAACGTTACGATGTTATGTTTCCTCCACTACCTATAAGACAGCCCCTCACAAACACATTATATGACAGTTCAACAAGCAGTGCCACAATGTCCCAGACCCAAAAATCTCCTACAAGTGTTGGAACCATTACAGACGAAATCTACAGTCGTCATGCTTCCTCCCGTAGCCTTCCTGGTCGTGCTCAGTGGAACCCAGAACTTGGCTACCTGATGCAATTCAGTCCTGCGTCACTCAGCCAAGCACTAATGATGTCTGTGCAACGCAGGCCCTACTATTTACCTGACAGAGACATCAAATATTGATGATGAATCCACTCATTTTTTTTTTTTTTTTTTTTTTTTTTTAAATTTTTTTTTTTTTTAATTGACTTAATCCCTGCGACCAAAGCCGTATCTCTCTTGAAAAATTAGTTGATTACTGTGACGCATAAAGTAATAAGTACTTTGTTACTTTCTCAAAACACTCTAATTTCATTGGCTACAGGCCTCCGACAGTTTTTTCATAATTTGCAAGATTTTATTTTATTGTATTTTATTTACTTTTTTAATTCGTATTCTCTCAGTGTTGCTTAATTACTGTGTTAAAATTTTAGTGTTGTGGTGTGAAAACGTGCGTGCCTACTGTTGTGTGACTATTTTAATATACTACTGACAATTTCAGTTAATTGTAATTTTTTAGCAATACTTGTACCAAGTGTTCGTACGTTAAGTACTAACATTTGTATTTTCACTTACGTGGTGACGTTAATTAGTTTAAATTTTGGTGGGTTTCGTATTCAAAATTGCTTTTGTTATTTTCCTTTTTAAACCACTCGCCAAAATAAAATGCATACCTATCAGACACAATGGCTAATTAAGGATGGTCTACGGCTGGGCCACCTGAACATTTACCATTTATTAGGCAAACTTCCTGAGCTTACACAAATTCTGAATAAAAATTTTCATGTTTTTGGACTTTCCGAAAGTCGTTTAAACGACAAAATATCAGATGATGAAATTGCCCTAAATGTCTTTAAAACAGTTCGGCGAGACTCAAGTAAAAAGCTAGAAACAGGTATAGTAGTATATATTTCCAATTCTATTAGTTATCGCCACAGAAGCGATTTAGAGACAGCAGAGACCGAGTGCATATGGTTAGAAATAAAACTACCGACTCAGGGACAATTTCTAGTCGGGTATCTTTATAGAAATCCCAGTGCAGGAGCCATCTGGTATGAAGATTTCACCACTATGATGGATAAAGTATTTACCACTGCCAAAGAAATTATTCTTCTAGGCGATTTCAACATCGACATGCACAACACAAACCAAACGTGGGAAAACATCATACTATCTTACAACCTAAAACAAATAGTCAACCAGCCTACCAGGGTAACAAATGCATCATCCACAACAATTGACCACATCTACGTCACCTGTGCAGAAAACATTATAGAATGCTTTGTTCCTACTGTCGCGATGAGTGACCACTAACCTATATGTTGCACGTGGTCAAAGAATAAATACAAAGCTCCAAGAAATAAACATATCAGTATTAAATTTAGAAGTTTTAAAAATTTCAACCGTGAACTATTTTTACATGATTTGCGAACCGCACCTCTTGCCAGTGTTTACCAGCTTTCTGATCCCGATGACGCCATTGCCCATTGGATACGTATCTTTCTTTGTGTGTTTGATAACCACGCACCAACTAAAGAAGTTCGTATGAAACGACAGGTCAAATCTCCTTGGATCACACAAGCATTGCTAGACGCCATGAGGCAGAGAGATCAAGCTCACAAAAACAAAGACTTTAACATATGCAGAGCACAGAGGAACAACGTGCAATATTT
Source organism: Oreohelix idahoensis (assembly GCA_024509875.1). Lineage (NCBI taxonomy): Eukaryota > Metazoa > Mollusca > Gastropoda > Stylommatophora > Oreohelicidae > Oreohelix > Oreohelix idahoensis. The sequence continues at coordinate 93,797 of JAMPIV010017116.1, read as the reverse complement.
AATTCGTAGAGAAAAAAAAATTACTTTAAAAATTTGGTTCAGAACAAAACAAACAGTAAAGATATATGGAAAGCAATCAATACCTTAGCGAACAAGCGAAATCTGTCAGTCTCGTCAACTCCTAATACTTCATTTACTTCCACAGACTTCAGCAATTACCTTCAGGCAGAAATAAACAGTCTTAAATCTACAATACCAAATTCACCTTGTGACTTAGGCAGGCTGTCAGTATTTTGTGAGAACAAATGTACCAACACAATCCCATCCAACATTCCATTTATGACAATTAATGAAGTGTATAACTATCTTCTAGGACTTAAAGATAATAACTCATCAGGACTTGACGGAGTCAGTAATCGAATATTGCGTTTTGCGGCTCCAGCTATTAGTGATTCGCTTACATCCATATACAATCAATGTATCGCACGGAGTTACTTTCCGTGGCACTTTAAAGTCGCTAAGGTATATCCTCTCTTAAAACCTGGCTCTTCCGTCAATAATAACCTTGGTAACTATAGGCCAATCTCCTTAATATCATCGCTATCCAAACCACTAGAAAAACACATACATAAAATAACACTACAACACCTAGTTAACAATGGCTTGCTAATTGATAGTCAGTCGGGGTTTAGACCTAAACATTCATGTCACACAGCTCTAACTAAGATGATTGACAACTGGCACTTAAATATTAATAACGATAACATATGTGGGGCAGTTTTTGTTGACTTTAAAAAAGCATTTGATATGATAGATCACGCTATTTTAATTAGAAAACTAGAAACTTCAAAAGTAAACCTTCAACTAGTGACGATAATTAAATCATTCCTGTCAGACAGAAAACATGTAGTTTCTTACAATAACTCTTGCTCAAACCCAACCGTAATAAATACCGGCGTTCCTCAGGGCTCTATTCTTGGGCCTCTACTTTTTGCCATATACATTAATGACCTTCCACTACCCGTCGAGCACGCATCCTGTGACCTATTTGCTGGTGACTGTACTATCTACACAAGTGATACAAGTTGCAACACACTCAAACTATCGTTACAAAAAGATACAGACAATCTGATTAAGTGGAGCATCGGAAATCGCATGCTAATTAATATAATTAAAACAAAGTGCATGTTAATATCAACTAGACAAAAATTACAAAATTCAGAGAAAACAACACTTCAGATCTATATTGGTACCTCACCAATTGAAAACGTTAATGAACATAAAACTCTAGGAATAGTCGTTGACCAGCATCTAAATTGGAACTCACATGTTCATGCACTGACCAAGCAAACGGCACAGAAAGTTTACCAGTTAGCTAAAATCAAACATTTCCTAGATGAAGATGCAAGAAAATTGTTCTATATATCTCACATACCAACAAACCTTGACTATTTCTCCACAATCTGGGATGGTTGTTCTATGTCCAACACAAAAAGACTCCATTCACTACAAAAGCGTGCAGTGCGTCTAGTTTCTGACAACTGCCAAGCACAGTGTGTAGATCTATATATAAAGATCTCAAAATACTGCCTCTAAGAAAGCGCTTTCTGTTCAACAAAGCTAAATTTGTTCACAAAATCCTGTCACAGAATGTTCCAACATATCTGTGGCCAATGTTCAAATACAATGAAAAACGCAGTCAACGCCTTAACAAAATACAAGTGCCCAAGCCTAGGCTTGACTTATTCAAGAAAAGCTTAGCTTACTCTGCTGCTCATCTTTGGAACTATCTTCCACATTATCTAAAACATAACAACCTCAGTCCCTATTCATACAATCGTAAACTTTTCGAATACTTTATGAGTTCTGATTATCTGCCCCCCTAATGTGATTATTTTTCCGAACAAATGGTATAATATCGAGTGTAGGTTTAATGATGATGTTAGTGCTTTTCAACATATTTTGTTTCATGGTAATACTTTGTACTTTTCAACATATTCTATTTCATGTTTATAATTAGATACAGTGAATGTGAGTATGCTATTATTTTACCTTTACAACGTTGAATTCCTTGAATTGATGGGTAAAATATATGTGAGAATAAATGAAATCAGTATAAAAGACGAGAGAAAGGAAGGGCAGAATGTCAGACGGGCCTGTGAGCCCAATTCTCAACCCTTTGAAAATAAAGTTCGCTCTATCTATCTATCTATCTATCTATCTATCTATCTATCTATCTATCTATCTATCTATCTATCTATCTATCTATCTATCTATCTATCTATCTATCTATCTATCTATCTATCTATCTATCTATCTATCTATCTATCTATCTATCTATCTATCTATCTATCTATCTATCTATCTATCTATCTATATCTCCCTCTCTGATAATGTTTGTACTTTTCAACATATGTTATGTCATGCTTATAAGTAATTAATGTTAATATGAGTGTGCTATATTATTATTTTACTTTACAACGTTGAATTCCTTGAATTTGATATGTAAAATGCATATGAGAATAAATGAATTCAGTATGAAAGGTGAGAGAAAGGAAGGGCAGAATGTCAGACGGGCCTGCGTGCCCAATTCTCAACCCTTTGAAAATAAAGTTCGTTCGTTCGTTCGTTCTCTCTCTCGCTTTCTCTCTCTCTTTCTCTCTCTCTCTCTCTCTTAGACGGGCCTAAGTTCCTTTCTCTCAACACTTTGAAAATAAAGTTCGTTCGCTCTCTTTCAGTCCCTATTCATACAATCGTAGACTTTTCGAATACCTTATTAGTTTTGATTACATGCCCCCCTAATCAGATTATCTTTTCTTATAATATCAATTGTAGGTTCTAATAACGATGTTTGTACTTTTCTAAATATTTTATGTCATGTTTATAAGTAGTTAATGTTAATATGAGTGTGCTATTTTATTTTACTTTACAACGTTGAATTCCTTGACATTGATATGTAAAATGCATATGGGAATAAATGAATTCAGTATGAAAGGTGAGAGAAAGGAAGGGCAGAATGTCAGACGGGCCTGCGTGCCCAATTCTCAACCCTTTGAAAATAAAGTTCGTTCGTTCGTTCGTTCTCTGTCTCTCTCTCTGTCTCTCTGTCTCTCTCTGTCTCTCTCTCTCTCTCTCTCTCTCTCTCTCTCTCTCTCTCTCTCTCTCTCTCTCTGCTATACTTTCCGAGTATCCTTAATGAAACTGTCATAGACATTTACATGTAAGATTTACTTTCTTTAATACCTTCCACTGCACCCCAAAATCCTGCATACGTTTTTGTTTTGTTTTAATAAAGTGAAATGAGATAAAACATTATATGGGCTCCGTGTGCAAATGATTACTGAATTCTTACATGGATATCAAAATGACTAGTAATAGTAGTTTCATCTTGATATCTTGATCGCCAAACATTGAACTTCTTCGAAATTCTTGATATATACGTACGCCAATCTGCGAGCATGCTTTTAACGTATATTGATGTGTGAGATAGAGTTATCGTTCCATTGCGTGAACCCGCGTCAGCAGAGGTCACAATTTGTTATGTATGAAAACAAACGATCAGTGGTCGCGTGTGTATCGACCTCCACAAGCTCTTGGGCGCATGACATCAAGATTGCTAGGGTCATTAGGGCTACGCCTGGTAATTGCGGGCTTCAGTTATTCCGCTTCCGGTTTGCGAGTTTTGCTTCCGGGCTGAGTGTGTTGCTTATCGTCGGTTGTCGAAAAGTTCCGAGAATTCATTCGGAGGGCCCGGTTTCCCACGACAACTTCTGCCCCGGTTTTGGAAGGCAGAATTCATTTCGTGAAAAAAGCCCGCCTCTTAGCCTGTCTGTGTATAATATGAACTGATTAATTTCCGTTTCCTTCTTTTCCGATTGTTTCATGGCCCATGGTGTTTGTGAGCACGAGAAAGAGAGAGAGAGAGAGAGAGAGAGAGAGAGAGAGAGAGAGAGAGAGAGAGAGAGAGGAGAGAAAGAGAGAGAGAGAGAACGAACTTTATTTTCAAACGGTTGAGAATTGGGTACGCAGGCCCGTCTGACATTCTGCCCTTCCTTTCTCTCACCTTTCATAATTCATTTTTTCTCACATGCATTTTACATATCAATTTCAAGGAATTCAACGTTGTAAAGTAAGAGAGAGAGAGAGAGAGAGAGAGAGAGAGAGAGAGAGAGAGAGAGAGAGAGAGAGAGAGAGAGAGAGAGAGAGAGAGAGAGAGAGAGAAAGAGAGGAGGACAGAGAGAAGTTACTGTAGTTAAGAGTTAAAACCTTTTTTTTTAATTGGAAGAGACAAGGAAAACGAATAAAATAAGAAAAATGAGAAAGCTGAAAATGATGTACACAAACATAAAAACACCCGTACTTACACGGGACATGTACATGTACACACATACATACGGACGTACAGGCAGAGAGTGAGAGTAATAGATAGCAGTGATGTTTATGGCGTTGCCAGGTAGTCTCTGAAACTGTATAAGAATATGAAAACAACTCATTACTTGCTAACATTATTTTAAAATTAAAATGAACTTCTATTCACGTGAGTAATTTACTTCATAGAATACAATATACTTTAACACGTCTTGCAGTTTCCAGCGATGTTCAAATATCATTGTGCATGCTGCACAACGTTGTTAGTATTGCACATATTTATTGTCGCCCTTTCCTTCATATTAAAAGTACCCGTAAATCGCATTTGAACAGTAGAATCCTGCCAGTAGAGTGTCAAAGTCAAAAGGGAGTTATGAGCTGACTGGAAGGAACAACTGTGTCCGATTTGATAGATGGAAATCGGAGTGGTGAGCGCTCAAACTAAAGATTGACTATTTCTGATCCATGTGGCCCGCGTGGGAATGTTGGGCGTCTGGACTTAAGCAAACTTTTCGAACTGTTTCACAGGCCAGGAGAAGTATAGTTAACTTCGGAATTCTTCATTAGATCGGAGCACACAGTTTGACATGCTCGTATTCAGTAGCAATGGACAAATACCCTGTCTGTTTTAGACCTGTTTCAACTACTTAGGAACATCACTCAGTTTGTGTATGCTTTACTTTTCTAAAAGATGAGGTTTCTTACAGAACATACGTTTCTTGGTTTCTTTTAGAGATTCGATACTCCGTTCAACCTAACCTACGGTAGATCCTTTCGATTCAACTTAGGGTACATTGTGTGCAATTTTTTTCAAGTTTTGAACTCTTGACTCTTAGAATGGTCGCTTACTTTGGCCAGTAATTGTGTCAGCCCTGACAAGAACCGCTAGCTGTTTATCTGCAGATTCTTATATCGTGCGCTTATTCAATTGTTGTTTCCCTTTTTGCAAGTGTTCTTTTTATTTCTACATCTGTTATCGCTAGTCTACAGGCAGTCCTGAAGTGGGCTTTTCCTTATAAATACTACTAGCTGAAATATAGATGCATGTGTTTTCTTGCTTGGTTTAGTTTGTAGGTTTACCACTACTGATAGTGTCGTCTTCCTTGGCTCCACCTGAGTTATGACTTTGCGATGATATTTATAAACAGATCCTCTAAGATTTCACTGATTATGTTATCTGTGTTGTTCATTGCTTCCTTGTATGGTTTTAGTTTAAGTTTCAGCATGATCATTTTCTCATGTTCTGTTCTTTTAACGATTTTTTTTTTTTTTTCAGCTTTCATTTCTATTAATTTTATGGTATCTTGTAATGTGTGCTGTATTATTACCATGTCGTTTATCATTTCTTTCGTGCTGTACAAAGCTGTTGCTGACGCTGTTATGTGTGCTTTGACTGTATAACAACAACAGCTCGAGAATAACGTTAATGGAAAGCAACAATACTTTGCAAACATAATGACTTTACAAGAGGCAGCAATAGATCCATAATTGTGCTGACTATAATCCCTAGCACATAGATGAGCATATTTATGGACAGTTAATCATGAATATCTTACAGGTTTCAAATTATCCAATTAGTATTTAATTCCAGCATAAATCTGGTTACCTCAAAGGCATCAAGAATGTAAAAACATAGGATCAGACTTTCATAAACGTCTAAAATCTGCAAGAGCTATCTTCGTCTGTGGCACGACCAATAAACATAAAATAATACTTGAGACAACCATAAGAAGCTTCCATCACTCGACATGCACGTTCATATATCTCGAATAATGATAAACCTTAATGTCTACGCTGATCTAATCACATTGCCGTATAAACAGATCCTCACTTCGCCACAATTCAAAACAAACTCCTGTTGCTAACCAAATCGCTTTGCACAACACTACTGAAGTGCTATTCACTCATTCATGATTCGTTTCGGTTCCTACATATAAACAAATAAGGGTCGCAGTGGCTAAGAGGTTTGGCGTCCTGCTCGAATTCTAGAGGTACCAGGTTCGATTCCCAGTAGAGGGAATATAATTTATAGAAAATTTTTTTTCAGAACCGGTGGTCCTAATGATGTCATACTCCCCCCTGGTCTCATGGGTAGTGAGTTTGGATGCCTAGCCTTCTCGGATAAGGGCCAAAAAAAGGGTCCCGTGTGCAAGTTGCGCACGTTAAAAATCCCACGGCAGTTGGAAATCGTAAAGAGCAGGCAATAAGACCGCTGCCCTGGTTAAATTTAAAAATTAGAAACCTACCCACCAAATATATTTATAGATTGTGTGATTCTTATATATACACATTGGATTCTTGCCCGCGCTACGGAGTTCGTGTACTGTGCTGAGATCCTCCTTGTGTGATCTAAGGGAAGAGATCGGAGCACTGATGGAGTTGTCCATGTGCAATGAAGATAGTCCTTAAAACCAAACCAAACCAAACCAAACCAAACAAAACAAAACCAAACCAAACCAAATAAGGAGGGGAAACCCGAGGCCTGTAAACAGTAAATAAATAATACATAAGGGTATGTTTCAGGCACTCGTAAGAAATAAAGAAGTAGAAGACTAGACAACAGAAAACAACAGAAGTGATAGGCTTAACGGTAGTCGAACCCATGACCTTCCGAACGATACCATCGCCTAGCCATTTATTTATTTACGTTACTTACAAGTGTACATTTAGATGAAAGAAAAGTTACATAAATCGTTCCATATACCAAACGCAAATCATCACACCAATGTTTGATCATCTCTGATGTTTGGGGCTTCGTTGTTGCTAGACTGACTGCTTCTTTTTTCTGCCCGTAGTTTTTGTTTCTTCTTCTTCTTCCTCGTTCGTCCTGAAAAGGACGTTGGTTGTGTTGTGTCCGTTTACAGCGGAGCTGCGGTATTTGTGCCTTTCGGCCGACACATCCGACTTCCGCACGGCATTTTTTGGGACCGGGTTTGCATTCCCTCTTCGATCCCTACTCCTCAGCCAGACTGCAGTGATGCTGCCTGTTTCCAGGACCACCACGTGGAGGTGGAGTAGGGTCTTGGTCAGCTCTGGTTCGCTGACAATGACGCAGGCAGTCAAGCTATGGGTCGCTTACTGCATTCCTCACTTTTGATGCGTCTTGGGTCCCAGTTTTTGTTTGATCGCTCACGTCTAGTTTGTAGTTGGATATGGGTTGTTATATTGAGTTTCTGCTTTGTTGATAAACGTTTTTGTTGTCAATCTTTGTTTTGCCTCTGTATATCGGGTGCTTGATTTTTTTTTTCAGCGACAGACTCTTTCATTATGTTTTTTTCCTAGTTTTCTGAATCACGTCTTCAATGTGTGTAGTACAATAATAATTGTGTGTGATTATTGGCCTTTACGTTTTTTTTGTTTTTGTTTTTTTTTTTTTTTTGTAATGGTAATTGTTACTGCTTCATCTAGGCTGAGCGTCCTAGCGGTAATGATTAGAGCGCTACCTTCAACGCGACCAGGTCTGAAAACAGCTATAAAAATGGGTAACTGGCTGCTCATGAGTTAGTGAAGGCAATGGCAGTATGTAAAGGAACTGTTAACCCCACCTCATTAAGCTGAGTAAAAATATTTGTAAAGTCTAAATCTGCACTCTCTTACAGTATTATATACTATGGAACTATCTTTAACTTTACGTTTCAGAGTTGTTTTTTGGTTTTTTTTCCCAAAAGGAACGATTATTACTAGTTTAAAAGTCTAGCTACTTTTCAAGTCAGTTTATCTATTTTCAATATGCCAACTGGCTACAAATAATTTCGGAGTTGGCAACACTGGATACAGCACATGTTTCCCCGTGTGGTGTTTCACGTTTGTCTTTTCAAGGCTTTAAAATATTATTATTATATTGACATCCATAATAAACGTTTTTTGTTTGTTTGTTCCATATATTGTTCCTAACGAGGCGTAATTCAAGACCAACTTTTTCTAGTGATCGCCTTGTCGTCCAACTATCATCATCATATTTTTATCATCAAAAACGTCTTCATTATCATTATTATTCAGCTCTCTAAGGAAAACATGCCTTCAGCGAATTCACGTCAAGCCATACTGTCCTTGTAACGCTAACTACAGGTTTTCTCAATGTGTGTCACATCCATCGCCAGCGTCTTATCATCTCGTGCTCCACTGACACATTTCTGGGTCTTTTCATCAGTTTCTCATTGATGATCTTATAGAATGCTGTTTTGCCTGAGCTAGTGTGCTCTTCAAATCTGAGATTCATCAATCATCCATTGTTATTAATGTGCCCAGGAATTTGAATTGATTGACCTGTTTTAAAACCGTTCCATTTACTTTGATAGTGCATTCTGGGGGTTCCTAAAATGTGTATCGTATTTGATTTCTTAGATATTTCACGTCAAAATGTTGTCTATAGCAATGTACTGTTGTATATCTCTTCAGTTTTAACTTTGTTTTGGCTAACAGAAGATGGTGATCGGATGCGATATATGTTCCTAGCCTCTACACACCTTTATATCAAGTGATAATGATTTAAACTTAGTGTTTATATATATATGAGCAATCTTATTGTAATTTTGTAGTTTGGTGAAATCCATGTTGCTTTGAGCATTCTTTTATGCGGACATATGCATCCTTCTGTAGCCAGTTGATTTGAAGCGCAGAAGTTTCTGAATAGTTTCCCATTTTCGTTGATTGTAGCTATTCAGTGTTTTCGCCTGATTTCTTCTCAGCCGGAGATACCTGTTCTTATTCTTGGATTTAGGTCATTGTGGCAGATTATGATAATTGATTTCATATATCTAATTCTTTATCTTCATTTGTCTTTAAACTAGCTCGCATCTACGCCTGTTTTTAACATAAACCCCTATACATTCTGAGATCTGTCCCTTTTTCTCATTAGCACGCATATTTTATTGCGGTTCGCCATTTTCCTTTGATGAGAGTTTACCGGAGACCGATTAGCCGACGTGAGCTGTATTATTGTACACCAGCGATCAAAGATCGTTGTAATGGGATCAGACAGCGACCAAGGGAGATAATTTCTATTAACTTTTTCCTGAGTCAATTCGCCGGCAAGTTAATTAAACCACGGTGAGAACGTCGAGATCAAAGACACTGCTCGCTAGAAATGGCCAGACAAACAGAGAGACGAAGAAAACTCACACTGATTAGCGAATTGGCGATGCCTGACATAAGAATGAATAGGGTTGTGGTTTTCGGCTCGTAATGTTTGAAAGATCTTTGATTTGCAAATCCGAACGTAGAATCCACCGTAGGTGCGAAAATCTGGCAGAGTCTGTTTTCTGTTTTCGAGTTATAGTTATAACTTTTCCTTTGATTTAAGATGTATGTATGTATATATATATATATATATATATATATATATATATATATATATATAGCACTATATATATATATATGTATATATTATATATATATTGTATATTGGGATATATATATATATATATCCCAGCCTTCTAACTAAAAATTCACTCAGTACTCCTCAGTTTTTAAAGACATCTAGCGGCGATTTCTAGAATCCCCTGGTTTTAGGATAATTTCTTAGTTTATCGTTGGAGATAGTCTAGTAGAAGTTTGTGTGAAGGTAAATACTATACTAGTAGTTTTGAGTGATTTTAGGGATAAATCGTCGATTATATTTTGCTAGATTTTGTGCAGAACGATTTACTAGATAGGTCCGTAAATGGTATTTCTCTAAGATTAAACTGTGTTACAGTGGCTAGCAGAATAAATAATAATTCTAGCTAAACTTTTCCAGCGGTGAAATAAATTTAAGTAACTGCTAATAACCAGCCAGAGAATATTTTAACCAACTAGTAAATGCACTGATTCATCATGAGCATTGACGAAATATGTATTTATTTCTAATTCATGATGACTGATTTTTTTTTAAAATGACTAGAATTTATTTCACGGAAGTTTTAAACGATGAGACAAGCACTAAGCTTATAGTTTCTAATTTAAGTTAAATAACCTAAGTGGAGGATATTCTATGTTACGCGAGGTAAGGATAGGATTGTGAATAATACTATATTGTGTTAAGTATTTGCATTTTCCTCCCTATACATACTATACTGTGATAAACGAGCGCAAAGGCCTTATTGCTCCATCTTTTCCTACATTCTTCATACTGTATTTTCTCCGACATTTGCTCTCTCATCTCATATTTGCGATCCACATTTGCTATTTCATTGTTGTGATTACTCGCGACCGGTATCTAGAGAACCACATTTGTTCTTTCATCGGGGGAAATAAAGTCCTTTGATTGAGTCCACATGCCTGACATTATCATTTGAAGCCCACATTGTATCGTGATAAATCTGGTAAAAACACATATGGTCATCCTAATCAAACTGTAATTTCTGTGACACCACATTGGACGCCCAGATTGGCCAGGGGAAAACGTGGCCGCGGTTCAGACAAGCGTGGGTTGACCACATTGGACGCCCAGCTTGGGCAGGGTGACTTCCAGAAATATATAATACCGCATAATCTACTAGAGTGAGGCAGTCCAGGTTTTTACCTTGTGAGGAAGAGATCAAACCCAAAAACGCATAGCCTAATACACGTGTTTATTCAGAGTGGATGATAATTCAGTTCCGTGATTAATTGTGTTCTTAAAGGATTTTGCGAAGGGAAAAGAAGGTTAGTAGATCTTATACTTATTAATACATTTTCTTAATTTTGTTTATTTAACCTCACAGCTAAAATGTGCGGAAGATAAAGTTTCAAATAATTCTTGGCATAACTGATTAATAAAATCAGAAGATTTTCATAGAAGATGATAGGATGATAGAAGGTAATTAATAGTTCATATTTCACCTTTATCATCATCACAGTCTCCCATATGCACACACTCTCATGCACAAGATATTTAACATCATTAGAATTGAACTCAGAGAGAGGGAGATGAATAATGAGCAGTAGTTTAAATGAAAGTCAACCAGTGATGTTAAATGTGAAAAACTTACGAAGACTTTTGTGTGTCTTCAGTTCATCAGAAGTCTGAGTCTACACGCAACGTGTCTGACGTCTAACCAGAAATAAGTTATCAAAAACGGACATTTGGCTAGCAGAATTCGCCATAGGACATCTTTCATTCCTCAATTTAAAAGGAATATTGTCTCACCCACAAGTCATAAGGTGGACGCAGCATTTTTCGTCACCATATACTGCTTGCTCACAAGTTCAATACAGAGTTATCACAAGTTCAATACATCGTTATCACAAGTTCAATACAGAGTCATCATAAACTCTAATCACTCGAAAGATCATTATTATCTGAAGTCAAGCAAAAGAGCTCAAAAGAGGAATCGCATATTTATACCACGTGCAACACACTCTTAAGCGCATTTTATGAAGCAGACTCGAAAGTATATGAATCACGACTACATACGCAAGATTATGAGTCTACATATCACTAACATTTCGTGAAGATATCCAGTCTGACCAGTACCGTCGGGAGATTAGACCACAGACCTTTTGTTCATATGACAACTATTAACTGTTGATCCACACTACAGAGATATACTCAAACAGTGAAGGAATATACATAAATATCTCGTCAGCGTTCTCCGTACGACAACAGTATTCATCAGAACGTCCTCGACTTAGAGATACCCCATTCGACATAACGTATAACAACTTGGGACATTTTATGCATACATGTGAATCCTCATATCTAGGAGAAGCATTTAGAGACACATGGACTGTGTAGAGTACTCACCATTTTGGTAACACGTATCATATCACATCATCATTTCACTCTACACCAGTTCATCCTTAATTAACTATTACTTAATTAACTGTAATTTTATTATCTCATCTGTGTGTTTTGTGTGAATCGTCTTTCACCATCATCACGTTCTAACCATTACTAACCCTATATGTGTGGATATTTCATTAATAAACCCAACGATCAGTTGATCATTATCAAGAGTTTGTTAATGTATCACTCGTGCTGTCGGTGTTACATATTCACCTATAGGAACCTTTCTCTACTCAGATGAGGTTGGGGGCTTTTTCTTTACGGGATCTAAGGGCAGAAGCTAAGGTCGTGGGGAAACAGAACTCTTTCCATAATTTATTAGAAAACACTGTCTAGTGGAAAGCATTCGCATTCCTGTCTTCTTGTCCCTATCTCGAATAGGTCTTTTTTTCTTTCTTAACGAGCCAATTTCTAGAGACCTTATATCTAATATCTCATAGACTATTCCTGGCAAAAACTACTGTCGTAGTTGCCCCAGTGACTCACCACACGACAATTGGGGGCTCGTCCGGGATTAGTGAACCCGGACTTAGAAGTGTGATAAATCACATTTTCATCCCTGCTTTACAATTGCGATAATTGCAAAATTTGTTGGCATTTCGAGGGATTATCTCCTAGACTGACACTTACTATAATTTGTCTATTTCATAGGGGGGATAATTTATATCTCTAAAGCACGAGTGATACTTTTTAAATTGAGTATCAAACGGACAGAGTAAACACTTTTTGAGAACAGAGGATACTGTAGGGAACTGAAAATTTTTTTTTTTCAGTAACTGCTGGAGAAACTGTTATCATAAATATTTAGTAAATTTTTCATAGAAACTTCGAGATAATCTGTTAATTAATTTTTCAGAATACGCTGAGTGAGTGATTTTTAAGAACTATTTGAACTTGATTACTAATTTAAACCTAGCTGGTTTTAAAGAGATAATTACTTGTGCGAGTCTATTAAATTTGTTTGGAGGTCACTGCCAATTTTTCCCTTCGCAAACCCGTACTGCATATCATGGCAGATGCTGCGAAAATTAGAAATAGTTTGATGGAGGCAGGGCGTGAATTCGGGTTAAGTGGAAAAGACCTGATGAAATATGTAAGCGAGGAAACTGATAAACTCCATGAAAGAGAGATGGAAATGCAGAAACTTACAATGGAGAAGGCCGCAGCAGAAGCAGCGGAGCGGAAAGAGAAAGCCGCAGCAGAAGCAGCGGAGCGGAAAGAGAAGGCCGCAGCAGAAGCAGCGGAGCGAAAAGAGAAAGCCGCAGCAGAGCATGCACTTATGATGAAGCAACTGGAAATCCAGGGACAGACCAATCAAATAGAGCTGGCAAAAAGTGCAGCGGCTTCCAACTGTGATGGAGGGTACTCACCCCGCTCAGATGGTGTGCCTACTTCGCAACCTGCGCCACCCAATGCCATGAACTTTCCGCTGGAACCTTTTTCAGAAAGGAATGATACCATGGACGCCTTTTTAGACCGCTTTGAACGCTTTGCAACAGGGTTTGGACTTGAAGAACGGAAGTGGAACTTGAAACTTTCCCAGGGCCTAAGAGGAGCCGCCTACGAAGTTTTTAATAAACTTCCGGCCGGAGAGCAAGATGACTACCAGGCATTGAAAAAAGCTCTCTTGGTGAGGTACGAGCTTCATTCAGAGGCTTACCGGAAAAAATTTCGAGGTTCTAGGAAGGATGCAGGAGAGACTTTCTCACAGTTCGCAGCCCGTATTGAAGACTACCTAGTGAAGTGGTGTACACTGGGAAACTTTGCCGAGAACTATGACGGGTTGAAAGAGCTGATTGTGATAGAGCAACTGAAAGAATCTATGTCGGTGGAAATGCGTAGATTTCTCACTGAAAACGGCGCTGACCGGTTAGAAAATATTCTTACACTGGCAGAGCGATTCCAAAATGCTCTCATGGAGTCTCAAGGAGCCAGAAAGAAGTTTTCGGATCAGGCGCCAAAGCAACCTGCTCGCTCCCAACCAGACCAACAAAGCAAAGGACCACACATCTCGCATAAACAGCACGCAAAACAAGATAACTACAAAGAGCAAAACAAGAAAAATGCTGCGCCACACCAGAGACAGGGAGATAAATGGTGCAAGTACTGTCGCTTGAACAATCACAACACTAATGAGTGCAAGCGCAGACCTCCTCCCCAACATGCTGCCTGTCTGCAGACAAAATCGTCACCCCGGAAGGAGCAGAGAACCGGAAACGTTTCTCATCCTCCTGTCATCGAATCAGTCCTCGTAAACGGACAATCTGTGGAGTGCCTTTATGACACAGGACTTGCTTTTGATGCGGTGGTCAGGGCATCTCTTGTCACCCCTGACCAGATAACAGAAGAGAGTGTCGACATCCAAGGTCCGACGAAGGATGTTGCACCCATGACACTGCCAATTGCACTTATCAGAGTGGAATCTCGTTATGTGACAGGAGAGATTCGTGCAGCTATCATGGAAGAACCAATCTACTCTTTAATCTTGGGATGTAGATATGTGTTCCTTGGAGAACCTACTCAACCACTAGTCATGGCGGCCGTACAGACTAGAGGACAGTCAAGAAAAGACGCAGAGCAGGAACCTCCTACCAATATCCTCCCCGAGGAATTGAAGAGGGCCCAAATGGAAGATTCCACACTGGCGCCCTGTTTTAAAAAATTACCTAGAACACACAACCCACCTACCAAGGGAGACTTCTTTATGAAAAATGGATTGATGTATCGCCGAGCTGGAAATGAAGGACAGGAACACAACCAATTAGTAGTTCCTGCAACCTATAGGAACCAGGTGCTTGAGATGGGCCACTCTATCCCATTTAGTGGACACATGGGAATGAGCGCCACGACTCAAAGGATTGCCTGCCACTATTATTGGCCAGGGATCACCGGCGACATTGAACGTTTCGTCAAGTCTTGTCCTCAGTGCCAGAAAGTTGCACCAAAACACTGGACGGCACCCGCGACCCTTGGGGAGATGCCAATCTTGGGCACCCCATTTGAAAGAGTGGCCGTGGATATAATTGGACCTCTGCTGAGAACTAAGAAGAGGAACTCCCATATCCTTACCTTAGTGGACACCTGTTCCATGTGGGGCGAAGCCATAGCCATGCCAGCATGCGACTCAGTGCATGTAGCTGACGCTTTACTGAATATCTTTACTAGATTGGGCTTCCCGCATGAAATTCTCACAGACAACGGGTCACAATTTAGAGGCAAGTTGACAGAGGAGGTGCTTAGAATATTCAAGACTAGGCATATCCATACTTCGCCCTATCACCCCCAAAGTAACGGGCAAGTAGAGCGGTTTAACGGGACGCTCACCTCTATTCTTCGGAAGTTGGCACAGGAGAAGCCAGAAACTTGGGATCAGTATCTTCCTGCCGCATTATTTGCTTATAGGGAAGTACCGCATGCGTCAACTGGAGTTCCTCCGGCCACATTACTCTTCGGAAGACCTATTAAAGGTCCATTAGAAGCATTACTAAGAACATGGACAGATGCCAAGGCAGACGACACTGTCACATCAGCCTTCCAGTACGTCACAGACTTGAAACAACGCCTGAAGACTGGCTGGGAATTAGCCACAGCGAAAGTACGGGAGGCTAGGCGGAAACATGCCAAATATTACAATCGCAATGCGAAGGACCGAGAACTAGCAGTAGGAGAGAAGGTGCTACTTCTTCTGCCAAGTAGCAGTAATAAATTGCAGATTTGCTGGAGGGGACCCTACAAAGTGGCGGAAAAGATTTCTCGCACCAACTATAAAATCGCCGTGAACGGAAAGCAGAAAATTTATCACTTAAATCTGCTTAAGAAGTTTTACGAGCGAGCCCCTGCCGAACCAGCGCACCTCATGACTATGGCCATTGCTATGCAAATGGAAGAAGAGCCATTATCATCCGTAGAGTACCCGGTGAAAAAGGAGGAATCACATTTAGATGTGAAAATAAGCTCCACCCTAACGGAAGCCCAGCAAGAAAGTGTGAGGAGATTGATGGAAAACCACGCCGACTCTCTGACAGACAAACCGGGCCGGACAAACCTGATGGAGTTTGACATGGAAGTCACGGATCCTACGCCCGTCCGAATGAGAACCTATCCGATTCCGTATGCCAAGGCGACGGCATTAAAGCAAGAAATTGATTACTTACTTAAGGAAGGCATAATTTCGAAGTCGGAGTCCCCTTACAGTGCGGGAGTGGTGCTGTTACGCAAACCCAGTGGAGAACACCGCCTGTGCATCGACTACCGACAGCTGAATGCGTTAACACAGTTCCAGCCAGAACCGTTACCGGACCAGAACCAGATATTTACTAAGCTGAGCAGGGCTCGCTATTTTTCAAAGATCGACCTCAGTAAAGGGTACTATCAAATACCGGTAAAAGCTGAGGTGAGGAATCTGTTAGCCTTCAGTACTCCAGATGGACACTTCGAATTTAATGTGATGCCATTTGGACTGAACAATGCTCCTAGTGTCTTCACAAGGATGATGCGAAAGTTATTGGATCCTTTGAATCATCCCGCCATCAGCAATTTTATGGATGATATCCTAGTAGCTACTGAATCGTTTGAAGAACATGTATCAGCGCTATCCTTGCTGTTTAACAGACTCAGAGAAGCGGGACTAACCGCCCGCCCAACCAAATGTCAAATTGGGTGTGAACAGCTAGAATTCCTAGGACATACTATATCCCATGGGACCATGTTTCCCGAGACTCGAAACGTTGAGAAGCTGAGAAATTGTCGCGAGAGACGAATGAGTTTGTATTTCGTTTCTATACCCATTGTGTGCATACCAGACAGTCGTGGGAAACCCACGAATTTTACAAGAAATGTTTACAGAACACTGAGACAGCACGCAACAACATTCACCTGAAATGTTTTCACAACACGCGGACATTGCACCAACAGACTATCGGAATAATTGATACTAAGTTGCGGATATGTTTACACAGGGCCAGTGTTAACCAAGTATTGTTGTGACTAAGGGAGACTTAAAGTCTGCACAAGGACAACATGAAAGCAGTATGAATACGAAATTATAACGAGAAGAACAACACTGTACGTGCCCCAAAGGACGCACACAGACAGTTGTCTGGGAGAGGAACAACAAGGAAACGATAATAGAAAAATATTACAGGAAATGTACCTAGGAATGAGGACTGAATTCTGACGAAAGGAAAACAAACGAATTTTCACATGACCCAAGAAGCGACCGGAAAAATAGCCCTAGGCGATTCAGACAGTATATACTGAACGAAATCTATCGTTCGGGCAATGGTATGAAAAATCATTCCGCCCGCATATACTGGTTCCATATTTCACGAGGAAGATTCAGGCCAAGTGTCAGTGAAATTCATGATATGGACATCAAGGTTAGTGTACTATAGATTGGTACCTTATATCATTATATCTTAACCTCAGTCAGATTATATATACCTATTTCCCATATATGTAAATAAATATAACACTGTAATTACCAGTCACGTTTATTATAATATTATATCGCATACTCATAAGTACAGATTGCAATAAACACCATGCAAAGAATTATTATACTTATAAGATCGCACAGTTTCATTAATTATAATGAAGTAAATACAAGACACGTTTATTTTGTCTCTTACATTACCTGTTAACCGTACAGTAAACACCGCACAGTCATTCATTATAAGGATAAGATTTCACAGACACAAACACACCGCATGCGGAGCATAGGTTACGGGGTATTTATACGGGATTATCCTTTTATCCATCGCAGTGGTAGAGACCGGGGACCTTTGAGATACCTCAGCCTTTGTCTACTACGTTTTGCGGGCGTTAATTACGGGACAAGCTAAAAAGTAGGGCCGACCAGAGATACTGCGACGACACGCATCTCACATGTAATTAACGGCACCCACTTTACCCATTCTCCACGGGGGTTTTGAGAAAGGAATTCGCCAGACGGTGAAGGGTCTTTCCATCATCCGCAGCCACCCACGCAGAACAGGGTGCAGACAATACCCAGGCAGGATTGTTGCATTACTAATGAGCTGTCCACGTTACTTTAATTATCGGAAGGGGCAAGAGCCGACGGACGAATTTGTAAACCAGCGCCTACGCAAATTATTGAGATACAAAATTACTTGTAGTAATGGACAGATTCTCCCAGTGAAATATATGCGCCAACAAATACCAAGATATAACCTGCTTCCACCATCATCACCACCCGAGACCAATATCTTCACCACACAGGGACATCTGCATATCAGCGGAAGTCTCCACCGCATAACATTGTTTAAACACCAACACAGGAACACGCCAGCGCAGACACGCGGCGCAATGTCAACACTCGCAATGTGAGCGACAAAAGGAACAGGCCATCGACACCTGACGAAATCCAGTGGACCGTCCAGTGTTATTGAATGCAGACTAAGACTTGCCCGTGTATACAAATTCCCAGAGTTTTATTGACAGTCATTCCGAGCCCCGAATCAAGATATCCTTTTTTGTTGGGGTTAAGATTAGGTTAATTCATCATCATCATCACATCGTGTAGACTTAAGTTTAGTGAGTGTATTTTTTGCCTAACTATTATCTTCTTTTCCAGGCATAGTTAGGTTAGTTCTTATTACATTTTTATTGTTGTAACTGAATGTTGTTATCTTTCAGTATTTTAATAAACGTTGTAGTTGTGGTTACATTACCCACACACGTTATTACATATATAGAGAAGGAACGAAAGTGTGCGAAAGAGACATACTGTTCTTCTTCTCTTTCTCTTCTGTTCACTCAGTGTAATAGGGGAGTGGGGGCTCGTTAGTATTATAATATAGAGAGGGAGATAGAGTGGTAGGAGGTATAATGTCACGAGATCCAGAATCACTGGGGCTATATGCTGGGAACTCATCCCAAAGTCTTATATTTACCTTCTCCACTCCTGCTGCTCATCTTCAACCGGGTGCCAGGCGAATCTGAGCCATTGACAAAGCCGGCACCTCACAGATAACTCTCTTTGGTTACCCTCACAGGGGTAACGTTGTGACAGAAATGCACCGAGACCGTCCACTAAAAGGGATGTCCGGTCATTTGTATCTCTCTGTGGATTCTACCAGAGATATATAAAGGATTTTAATAGCCTCTGTGCACCGCTTACGTCGCTAACCAAGAAAGGAAACCCAGATAAAGTGACATGGTCAGCAGAATGTGAGCATGCATATGCACTCTTAAAAGAGAAACTCACCACAAAACCTATTTTACGGTTTCCGGATTTAACTAGAAAATTCATCTTGCGCACAGATGCCAGTAACATTGGAATCGGGGCTACATTACTACAGCCAGATGACAGAAGCCCCCCAAATCTATTTCCGGTCGCATATGCGAGTCGGAAGTTAAACCGAGCAGAACAAAACTATTCCACAATCGAAAAGGAATGTTTGTCCCTCGTCTGGGGAATACAAAAATTTCAAGCATACCTGTACGGAAGGAAATTTACAATCCAGAGTGATCACCAACCTCTGACCTTCCTCGCCAATTCAAAGAATTTGAATGCTAGACTGATGAGGTGGTCGCTTGTTCTACAACCTTACACGTTCCAAGTGGACTATATCCAAGGAAAACATAACGTAGGAGCGGATTTTTTTTAAGCCGTCATCCTATGAGGCAGGACGAAGTGCACGGACAAGTAGAGGAAAGGGTGGAAACCGGAGAGAAAAACGAAGATGAGGAAAAGGATTAAAGAATCCCGAGCAAGAAGTCTAAGCTCTCCTGAGTACGATTGACATCACACTTGAGGAGGGGCTATTGTGATAAACGAGCGCAAAGGCCTTATTGCTCCATCTTTTCCTACATTCTTCATACTGTATTTTCTCCGACATTTGCTCTCTCTCATCTCATATTTGCGATCCACATTTGCTATTTCATTGTTGTGATTACTCGCGACCGGTATCTAGAGAACCACATTTGTTCTTTCATCGGGGGAAATAAAGTCCTTTGATTGAGTCCACATGCCTGACATTATCATTTGAAGCCCACATTGTATCGTGATAAATCTGGTAAAAACACATATGGTCATCCTAATCAAACTGTAATTTCTGTGACACCACATTGGACGCCCAGATTGGCCAGGGGAAAACGTGGCCGCGGTTCAGACAAGCGTGGGTTGACCACATTGGACGCCCAGCTTGGGCAGGGTGACTTCCAGAAATATATAATACCGCATAATCTACTAGAGTGAGGCAGTCCAGGTTTTTACCTTGTGAGGAAGAGATCAAACCCAAAAACGCATAGCCTAATACACGTGTTTATTCAGAGTGGATGATAATTCAGTTCCGTGATTAATTGTGTTCTTAAAGGATTTTGCGAAGGGAAAAGAAGGTTAGTAGATCTTATACTTATTAATACATTTTCTTAATTTTGTTTATTTTAACCTCACAGCTAAAATGTGCGGAAGATAAAGTTTCAAATAATTCTTGGCATAACTGATTAATAAAATCAGAAGATTTTCATAGAAGATGATAGGATGATAGAAGGTAATTAATAGTTCATATTTCACCTTTATCATCATCACAGTCTCCCATATGCACACACTCTCATGCACAAGATATTTAACATCATTAGAATGGAACTCAGAGAGAGGGAGATGAATAATGAGCAGTAGTTTAAATGAAAGTCAACCAGTGATGTTAAATGTGAAAAACTTACGAAGACTTTTGTGTGTCTTCAGTTCATCAGAAGTCTGAGTCTACACGCAACGTGTCTGACGTCTAACCAGAAATAAGTTATCAAAAACGGACATTTGGCTAGCAGAATTCGCCATAGGACATCTTTCATTCCTCAATTTAAAAGGAATATTGTCTCACCCACAAGTCATAAGGTGGACGCAGATGGTTTTCGTTTCGTCACAATACATTATACTGCTTGCTCACAAGTTCAATACAGAGTCATCATAAACTCTAATCACTCGAAAGATCATTATTATCTGAAGTCAAGCAAAAGAGCTCAAAAGAGGAATCGCATATTTATACCACGTGCAACACACTCTTAAGCGCATTTTATGAAGCAGACTCGAAAGTATATGAATCCCGACTACATACGCAAGATTATGAGTCTACATATCACTAACATTTCGTGAAGATATCCAGTCTGACCAGTACCGTCGGGAGATTAGACCACAGACCTTTTGTTCATATGACAACTATTAACTGTTGATCCACACTACAGAGATATACTCAAACAGTGAAGGAATATACATAAATATCTCGTCAGCGTTCTCCGTACGACAACAGTATTCATCAGAACGTCCTCGACTTAGAGATACCCCATTCGACATAACGTATAACAACTTGGGACATTTTATGCATACATGTGAATCCTCATATCTAGGAGAAGCATTTAGAGACACATGGACTGTGTAGAGTACTCACCATTTTGGTAACACGTATCATATCACATCATCATTTCACTCTACACCAGTTCATCCTTAATTAACTATTACTTAATTAACTGTAATTTTATTATCTCATCTGTGTGTTTTGTGTGAATCGTCTTTCACCATCATCACGTTCTAACCATTACTAACCCTATATGTGTGGATATTTCATTAATAAACCCAACGATCAGTTGATCATTATCAAGAGTTTGTTAATGTATCACTCGTGCTGTCGGTGTTACATATTCACCTATAGGAACCTTTCTCTACTCAGATGAGGTTGGGGGCTTTTTCTTTACGGGATCTAAGGGCAGAAGCTAAGGTCGTGGGGAAACAGAACTCTTTCCATAATTTATTAGAAAACACTGTCTAGTGGAAAGCATTCGCATTCCTGTCTTCTTGTCCCTATCTCGAATAGGTCTTTTTTTCTTTCTTAACGAGCCAATTTCTAGAGACCTTATATCTAATATCTCATAGACTATTCCTGGCAAAAACTACTGTCGTAGTTGCCCCAGTGACTCACCACACGACAGTGACATATATTACCTGAACTGATTTGAAGTGACATAAACAGTAATCCAGTAAAACATATAGTCGTAAAGAGAACGCTCCCCGGAAAAATTGGATTTAACCTGTCTCTGTAGAGCTGGGGTTCTCTTTCCCAAAAGAACACTGGGTGTGCTGGATGTGTGTGTCCTAAAGTTTGCGACAGAAGGTGAAAATCAAGTTGTAGGTAAGAACGAATGTCAGTGGCCACTGTTGTATGGATAGAAAGAATGCAGGACTGAGTGGTTCTTTGATCGTATAAATTCATATACCCACTTTGTAATATTTTGATGATGCAAAGTTTTGCTAATATTGTTTCCTCTTAGAATAGATTAACGTATGAACTCTGTTCTTTACTGTAGAGGGAAATTCTAGACCATAGCGTAAACACCTTTTGACTCGTTTAGGGGTTAATAACTTCTCTGCTAACGGGATCTTGTCTCAACAGAGGGAGGGAGGATTACACATATGAGTCTAACTCTTTAATTAATTCATTAACCTATGTTTACCTGTATTTGATTTGATAGTCATATTATTGCTGTTGTAAAGTTTCTTTATGATAAATAAAACTTACATAAACTGTATTTACGTGTGTCGGTCAGCTTGTCCCAAAAGATCCCCAAATCCATTGATGTAGTTTTTCACGTCTGTGCGTCTAACTGTCGTCACTTATGTGTGTGTGTATGTGAGTGGTGATATACATATTAATATATATTCTAGTAGACTGTCTGACAAACTAAGTTCTGTTGTAGAGATAGGCTGAAGGAGAGAAGTTTCTCGATTTCAGGGACAGACTCTAACTAGTGTCCACCACCTCACTCGTGAAAATCTATTTTCTTTACATTACCTCTCACCTGTTCTAATCTATTCAGAAGGGACCAAGCTATGTCTTAATTCCCCTATCAAAAATCTGCGACAGTCATCAATCAAAATTGTCAGGACTTTTTACTCTTTTTATCCATCATATTTTCTAGTCGGGTGTAACATTCTTCCTCCGCGGATTCTTCTTTGTCATTGCTTGGTGCATAACATTAAATTTTGTTTATCTTTATTATTGTTCTACTTATCAATATTTTTGTTTTGCATGTGGTTGTTTTGAAAGTCGCTGTTATTATATCTGGGATCCATTGCTTCCCATTCTGTGAGTGGTTCCAGCGCTTCCTTAGACAGCATTCGAGTCACCTTCTTCAGTCATGGATGGCTGAACTGAATTATTTCTTTTAGTTGACCAGCCTATGCTGTAAGTTGAAGTTTTTATGGTTTAAAATTCTACAAGATGGGGAAACAGGCCCCATGCCCACCACTCCTTAGTCGCCATTTACGACATGCATAGTAGTTTACAGTGTTACTATTCTTTGCTCGCCTTCGGGCTCCGGTAACACATAGGTGATCACTTCACATGAACCTCCATTGTTTTTTTTAAATACAATTTTGCCTCGTTTTGACGAGGCGTGTCCCGTTCAGCCTAGTCGGTTATATTAGGGCGCATGTCCAAATATAAAAGATCCTTAGGTCTGATGCTAAAATTAACCTTCATTAACTTTAATATAATAAATATATTTTGTCAGTAACCACCTACACAGTCATCTTCATTAATAATTTCAGGTGGATCCACTTATTCCAAAGCCAAGTTTACAACACTGGGAACTGAAAATTTTCAAAAACGCTGGTACGTTTCTAAGAATATCCTTGGGTTGACTGATCACCCTGGACTCGCACACGGCATGCCCCTATAGTCAAGTCGGTCTTGTGGACAAAACAAGTAGCCCTAAATGGACACAAGATTTAAGCAGATTGTGTGACCTCTAAGTGTAACAGAGATCAAACTTTCTGAGTTAGTGTTGGTCTAAACTATGAGAGAGATGTTTATTGAGTGCGAGTGCGTCATCAACATTTAGGATGCGCGAGAACTGAGTGCGCTGGTTAATTTGGGGCTTTTAGCACGTGCGCAGACGTCGTATGCACGTGTAGCGTCTGGGTGTCTTGCTGAGACCGTGAGAAAAGAAGTTTGAAATCAATAATTTGTAGGACTATTGTTCACAGCACAATGCATTCTTCGTGCTCAGTTGAGGGCAATTGGTATTTTTTGTCCTCGGTAGATAAGACAGGTGGAGATTAAAATAATAATATATTTTCTATTTCACCGTTTGAAATGATTGAAACAATGATGCTAGTTTTGAAATTTAGTCAGTAGATCAAAATTCAGGCACATATAATCATGCTAGCTATTGAGTAGAGATGTTAGAGCTAGCTTCTGGCCGTCTATGGTCGTGTTAATTTGACAGTACAGATAGAAGAGGCAGATTCACGGCACACACATAGTCGCGCTAGCGTTAGAAGAGAGACGGCACAGCTAAATGTAGTACACATATAATGTCCTGCTAGCTTTAGAGTATCACCTTTATCATCATCTTCATTTTCCTTGTGCTCCTTACGGAGCATGGAGCCACAACTGCAACTGTTCACTTTCCACGAAGACTGCACCAGGCATTCACGTGCTTTTGCTATGATGTTTCCTGTAGCAATGTTTTTACTTGATGAAGTTGCCAGTCTCATGCACACCGTTACATTAGTGGTCTATTACGGCATGCATGAGGGCGCAGTAGTCCTCCCGGAAATCACACGTGATGTCGTTATATATGTATATATAGTTGGTGTCGTTATATATGTATATAAAGTAGGTGTAGTTATATATGTATATATAGTGGGTGTAGTTATATATGTATATATAGTGGGTGTAGTTTTATATGTATATATAGTGTGTGTCGTTATATATGTATATATAGTAGGTGTCGTTATATATGTATATATAGTGGGTGTAGTTATATATGTATATATAGTGGGTGTAGTTTTATATGTATATATAGTGTGTGTCGTTATATATGTATATATAGTAGGTGTCGTTATATATGTATATATAGTGGGTGTAGTTATATATGTATATATAGTGGGTGTAGTTATATATGTATATATAGTGGGTGTAGTTTTATATGTATATATAGTGTGTGTCGTTATATATGTATATATAGTAGGTGTCGTTATATATGTATATATAGTGGGTGTAGTTATATATGTATATATTGTGCGTGTAGTTATATATGTATATATAGTGGGTGTAGTAAATATGTACATATATAGTGTGTGTCGTTATATATGTATATATAGTAGGTGTAGTTATATATGTATATATAGTGGGTGTAGTTATATATGTATATATATATAGTGGGTGTCGTTATATATGTATATATAGTGGGTGTCGTTATATATGTATATATAGTGGGTGTAGTTATATATGTATATATAGTGTGTGTCGTTATATATGTATATATAGTGGGTGTAGTTATATATGTATATATAGTGGGTGTAGTTATATATGTATATATAGTGGGTGTAGTTATATATGTATATATAGTGGGTGTCGTTATATATGTATATATAGTGGGTGTAGTTATATATGTATATATAGTGGGTGTAGTTATATATGTATATATATAGTGGGTGTAGTTATATATGTATATATAGTGGGTGTAGTTATATATGTATATATAGTGTGTGTAGTTATATATGTATATATATAGTGTGTGTCGTTATATATGTATATATAGTGGGTGTAGTTATATATGTATATATAGTGGGTGTAGTTATATATGTATATATAGTGGGTGTAGTTATATATGTATATATAGTGGGTGTCGTTATATATGTATATATAGTGGGTGTAGTTATATATGTATATATAGTGTGTGTCGTTATATATGTATATATAGTGTGTGTCGTTATATATGTATATATAGTGGGTGTCGTTATATATGTATATATAGTGGGTGTCGTTATATATGTATATATAGTGTGTGTAGTTATATACGTATATATAGTGTGTGTCGTTATATATGTATATATAGTGTGTGTCGTTATATATGTATATATAGTGGGTGTCGTTATATATGTATATATAGTGGGTGTCGTTATATATGTATATATAGTGTGTGTAGTTATATACGTATATATAGTGTGGTTCCCGAGGGTCTCTAATGAAACAAAGAAAGAATATTTCTACTGCTCCCTCGGACACGTGTCGTATCATGTGACTAGTGTGAGGTTGTGCGTGCAGCTGGCAACCTCATCATGTAAAAGAAACTGCTACAGAAACTGTCGCTGCAAGAACGCGGGAATGTTTAGTGCGGGCTTCCTGTAAGGAGACCAGCTGTAATGGTGGTTTTCATGCTCCATAAGGAGCGAAAAGGAGAAATATTATATATATATATATATATATATATATATATATATATATATATATATATATATATATATATATATATATATATATATATATATATATATATATATATATATATATATATATATATATATATATATATATATATATATATATATATATATATATATATATATATATATATATATATATATATATATATATATATATATATATATATATATATATATATATATATATATATATATATATATATATATATATATATATATATATATATATATATATATATATATATCTTGTCTTTGATCCACCATCACTGAGCGTATGCTTAGTTACCATAGCCATGTACTTTGATTGCAGGTCTGCTTTTGGCTAATGGTCGAGGTGCTTTCGTTTGCTTTAAGGTGCCTAACAGGAGTAGCGTTTGTGTGTAATTTCCAAACGTGGTCTGAATTTCAGACGACAGAGTGTGAAGAAATGAAAGTGATTAAGGTAGAATTGGGTTAAAATAGACAAACACAGTTTTAATAGAGCAGACAGATTATGTGCTACCGTGTGATATTTTGTGTGTGATAATAAAAAGCTTAATTTGTTGTTAATATGTTTCATTCATTTTTCCTTAGCATTCCTAACGGAGCATGGAGTCATCACTGTAGCTGGTCCCCTTGCAAGAAGCCTGAACCAAGAATTCACATACTGCATCAGTGGTTTCTATGGCAAATTCTTTAACGTGATAAAGCTGCTACCCCCATGCATAATATCATGTAAGTTGCCTTGTACGACATGCTTGATGTTGCAGTAGTACCATTCTATCTTTGTCTCTTCAGAGACCCCTGGGAACTACACAGGGCGTTACTTTCCTTACTGAGAAATGTATGAGAACAAATATGAGTGGTTGCAGCTAATCACGTGAGTTTACTTTCAAGTAACTAACTTGTTGAAAGTAAATATTCCACGTGAATAAGGCAGAAGCAGAAAACGTGATTTTGAAAATCACGGGGAGGGGTGTTTCAGAAGAAGAGAGTTGGGAAGGGGATTGGGTAGGGGAAGAAGAGAGAAAATGGGATATAACCACGTTCTTAAAACAAGCATTACCAGAGTTTTACAATGTTGAACGCGTTGCTCTAAAAGCATTCCCGTCGATACTCGCGTCAGACTCATCTAATGCGTCCAACCAGCAAGGGATATGGGCGCTAATGGCCTTCTATACTCTTTGTTTCTGTCCCATCGATTGGGATTAGATGGTATTTCGCTCACGCAACCGTAAAAGAAAAGAAAACATTCAAGGCTAAATATGAGTTCAAAGCCTCGAATATCCATAAACAGCCATCACAGATACATGTCATTAAACAGTATTTTCTTTCTGTTAATGACTTCTTCTTGAATTGCTTGTTTTTAGAAGTCATGTCTTATGTGTATGCATTGTTTGCAACAGCCTGTTGTTTACTTTCTTGTGTATGGTTTCAAGATTACTCATGTTCATGTACCTGGAAAACTTTGATGAAGAGATATCTAAAGATGATCAGTCGCCAACAGCTTAATTAATATGATTGTTCACATGTGAGATATGTGAAAGAAAACAAGCTTTTATATGCTGTCCTTTTGTTTAGAGTGTTCTTCGGGATAATCGTTATTTAGGTTTGAAAGTTATTTATGGTCCCGTCTGAGTAGAGTGGATGGTGATAAGTACGTGAGAAATAAAGGTGTGAGAAATAGATTTCACGAGTGAATAACTTAAGGAGAAGATCTTTCTCTAGAATGAGTAAGTTTCTCTAGTCCAGCCTATCTATACGACTATAATTTAGTACAAGACAATCTTTCCCTCCCCATACATATAAATATGAGTTTTACTACACACACTCAGATATGTGACAACAAGACACACAAATCTGAAAAACTACGGTTAATTGGGTATGGGTCTGACCAACACACAAAGTTAAGTTTCTTTTGTTGTTTATTATCATTAAACTTGACAACACCAAATATCTAAAGACAAATCAAATGAAATCAAATTTCCATACATAGGAAAATAACTGAATAACTGTGCCCTCCCTCTCTTGAGAAAAAGAACCCAAAAAAAGTTAATAACCCAAAGGTCAAAGGTTAGCACTATGTTCCAGCATAGACAGTAAAGAAAACAAACTTCCTACTAAAAGCTACCCAGTAAGTAAACAATTTTTAAGCAAAATCAATGATGGTACAGTTTCTGTAACTAAGAAAAATATTCACTCTCTCTGTCATACGTGGCCACTCAATCACTCCTTACCTACTCTTGGTGATCCCTTGTGAATGCCATTATCCTGAATATAAAATTGCTAGTGTTTTATCTTCCAAATTGGCCCCAGTCCATCCCCTAATAAATAATATTAATAAGGTGGACGCCTAATTTGGTGGTTTATTCCTGGATGGACAAATATCACTTCGAATGGTTAGTGTAGAAACCGAGATCTTGGGTTCACAGTAAGCAGAGGAAAAATACTTCCAGTATTGGGAAACATCTGGTTGCTAAAAACTGTTACAATTGTTAAGAGATGGTAATCCTATCGGCTGGCTCTTATGGTGAGTGCCGATGCTGAAAACAGCGTAACTCTTCTGGATAAAATCCACTCGGATACGACTGTCAAAAGTCGAAAGTATGTTATTTGTTTTACGCCCCAGCGGGCTGATAAAATTGAACAAAATATTTCTGGGTTTTATAAGTCCAGTTAAATTTACCTGTTAAATGTTTATTTGTCTCTTTGGCCAATCCTGTTCACAAATGAACTTGGCGACGCACCCGCCAAGAAAAAGACAACATTCACCAATCAGTAAATGAAGTAAGGAAGTAAGACCGCTGGACGCCCTTTGATCAGGTCTGCGAGAAATAAACAAAATATTTTATGGAAAAATGCTACTATTATATATCTACATATACACACGGACGGGGACAAGACGATCTCTTATCCACTCCGTCAGTCCTGATTAAAATTAAAAGGCACACGGTGTTTTTAGCCTATCCTATCGCGCGTCGCTTTTCGTCCGCGCTGCAATTTCAGGTCGGATGAAGGTATGCAACCCTCCCCCGCCCCTTTGCGTGCTGTAACGATTAATGTACAATGTCAATTATTATTTAATTATCCCTACGCGCAGTTACATAAATATCGCCTGTCGTTAATAGCTATTAAACTGTCGGCGTCTGTTGGTCATCGTATGATATTAAATAATAGTCACTTACTATAAATACACAAAATGCAATGTAACGTGAATTCTATCTTCCACTATCAGTCGTGCCTAGCCTATAATATCAGTCAGCTAAACCGTATCTTCTTGTGTGAGAAAGCGGGTGGTTAAAATTAACATTACACCTGAAACATCTGGTATAGAACAGCTACTCGTTATTATTTCACTGGTTGTAACAGCTAGAACTCTAAGTGAATTAAAATGGTAAAAGCTTTAACACTTTAACATTTAAGCACTAATTTCTATTACCAGAACATCACAATGACAATCCCTAAGAATACTATTAACACATCTTCCACAATGGTTCTAGACTACGTGTTTAGACTATCCGAAAAATTCTGAGTGACAACTGATAGCTGGTTTCGGAAGACACAGTTTATTTATCATCATGTTTATCTGATCTCTACAGGATGCTACTTTTCACACTATATTGCGTAGCAGAGAAACAGAAGCATGAGTCCCCCAGATGAAAGTTTTCACGGTCGCTCTGTCGCGCGTTGCTAATCGACATCAGAGACTTAAGACCGTGTAACGGGGTCCTCGGAGATTTTGTCCGTATCTGAAGATCAAAGAGTTAACTCCCCTTTCTGCGTACGAACTTCAAAGGGCACTCGGGGAATTATTTTTGCCCGAGCGCTACTTCAAAAAGGGCCGGTGTTTTTCCACGTGCAGTCTGTCAGATATCCGATGATTGACAGACCCCTATATCAACGGCCTTGCATGGAGTCCACACATAGTCCCGACTAATTGTCAATTCCTGCTTTCAATACTGAGACTGTTTTTATTCATTCATACATTCATCACCCTTCAGCTCTTCGAGAGCCTTCAACAAATGTATGCCCTGTGCCATCACCTTAAGGTCTTTCTATGTCTTGCCCATTCCTTTCATGTCTGTCTCCAATTCTTTTCTCCTTGTGTTCTTTGGTCTCCCTCCACCTCTCTTACCCTGGGTATTTCAGAAGAAGGACTGCCTTGTAATACTATCATCAGGTTTCCTCAGTGAGTGTCCTATCCATCGCCAGCGTCTCCTTCTCATATCTCGATTCACTGGCATTTGTCTGGTACGTGTCATTCAGCCCCATCTTAGTGATCTTGTCACACCATTTCAATCCTTGTACTCTACACAAGCACCGATTTATGAAAGTATATATCTTCTTGGTTGTTGTTTTTGTTCTTCTTCATGTTTCAGAGCCATAAATTAGGATTGACTTGATTTTTGAGTTGAAGATTCTGATTTTTGTGTTGAACGATTTATATTGATCTCCATATACCATCCAATACCATAATAGCGGCCCTTGCCTTTCGTGTTCTTATTTTGATATCACTTTTTGTCCCTCCAACTCTGTCTAACTGAATGGATCTTTTTCTTCCTCGTTTGCTTTTAGACTTCCATATTACTTACTCTAATACAGGCAGTAGTTAGCTCAAGGTTCCCAACACCTCCAAACAGTTTTTCGTGGAGAGAAATAAGTTGTTAGATAAATGTATACTTTTATATCGTGTCATTCCTAAACACTTCAGCTACTTGTGAAACACAGGCCTTCAACAAAATGTATGCCAAGCCTATCTGTCTATCTACCTAAGGTCTGTCCATGTTTTCCTCACCCCTTTAAAGCCTGGCTCTACTTCCCACCGCCATGTCTGGGTTTTATTTATAATATTTAATACTTGTTTGCTACCTTTCTTCGTAGCACGCCCCTTTCAACCATTTATCATGTACATGGAACTGCTGATTATATCAGGACGCGTTTTATTTAGTGTGATATTTTTCACGATTGTATATATTATATGCTCTCTACTGTATTATTCCTGCCGGTAGTTGTTTTTTTTTTTTTTCATATTTTAGTTATAGTTCAGAAGACTGTTGTGTTGTTCAGAAGTTTAGCTTTGTCTCTACTGCTATACATTTAATACTGATTGGAGGTTCATTTACGGCAATCCGTATCTTTCAGGAGAAGCCTACCACAATAGAACTGGCCAGGCAAGCGGGTGTGCTTTGGTCTCCCTCTTATTTCTTTTATCGTGGAAATTTCAGGGCCACTTTGTAATCGTTTCATTCAGTGTGTCCTATCGAAAGCCAGAGTGATTTCTTCACCTCTTGTTCCACTGAATGTTGTTTGGTTACATCAGTTCCACATCAGTGATTTTGTCATACCCTTACAATCCGCCTTTTCTGCGCAAGCACCTATTTAGGAAAGTCTACAACGTCGTGCGTGTCGTTTGTGTTGAGGTTGCAAGAGAACAGAAATTACAAAACACAAAATGCACAAATTTTAACCCTTCTTAGTTCAAATATGAAATAGCTCTAACAGGACTCTGCAACTGTTTTTTTTTTTCCCTGCTAGTAGTTTGTTATTCACGTTCAATGGCTACTCAACTCATATTCCAATGCTATCTTACCGATTGACGTCATACTACGGTTCCAAACTAAACTAAATATGTATACTCGTGCATACAGATTGAGAAAAGAGCTCGTCGACGGTGGTATGAAGTAACTACCGTAAGACAGGCGCGTGGATTTATCGTAGAAATACTTCGTGTCATTTAACATTTTAGAGGCTTTTACGAATAGAACAGTCGTCTGATATCTGTTAAAGATCGATCGATTTAAGCTAAGACAAAGTCGTTCTATTCCCGTTGGTGGGGGGCCTTTACTGAGAACGAATAGTACCACAGTCCCTATCAGGCATGTTGTAAAAGGCCATGACGGTGAGAATGAGCATGGGGCTGGAAACTTCACCATGTGGGGTACAAAGGAATTCACGCTGCTCTCGCGTGAAATTTCAATCTTAGACCTCTAACCATGACTCTGAAGCATCTTTACATGGTGCATCCTGGAAACAGACAATATTTAAGATCTTCAGGGATCGAGTAGCCACACCGTATGGCCCAAGATCACGATTCCCCTTGTGGTGAGACATGTTGAGAACCCGGCATTGCATACTCTGCTTGTGGGTAATCCCTTGAGCCCCAGAATTAGTCCCAGCTATTACCTGTTGGCTGCTTGCAGGATGATCTAATAGTGAATGGCTGAAAGATTAGGGGAGGTAGGAAGTGTCTCTGTGCAGGACGTGACTATTTCTTTTAAACAGCCCAGAACCAGAGCACAACACTTTAGCCCTGCCTATTTGGAGAGCCCCATGGATGGTGGAAATACACAGTTCGCCACTCTCCTTCCTTTGTCTAGCTTGAAACCAGACGTGATGATCCTTTAAAAGCATACCAAGCCAGGATAGAATACTATGGAAAGAAACTAGAGCTCATAACTCCAACTCAACAAGTTTCGTAATGACAGAAAAGCCACAGGAAAAGCCCAGACCTTCAGTGTAGATAATGCCAAGGATTCTTCAACTTGGCATTGGCTGCGAAAGATCGACAAACTCAGCAGTCCTAGTTAAACAACAACAACAACAATCCAACCAAGTAAATTTAACTGCTATAGAAAACGTCTCTGCAAGAGCACATCAGTGCCTTTCTACAGGCGTCCTGCATAGGAGTTTCTGCTGCGATGAACCCATGATCCATAAAACTAGAGAAAAGGGGAAGGAAGGGAAACGTTTAATACCTCTTCGAGATCAATAGAAGTTCCACACGTTAGTAACGAAAGCTTTGACAGGTAAACACAATAAATGAATGCAACCTTCAGTGTGGCATGATGCGTGCATTATATTGTTCCCGCCATCAGTTGCCACAATTTATTATGTTTTAAAACAAAAATTATCCCTAGCCATTTTTTTATTATCGACTGCAGCATGCGTATAATATAGCCCACCCGCTTTCAAATTCAGATATCACCCGCATTAAAATCAGAAACAACAAGATAATTAAATATTTTGAGTCATCCCATCTTGTTTATTTTTACAAATCCAGAATCCTTATTCTATTTATCTTGAGTAGTCGGCCCACCGCTGGAAAAAATATCTCCCGTACGCGCAGTTTGTCTCGGATGCAGGCGGACCCCCAGGTTTACAGGCATGCACGTGCAAGCTAGTGCCTGAACGCGCGTGGCCCAAACACGCGGAAGCGACAGTGCTCATGAATGACGACCGAACGGTTGCCGGCCCTGTCAAAACCAGTAATGTTCGTGAGCTTTTGTTAGTTCAAAGACTTGTGCAGACAACACACTTTGTGTTTCCACGACTAACTCTTCTACGGCGTGGGACTCGGTGATTTGAGCTTTCCTATGTGGCAACCTAAAGGTCCCACAGTTTTCACAATGCTGCATAGCTTCGCGATAGATTATCTTCAGGGGAGGGGATAGATAGAAAAACGAAAAATGGAGAGGAAAGAAAACTAATCTAAATAGTCTTCCTAGATTTCTTTAGATTTGTCTGTTATTTATGTTGTTGACTCTTTCATCATGTTGTTAGATTGTCCATCTAATATGTTAGCTATCTTGCTTTCCTGTCTATCTATTTTCATTGTTGCCGTTCTTTCCATCTATTTTCCCTGTTGCTTCAAATTTTTGTCAACTGACCTCTTGTCTCAGTGTGCTATGTAATATTGGGCTGTCTTTTTCTAACATGCAGTGATGTTTAATTGTATCTTGGTCTCTTTCATGATATCTTCATTGGAGCATTTTGGTTTGATGGGATTCTTAGAATTTTTGAAGAAATAAAAAACATTACATCTCTCAAGCTACGT
The DNA here is from genome assembly GCA_024509875.1 of Oreohelix idahoensis. NCBI lineage: Eukaryota > Metazoa > Mollusca > Gastropoda > Stylommatophora > Oreohelicidae > Oreohelix > Oreohelix idahoensis. Next base: position 59,678 of record JAMPIV010017116.1, on the reverse strand, counting down.
GCATACTGTTTCCACCTTTTGACTGACTACCACAGATAAATAAACGGGTCCTGGCATTTGTAAGCGTAACCAAGATTGGAAGACTTAACATTTTCATGATCCTGTTGTTTCCTAATGTATGCAAGTTATATCAGAAAGTAATGTTTTTACTTATGTGTTCATCATCTAAACCTGTACTCTGCAACCTTTTTTTTTTAATATTTCACGGCACACTTAAATGCGTGCGCGGGTATTTCTAGTGCAGAGTTGGAAACCGGTAATTGTTACTTGTCTCTCAACTTAGGGTGAAAAAAAAAAAAGAAATAGGTTACATTCTTATTTGTCTTTGTAAGGTAAGGTATAATTAAGATTTTCTTACTTTTGTGATAGAAAGCATTCTCGTACCACATCATGGGGCCGAGAATACATTTTTTGAAAAGGGTACAATCTTTTATGGACACCCTGTATAAGTTAGTAGGTGTGGAAAATACTTAAAAATTCGCTGCCATTAAAAGACAACACTAAGTAATTTTTGTCTGATGGATTGGTGGATGACGATAATTCAACTTAGCATTTGTAAAATTGTACGTGTGAGATTCTGTCTTAATATTTTACCATATGCTATATTTTGGTATACCATTATAAGGTGAATTATGTCTGATGTCGCGGCACACCAAGCAGAGCACAGCATTGTACCACGGCACGCAGGTTGTGGAGCACTAATCTCAACTTTTCTTCTTCGTAACGTGAAATGACACTTTTAAACATTGGACATTTTTTTTTTTCCTATCTACGTATCAAGAATTATAAAACACATCTCAGTATAATTATCAATATACGGATCCTGGTAAAGAAGTATGCCTCAACAATTGTAAAATACTGGACACATTGAAAAAAATCTGCCTCTGTGTTTAGTCAGAACACTAGATCGATGGGTGGAACGTAATTTAACAGATACGTTGACTTGAGATGTGTTAACAGCATCATTTTTAAAAAAAAAATCATTACGATCTGGGCGCGGCAGAACATTCTCCTCTAGATAAACTAAATGCTGGACACGTACTGGACTGGATAACGGGGAAGTAACATAACTCAACAGCGGCACAAAATAATGGACGCAGCTCTATAATCAAGTGATTTCCTGAGTGAAAATGAAATAATTTGTCTAAGTTTCTCGCTTATCGGGCAGACTGAGGAATCATCATTTGTCTTCCATTCTGTCATCACGGAGTGAACGAAAATGGTCACACGGATGCACAAAAGGTATACCCTGCTTTACGGCCACTTGGACCGGAACAAATAGTGCCGACCACGATGTCTACAGCCCGAATAGGACCGACCACAGTGTCTACAGTATTAATAAGACCGACCACGATGTCTACAGTAGTAATAGGACCGACAACGATGTCTACAGTACTAATAATAGGACCGACCACGATGTCTACAGTATTAATAAGACCGACCACGATGTCTACAGCACGAATAGAACCGACCACGATGTCTACAGCACGAATAGAACCGACCACGATGTCTGCAGCACGAATATATATATATATATATATATATTTTTTTTTTTTTTTTTTAAATGACCAACATATTTTCCAAGACCATGACATGCTTCGCACTAGCAGGACAACGCCACCAAACATAATATGTCCCCTCTCTCCATCCTTCCCGTCCTCCTTCTTAAAAGGAGTTTTGCCTCGTTTTTGGCGAGATACACACTGTTCAACCTAGACAAAAGGTCCATCGGTTAGATTACAGCGCATTTCCACATGTAAAAGACCCTGTGGTTTGGTAGAGAGCAAACACAAGAAGTTTCCACCATCAATTAAATCCAAGAGAATTGTAGCCTACATTCTGCAAAAATATATCCCGAATAAAACAAAATAACTTCCTGTTTTGTTGTTCGTGCTTCTTTTATGTTGGGTAGCACAAAGAATTAACTTCACTTATTTACATATTTGATTTGAGGCATATCTAAACACTGTCAAACAAAAGTCGCAAGTCGTCATGGAAAAGTGCAACCCAAGGCATTTGAGCATGAACTGGGCGATTCGTTAACGTGGTCTGTGTATCGATGATTAAACTGTAGCTGCTCAGGCGTGAACTTCAGATTCATTACTCTTCCGATAGTCACAGCCAGCAATGTGTGTCGATCCTAATCGATTTCCTCCTAGTATTCTGAGTATCACATATCTTAGCTACAATTGTCCTGGTAGTACGAGTATCACATATCTTAGCTACAATTGTCCTGGTAGTACGAGTATCACATATCTTAGCTACAATTGTCCTGGAAGTCCGAGCATCACATATCTTAGCTACAATTGTCCTGGTAGTACGAGTGTCACATATCTTAGCTACAATTGTCCTGGTAGTCCGAGTGTCACATATCTTAGCTACAATTTTCCTAGTAGCCCGATGGTTCCCGTGGGACACTAAAGTCTTAAAAGGTGACAATTGTGAAGTTGTGTATACGGCTGTCAACATCGTTATGAAAGAGATTGCTACATAACCCACCACTGCAACACACACGTAGTGCGTTAAAGCATACTTCATGAGAAGAGATTCAGCTGCAATGGTGGCTCAATGCTCCTAGCCAAAAAAAAGGGGGGGAGGGACAGACTGTCCTGGTAATTACTAGACTGCAGGAAACTCATAACCACAATTACCCCGATATCATATAACCAGGGGCGGACTGGGCGTTGGGCATTTCAGACACTCCATGAGGGTCCACAGCAGTAGGGGGGGGGGGGTGTTTGCCTTCCCCTAATCCCCTATTCTAGCCTAATCCATGTGGAATATATTATCTGAGGCCAGTGACCCTTTCTGCCCCGGGCCCTGAACATTTCCCCCCCCCCCCCCCCCGATACCACTGCGATAACTCTTACCAACCATTTTCCTTTTAGCAACCATTATCCTAGTAGCCACTGTGTGATAACTTTTGCAACCAATATCCTGCAATCACTGTGTGACAACTTTTACCAACCATTATTATCATAACAATCACGGTGTGACAACTTTTGTCAGTTATTACTATGGCGATCGTCGGGTGATGACTTTTACCGACCATTATCATGGCAGTCACCGTGTGACAACTTCTGCCAATTATTATCATGGCAATCACCGTGTGACAACTAGTACCGACTATTATATTGGCAATCACCGTGTGACAACTTGTACCGACTATTATATTGGCAATCACCGTGTGACAACTTGTACCGACTATTATATTGGCAATCACCGTGTGGCAACTTTTACCGACCGTTATAGTGGCATAAATGTGTGAACATTTTTACTTACTATTATCCACTATTATTATCGTCGGCGTCTGTGGCCTAATGGATATGAACGCAGTTTCATAATCCAGATATACCAGGTTCGAAACCTGCTGCAGGCGGTTTGGTAGCAGATCGCTTTGTGTGGATTTTTAACAATGGTATAAGCGCCGTACCGTTCAGAAAGCAAGGGCAAACTACTGAATGAAAAAAAATTGCCTAGAAAAATCACAAACAGCCAATAAAAGCTGGGGTTGATTGCCACGTCCTGTAAAGGATAAGCAACTAACTTTTTATTATCCACTGTGTCCACGTGGTTGCCGGGAGTCTCCGAATTGACAAAAGAAAGAATAGGAATACTACACCCTCAGGAATGTCGTATGAAGCTACTAATAGAAGGTTGTGCATGAGGCTGGTAACCTCATCATGTAAATATGATACAGAAAAGAACGCTACAAGAGCACGTGACTGAATGGTGCAGACTTCCTGTTTGGGGACTAGTAGCAGCTGTGGCCCCAAGCTCCGTAAGTAAAAAAAGGTAAAGGATCCCGTTACAGGCCCATTGAGGCATATTGGGAATATGGTGTTAGGCCCATATTTTCTTGACCATCGGCACACTAGGGGGTGATGTGGCTCCGTAAGTGCAAAGGAGAATAATGATGATGTAGACCGAACATGATATCTGTCTCTAGGATGGAAGTGGAAGTGGAAGTGGAAGTGTATGGAGGAAATTGTCCATCTGGGTACATTAATTACATCAATTAATAACAGTTCTGGATACAAGCCAGTGATTCCGCCCTGGGAGATCAAGAAACCATACACGGACTACCACCTAGCAGAAATACTTAAGAAAACAAATAATACAGAAAATATTAAAAACACAGCCAATAAATATATACAACAAATATCAAAAGACAGCATTACTGTGTACACAGATGGATCCAAGGGAGAGGATGGCAAATTGGGGATAGGAATATATATTCCAATATGGAAAATGGCAAAAGAATATAAAAGGATCCCGTTACACGCCCATTGAGGCATATTGGGAATATGGTGTTAGGCTCATATTTTCTTGACCTTCGGCACACTAGGGGTGATGTAGTCAGCATCACGCCGGCCGCCTTAACCTTCCCAGAGTTGCTCTGGTACCCATTTGGGCTGGGTCGACCCAGGAGCCGTTTGTATATATATAGCATCACGGAAAATACATCCATTTTCACTGCAGAAATGGTGGCAATACTAAAAGCACTAGAAATATTATCTAATAACCCTCCCAAAAACTACCAGTTTTAACTGACTCTCTTTCATCACTTAAAGCACTTAGAAACTTACGAGAATGTAGTAGACCTGATATAGCAGAGGAGATATTTCTGGCTACTACATACTTATATTCCAGAGGATGTTCAGTCTTAATTGCTTGGATACCTTCACATGTTGGCATAGAAGGAAATGAAAAGGCAGATAAAGAAGCCAAGAAAGGTAGATCTGATAAAAAGCTAATAAATGTAGGAACGAGTAAATCAAAGATTAAGAACTTAATTAAAGATTTAATAACGGATGAATGGAAAGCAGAGTGGGATAAAAATCTGAAAGGAAGACATGCATATAAGATGTTCAAGGCTCCAACAAGAAAATGTCAGATATCAAGGGAATTGAAAATTCCCAGTAATAAGAAACTTCTCAGACTTCAGCTGGGAACAGGCTATTTCAGAATAGAAGAACCTTACTGTGTAGGATGTCTTCAAGACAATAATATAGAACATTTCTTGTTAAAATGTAAGAGGTATGAACAAATGAGAATACCGATATTAGATTATTTGCAAGCATCCAACTTACCTATAAATATAGAAGAGGTGTTAAGAATAGACAGACCTAGGATACTGCATAACATAGTCAAACAATATTTAACACGAACAAATGTTAATACTGTATATGGTGGCTGGGAATGTGAAGGTCTAATGCTGTTCTTACAATGCATATGACTTTTAACAGATGAAAGTCAATTAAATATCTGTTAAAGTCAGTTATATAACTTTACACCCCTTCACTTTAATATTATTCTTGTTCAGAGTTTCTTCTTGATTTTGTTTGTGTTTTTTATTTATTTTTTATTTTATTTATGTAACGTATAAGCACAATTGTGATTGTCACTATTTACAATGATTTGACAAATGTGATGCCACTTTCTCATATCGGCAGTTGTTCATATTATTTGGAATTGAAAACAATATACGAGGGACGGTCAAAAAGTAATGCCTCGTAATTTTTAATTTCATTCAATAGGCAAGAAAACAGATGAAATTCACATTGAAATGTAGCCCCAAGTCTGAACTTCAAAAATTTATTTCTCAATGTAGTCTCCATTATTTCTTACAGTTTTTGTCCATCTTCTCACAAGGGCATGTATCCCCGCATGGTAAAAATGTGTGTCCTTTTTCCTAAACCACTGGCGTACGGCGCGTTTAAGGGTCTCTGTGTCCTCAAAGTGATGTCCGGTGTCCTCAAAGTGATGTCCGCGAAGATCTTCTTTCAGTGGTCCAAACAGATGGAAGTCAGAAGGTGCAAGATCGGGACTGTAAGGGGGATGTGGTAATAATGTCCATCCAAATTCTGCAATCGCATCAATGGTGCGTTTAGCGGTGTGTGGCGTGGCATTATCGTGCAACAGTAGTGCAGTTCTCTGATCTTTTAATGGGTAAAGTCGCCGAAGACGACCTCTGGTCTTTAATGATGTTCTGGACACTGCCTTTACTAATGGACAACATGGAAGAAAGTTCAACCAGTGTTACCCGACGGTCACCACGAATGATGCCATCAACTCGATGAATGTTGTGTGGAGTCACTGCGGTAGACGGACGGCCAGTCCGCTTTGCGTCAGCCATTGAGGATTGACCTACTTCAGCTTCGTCATTACTTTTAAAAAAAAAAATCGTCACATTTCTTAAGTAGGCCTACTAATAGACCTTCCTTACTTAGCCAGCCCTCTTCTACATTGGTTGTGTAGAGGTTAGCCAGAGAGAAAGAGAGCGAGAGATAGAGAGAGACGCAACGCTATCCTATCGGCTGTCTTGCTTTTGGCTCGGTTCCAATCTAGTCCTCGGTCCTTCAGAGATTGTCTGATGTTGTCCTTCCAACTAACTTTGGGTCGTCCGGGAGATCTGGATCCCTGGCTTTTCGTTTCCCATGTTTGCCGGTCTTCTCCATTCTGTAAACATAGGTAAACCATCGTAGAAACCGTGATGGACTGCTGTGCACGTTTCGATTGCGCACAATCACGGTCTAAGGGACACAACTGTGTTATTTATTTTTAACCAAAAGTCAGGAGATCTGTTCATTTTTTTGTTGTGTAAATTAAAATAATTTTTATTATATTCATATCGTTGAAGTATTATCCTGCTTCGTCTCCATATAGTCAAGATAAACCAGTGCTTCACTTATTTCGTCCTGTAACAAGTGCTTTGGTAGCTTAAGCAGCATTTTGATATCCTTTTTTGTAATCTTCCCCACATTGTGATGTGCAACACACTCCATGTGTGATATTCCATGGATTTTTCTTAAACATTTTGTCTTCACTGCTTGAACTCTTAGTTTAGTTCCATGTTTAATGTCCAAGTTTTACAAACATACAACGATACGAAGATCACAACTGTCTGCATTAATTTGATACTGATTTCATGAGTTAATATTTTTGTCTTTCCATATTTATTTCATTTTTACTAGAGCTACAATTGTCTGTCCCCTGTTCAATTCCCGAAGGTCTCTGAAGAGCCAAAGAAAAATTATGACTACTGCACCATCAGGTATGTCACACAAGGCAACTAATGAGGTTATGTATGAGGCTGCCAACCTCATCATGTAAAAACAAACTGCCACAGAAACTACTGAGAAAAATAAGTAGAGGAAGATGTGTTTTAAAAAATTCTGAACACTCTAGCCACATGGCATGAGATACGGTCAACAACAAAACTGATACAAAATCCCAAAACAGATAATGGTTGAAGAATATCTAAACACTGGATTAATTTTAACTATTTAATTTTAGCATTATTTGATTTGATTCACAATCACTATCATTGGATCCTAATACAGGATTTTACTTTTAAAAGCATTGCTGGATGTTCAGTTTTAAGTTACCCATTTAAAGATTCCCATAACATTTCCAATAAAATCTTTATAAACAAACACACTGTACATCTACACAATCATTTCTTTCTCTAAAGTTGGTACGCTGGTCATGCACCTTTCTGAGATCTCTGACTATGCACTGATAAATACACAACTATTTAGCCCATTCTTATGTGTCTTTGTTAATCATATTGGAAAACCATATTAAAAGTTTGGTTACTTCGCAGGTTACTTTACTTTGGAAGATGGTTGGATCCCGAAGAATATCTTTTACGGACAACTCGCAGATGGCAAAAGAACAGTTGGAAAACCATAGCTAAGGTTCAAAGAGAGACATGAGCACACTGGACATAAATTCAGCAACCTGGGAGGATGAAGCTGCCAACTGCACCAAGTGGCGATGCTATCTGCGGCTCCACCTCAGATTGGGCGAAAAGAAGCTCTCACGGCAAGAAGAAGAGAGGAGAAAAAGTGAAAGGAACACCAGGAAAATAAGCAGCTGAGGGGTGTCACCTCAGGGGCACATTCCCATAGTCAGTTATGACTGAAGGGGCTATTATTATATTTTACAGCCCAGGCAACACTGGGTACCGCTGCTAGTAATTATAAAATCTATATGACAAGAGAAGTAAATACATTGCTCAACCCAAGGCTTGTGAATTGTAAATGGTAGAGAGAAAATACTGTCCGGTTTAGATTATAAGCTTTCAGAATGCACATGGTACTGCAAACAACAGAAAAGGCACTGCAAACGCACTCTAATATCTGAACCCAATCCACCCAGTGATCACTTTGCTGCAAGAAAGAGATCTGCTAAGCACTTTGCCCAACTGGCCATCCTTTGGAAGGACTGGGTTCAAATCTACTCTTTGTTTGGTTTGCATAAGATCTGCTTTGTTCAAAGCCTGCCTGTCCCTCGCTCAAATAACTGCTTAGAGCCACTTTTAATTTTTCTATTGTCACAACGTTTAATATGTTCCCTGGTCTGACAGTAACATTATTCCTCTGTAACTTGTGCACTCATGCAATTCTTCCTTCTTATGCAAATTGTTCAGATATTCTTTCCTTCAATCTGGTTTCTGACATGCAGTGCAACAATGGAATATAATTTACTAGCCCCTATTGTGGTGTATATCTTCTACACATATCATGTGTGATTATGAAGTGAGTGATATGTGTGTGTGTGTACCTCCATAGAAGCATCAAATCTTCAAGAACTGATATGGATCTACTGTCCTGGTCATGCCGGGGTACGTGGCAATGAAAGAGCTGACAAACTAGCTTAAAGAGCACCCATAAAAGGTGCATTGGCCGTGGATAAGGAAGAAATACTGAGGGCAATTCATGTTTGTCTATTAGAAAATGACACTGCAATCGATGAATCATCAAGGCTAAGATTGCTGGAATTCGGCATCAAACGTAAGACCAGCAGGGATGGACGTATGAGAGGATGCATCCGCCGTGTAAACAACCAGTGCGCAACAGGAACAATTAGCATTCATACCCTTCGACATTTGCTGCGGGAGACTGAGCACTTATGAGTTTGCCCGGAGTGCAATGACGTCAATTCTGATTAACAATAACAATCAGAGTGACAGACTTACACAAGTTTTTTTCTCATATGCTGTCAGGCATAAAAAACAAGCATGCCCTGTGTAATTCCTGTGGGTCTCAAGAGAAAAGAAAAAATAGGACTACTACACCCTCAGACATGTCATACAAGGTGACTAATATGACATTGTGCAAGTTAGACATGTCATACAAGGTGACTAATATGACATTGTGCAAGTTAGACATGTCATCATCATCATCTCAGCCCGTAACCGGTCATGGGTCGTAGGGGTGCCAAGGTGGAAGCATCAGCAGACAGGGACCTCCACTGCTCTCTATCCTCAGCAATGCGTACAAGTGTGGAAAAACCGTGTCCTGCCCATTCTTTGATGTTATCAGCCCAGGATTTTCTCTGCCTTCCTCTTCTCCGTTTACCTTCGACTGTTCCCTGAAGGATCGTTTTCGAAAGGGAGTCATGACGAGTTACATGCCCAAACCAGGCAAGCTTTCGACGTTTCACTGTTGACAAAAGTGGTTCTTGGTGGCCTGCATAGGTGTTTATCTTCTCTCTAACATAGACATTTGTTTTGTGCTCTTTATAGCAAATGCGCAAAATTCTTCTATAACATTTATGCTCGAAAGCCTGAATCCTTCGCTCCGTATCTGCAGTGAGTGTCCAGCTCTCACACCCATACAAGAGAATAGATAATACAAGTGATTTGTATAATTTGATCTTCACAGGAAAACTGATGTTACTTTTCCAGATCACATTCAACCTTGTCATGGCAGCTGAGGCCATCTCAAGTCTTGTCTTGATTTCTTTAATTGATCTTCCATCACTGCATATAGTGGACCCGAGATATTTAAAAGTGTTAACTTCTTCTAACGTTTGCCCATTTAACATAATGTTGGTCGGAACATGTTTCTTATGGCTATTCACCAATATCTTGCTTTTTTCTATATTAATTTCCATCCCATACGTTCTTGTTACTTTCTCCAGTCTAGAGGTAAGGTCTTGAAGTTCTGATTCTGATCCAGCTATCAGATCAATATCATCAGCAAAACGTAGGTTGCACAGAGGTCGGCCTCCAATCGATATGGTTGATTTATAATCGTAGAGAGCCTCCTGCATAATATGTTCTAGATAAATATTAAAGAGCACTGGGGACAGGATACATCCCTGCCGAACTCCTACAGTTGTTTTGAAAAATTCTCCAATGTCGTTGCTTGCAAAAACAGCACTGCTTGCGTCCTTGTATAGTGCTTCAATGATATCTATGATGTTGGTATCAAAATTGAATTTTCTCATTACTTGCCATAAGCCTTCATGCCAGACTCGATCGAAGGCTTTTGTGAAATCGATGAAGTTATGGTATAAATCATGTTGATGCTGGAGATGTTTTTCGATCAGTAATCTAATATTGAAGATTTGTTCTGAGGTACTTCTTTTTGGTCTAAAGCCAGCCTGTTCCTCTGACAAGATTTCTTCTGATTTCTGTTTTATTCTGTTCAAAAGTATCCTTAACATCACCTTACTTGGATGACTAATAAGGCTAATGGTTCTGTAGTTCTTGCACATTTTTAGATTTCCTTTCTTTGGAAGCGGTATTACTAATGACTGCGTCCATTCTTTTGGCCATTTTTTTGTACTCCATATCTTCTGGCAAATTGTTGTCATGATTTTTACTATATCTGGTCCTCCATATTTCAAGAGCTCTGCTGGGATATTATCCACACCCGGTGACTTCCCTCCTTTCATCGAACATATAGCCTCTTCCACTTCTTCCCGTAATATTGCTGCATTTCCGAGTTCCCTGTTTTCGCACTTAATGTTGTTTAATATGCCTAAGTCAGTGTCAAGTTTACAGTTATATAATTCTTTACAATATTCTGTCCATCTTCTCATTACAGCTGTTTTTTCATTGAGCAGAGCCCCATTGCTATCTTCTATGACAGTTACCCTGGGCTGTTGGGGTTTTGATAGTTTTCTTAATGTGTCAAAAGCTGACTAATATGACATTGTGCAAGTTAGACATGTCATACAAGGTGACTAATATGACATTGTGCAAGTTAGACATGTCATACAAGGTGACTAATATGACATTGTGCAAGTTAGACATGTCATACAAGGTGACTAATATGACATTGTGCAAGTTAGACATGTCATACAAGGTGACTAATATGACATTGTGCAAGTTAGACATGTCATACAAGGTGACTAATATGACATTGTGCAAGTTAGACATGTCATACAAGGTGACTAATATGACATTGTGCAAGTTAGACATGTCATACAAGGTGACTAATATGACATTGTGCAAGTTAGACATGTCATACAAGGTGACTAATATGACATTGTGCAAGTTAGACATGTCATACAAGGTGACTAATATGACATTGTGCAAGTTAGACATGTTATACAAGGTGACTAATATGACATTGTGCAAGTTAGACATGTCATACAAGGTGACTAATATGACATTGTGCAAGTTAGACATGTCATACAAGGTGACTAATATGACATTGTGCAAGTTAGACATGTCATACAAGGTGACTAATATGACATTGTGCAAGGGGCTGGCAACCCTCATTATGTAAAACCCATCGCGATAGAAACCAGTGCTGCTACAATATGTGAACGCTTGGCGCAGACCTTCCTGCAAGGGGACAGGCTGCAGTGATAGATCCAAGCTCCGTAAGGAGCGCAAATGAAAAATGATGATACAAACAAGTATAGATCACATGAACTTTGACCAACTGTTATCACAACAGACATCGCCTGTAGAAAAGAAAAATGTTTTCACGTCAGACATTGCCATCATACAACAATATACACAACAATATAACCCATAACTGAAAAAAAATGAACAAAACGTTGTATATTTCAAAAACTCTAATTTTCATGTTATCATACATTTCATGTCTCAATTCAAACCAGCCTGCACAGTTAAACACGTAATAATTACACAGATCCCACAAACACAAATGATGAATATACAAATGATGAAGATACGAACACGTGTCTGAATCATATCCTATTGCTTATAACTCTAGCCAACTGCTCATAAAAATATGAATTATCACGTGTAACCACAAGCACAAAATAGGACATTAAAGCTGTAGTGAAAATAAATCACTCAATACTAAGAAGATGGGTATGTATGTTCATCTTTACGTAAAGCCCTTGTCACCGTACGCATACATTTTCAGTTATAACACAGGATTTTATGTCACTAAGTCTTTCAGTCACACATAAGTCTCTCAAGGTATACTAAAGATCAAGGACTTGAATAATAAGCATCTAGAACCAAAAGTTATGACGGCAAATTACAATGTCAAGAAATTTGTGAGACTAGTAAGTAACCCATCAAGAAATAATGGCAAAGAATTATGGTGTGTGATTTTAGTCTCATGTCCTGAGAACAGCACCATTTCTCCTGAATTCAGTTTCTTACTTTCCATTTGTAGTAAGCCCACCAACGAACACAGAAAATTAGAAACTATAAGTAACCAAAAATACATTTATAAACACTGACGACTTATGACCGATTGAAAAAAAGAAAAGAAACCTCTGCCAAGAATCGAACGCAGAAAGCTTGCTTGGAAGGCACTAACCACTAATGCACCTTGGTATGTGCAACGTTTTAGAATCTCACCTATTTTAATGACTGCTACCCTCAGTTTAATGTGTTACATTACTTGCAGACATACCAAACAAATTATTAAAGAAGATGAAACAAAATCTGAATGTATATTAGCACATTCGAAAAACATGAAAAGTACCCCTTTAACAAAGCAGAAGGTGACTCCACTTAATTTTAAATGTATTCAGTGTGATTAATTTACCACTTAACTTCTAGTCCACTTTTTGTTTGCCCCTGTAAGTTCTCTTTTCTTCCCAATATACCCATCATGACCTTGAAATAAAATACTGGCCATCAGTAATAGAAATGATAAAATATTGTTCTTCTGGTAAACAAATAAGTCAAATTTAATGTGATAAATTATTGGGGAAATAAATAACCAAAGTTAGGCAAAGTGTGAGACGTGAATGTACTTTTTTATCTTTTGCTTCATAAGCAAAATGGAGTTTCACCAATTAGGCCCCCCCCCCCCCCCCCCCCCCAAGAAGCCTGCTCCAAAGCACTTCATGTACTCCTGCAGTTGTGCTTTCTGGAGCATTTTTTTTTTGTACATTATGAGCTTGCGTTCTCATATTTACTAAGTTGCCTCTTATGATTTGCTTGGTGGGGGTAGCGACTCTATTCATTCTTTTCATCACCTCTGACACCCCAAGAGAACCATAAGGGGAGAGACATGGTCAAAAGACCAAGCTGCAACTTGGTTAGAGTCAGCATATGGCAGTCAAGATAGAGTAAACATTTATGATGTCAATTATCTGGTATTTTTAATGGTTTATTGTGATTGGCCTAACACTAAAAATAAACAAAGGCCACGAAATCTCACAAAATGTGTAACATGTCAATGTTTTCAGATACTGAGATATTGCTATCATCTTGACTTGTGGTTGTGAGTCATGGGCAATGACCACATTCAACAACAGCCAGCTTCAAACCTCAGAAATGAGGTATTTGAGGAAGGGGGTCCAAGTTACAAGAAGGGACAAGGTTCACCACCAGATGATACGTCAATGCCTCGAAACCCAGCTCCTGCAGACCCAAGCGGAACAGTCTCGGTTGCGACTGTTGGGACATGTCTGCAGAATGAGAGAAGACCAGCTACCGTGACAAACATGGGAAACCAAGAGCCAGGGATCCAGACCTCCAGGATGTCCCAAAGTCTGCAGGGAAGACAACATCAGATAATCTCTGAGGGACCGAGGCCTGGACTGGAACCAGGCCAAAAGAAGGGTAGCCAATAGGATAGCTTGGCACACCACAAGGTTGAAGAGGTAAGACTAAGTGAAGCTAGCTTGGCACACCACAAGGTTGAAGAGGTAAGACTAAGTGAAGCTAGCTTGGCACACCACAAGGTTGAAGAGGTAAGACTAAGTGAAGCCAGCTTGGCACACCACAAGGTAGAAGAGGTGAGACTAAGTGAAGCTAGCTTGGCACACCACAAGGTAGAAGAGGTAAGACTAAGTGAAGTGAAGTAATATATGCTATCACAAGAAAAGTGTTTCAAAGACCTGTAATGGTCAAAATATGTTAAAATCAGAAATTCAATGAGATGTTTCTATCTGAAGTCAGCAATCCTGAGATGTCAAATTTGGAGTAAACTGTTGAAAGCGATTTTTCTAAGCAGGCCAGTGCTTTCAAGTGTATATTATATGTAAGAAAAAATTTTTTATTTTGTTTATGTTTTACCTGCATAATTAGACAACAGAGAACCAAGTTATAAAATACAAACTTCTAAAAAAAAAAAAGATACATTTAACCAAATTAAAGGTTTGTTTTTTGTTAAATTATATATGCTTGACAAGTTACTGATTCTGCCAGAATGTGCCACAAATACAGAATATGCGGATGTGTGTGTAAATGTATAAGCATTATCTATTAGACAGATGTGCCTTTGTATAAGTACAGGAGTCCTTAAGCTAGACAAGGAAAGAAATTTCAAACATGGTGTCTCCTACAGCCAGGACAGGCTATGTAATATGCAATATTTGTCTAACTACATATGTGGTGAATGGGACAAGAATCACATCGCGCAAAAATTTACTGAAAATTTGCGATATTACAGAAATATAACATGAAAGCGTTAATGAGTTTTACTCAAGCAATCCTTGGCTGCTACCTGAAACACAAATCAAAAGATGATGTTGTTTGGATCATACCATACTGAAGTGTATTAAACATCACTGTTTTCTGTAGGCCTATGTACGTCTAATTTTTCTCAAACATTCACTTATTTTCCCAAACACTCACGTGATTTTATTGTGTACCTGCTGCATACTTCAATACAACAGCAGTATGTACATTTACTTGCCACATGAGTCAACGATTTCGTCAACTGTATTCTGATTTATTTAGGCTATTTGCTATTCCTTACAACTGAACAAGTAATCTGTCGGTCTATCTGTTTTAAGGATATGAAATCAAAGGGGGATTTTTATATGATTTGTAATAGTTCAAATATTCTTGACGACATCAAAAATATAAAATTTCTGAATTATGCTTTCACAATGCAGAAATAATTACCCCTAATTAGTCTTTATTCCCGTAAGTGAACTGAATAACAGAAATTTGTATGATGTCTCAAAAATATGAATCCTACTAAGCATTTCTTTTTTTTTTACAGCACATTGTTACTCTATCCATGTTGTGGAGATGTAACCTGAGCTAGATCTTGCCCTGTTGTTTCATGGCCTGTGAAAACAGAAAAATATACACATCATTCACATCTTTATATCTTTATTAGTCCTCACAAATCTGGAAAACATTTACTCTTTCTCTCAACAGAACCTGTAGCTGTCTGAGTATACAATTGACACTTTGTGCTTGTCATTTTATGAGTTAGTAATAATATATCATTATCATCTCCTCATCCTTTAGCTCCCCAAATAGGCCTTTAACAAACTCAGGCCAAATATTCATGTCCTGTGCCGTCTGCTTAAGGTCTTTCCATGTTTTTTTTTTATCCCATTCATGTTTGTCTCCAATTCTCTTCTCCATGTGTTCCTCGGCCTTCCTCTATCTCTCTTACCCTAGGGATTCCAGAACAATGACTGCCTTGTAATGCTATCAACAGGTTTCTTCAATGTGTGTCCTATCTATCACCATCGTCTTCTTCTCATCCCTTGTTCCACTAGCACTTGTCTGGCTAATGCCATCAGTTCCACATTAGTGATCTTCAATCCTTGTATTCTACACCAGCACCCATTTATGAAAGTCTATAGCTTTCTGGTTGTTGAAATATTTATACACAATCATAAATAAATAACTAAGAGTACAGTCACCATCTCCCTGAAACATCTATTTTGCTAGTGTTTCCTGGGATTAAGTTTTGTTTTTAGTTAACAAAAACTTAATGAATACACATTACAATTAGCAAAGTAACCATGTTGGTTGCTGCAGTGTACACAATAGTATTGATCTTTAGAAAATAAAGTAAGTTCACTGTTTATGTGATAAGTGTGTTTCTGTGACTTGTGAAAACCCAATAAATAGAACAGATAAGATACTTTTGTAGCGGCCCTTGAGATGTTTACTGTGGTTGATACAGCAAAAGCATATATTTGCAATCACCCTCTGCACTGCAACTCAAAAGCATAGTCAGGTAAGGTTCAGCTGATTTGAAACGTGAGGCATTAATTTCTTCTGACATTCACTTCCAAATAAGAGACTGGTTTGTTCAAGTTTAAGATTAGTTCCACTGTGTAGCCCACCTTTGATTAATAGCTTTTAGTTCTGCCCAAAATTTATCTGTGGCTTCTGTGTATGCAGATGCAGCTTTTCCCAAAAGCTTCATATTCTTGAAGCCATATAGGTTCCTAAACTTATGAAGCCACCAAGTGCTTGCTGCAAATTCTTTTTTCTTGACTTTCCTCTGTTCTCAACCTTCCACAGAGGCTTCTGGCCTTTGTTGGTTACCTAACCTGAAGAGGGAAAAGGATCCCATTACACACCCATTGAGGCATGTTGGGAATATGGTGTTAGGCCCATATTTTCTTGACCATCGGCACACCAGGGGTGATGTGGTCCGCATCATACCTAACCTGATGCTGGTCAAAAAATTATGTCTGTACTGGTGAGGCAGTTACAATGCAAGTAACTTTTCCATCTGTACCATTATGTTAATGTAAGTGTATGCGGAATTTATAGCAAATAAATATATGCCTGATTTAATGCCTTGCCTTATGTTTCTTCTTTGATCCTGCATAAGGTACTTCCACATAAATTCAACACAGTTGCTATAATGCTATTCAAATGACTGCTTACGTTGCACTTATCACAACTAATACTTTTCCAATGTTATGGACTTTTTTTTTTTTTTGGCTGCACATTGTTCTGCGCTGCCAAAAAGCCCACGACTTGTGGTGCACTTATGGGTCATTATAATTTTATGTCACTGTATATTACTAAAAACACATTTTTTGCAATTTAATTAAGCACTGATACACAAACGTTTTACAAGAGACATGTACAATTACTGTCCACTTTTAAATAAATTTAAGCAAAATGAAAAGCTAATCAAAACGATGGCACAGTATCAGGATACGGAGCGCTTTAAATTATGTTTGACCTGTACAGCTCATAAATTCAAATGTAAATGGCTGCATGTTTAACTCTTACTATACGGCTCGCCACCTGAAGTGACGCGCCATTAGTACTAAAAATACGGCTCGCCACTTAAAGTGGCGCATGACGGTAAGTCTCTATTGGCAAAGTTTAATTAAAAATTGTCGATGTTTTATCCAATCCAATATTTTTAAAGTCACTTCCTGTATTCAGTCTGTTTACATTTTCAGCGGGGTGTAATTTTTTTCGTCATTATGTTCGGTTTTAGTACCTTTGTTGTTCGGCTGTTGACTAAACAAATTTTTTTCTAACCAAAATGGCTTCATCTTCAAATGATTGTAAGCAAAGGTTATCGGCTGTACAAGCAGCACAACTTATTTCTTCTTGGATTGAACAAGAGGATGATCAGTTATCGAGTGATGGTGACAGTTCAGATTCAGAATATATTTTGCCCAGCGAAGATATCTGTAATCAAAACTGCTGAGGGAAAGGTAAAGCTCCCATGAAGAAAAGACTAAGAGCAGATACATCTAGATCACCCCATAGAGAAGCAGAACCCACAAGTACTGATGGTAATACAAGTGCAGTGAATGAGGGGATTACGTGGAATGAAGTTGATGCTGGCTCAACACAAAATGCTTTCCGCTTTGTACCGCCTCATGCTAAGATTACAGGTGTGAATCCAAATATTATACCTGATGATTCTTCTGCATTTTATTGTCTCAAAGCTCTTTTAACTAATGAGATTATAGAAGAGCTTACCGTTTCTATAAATGAATATGCTGAGCGACTCTGTCAGTCAAAATCAGAAACGGCGACAAAAAGATCTATCAAAACTGGTATCCAGTTACATCTCCAGAACTGTGCAAGTTTTTTGCTGTGATAATAGCAATGGGGATTGTAAAAAAACCAGCCATTAGTGATTATTGGTCTAATGAAGGCTTTATGCAAACTCCCTGGTACAGACAGATGTTTACACGGGATAGATTTCAGATGTTATATCACACGATGTTTCATGTGAGTGATGTAGACGCACAAGGTAAAGCAAAGATCAAAACATTTCTACAAAAAATGTTATCTAGATTCCAGGAAGAATTTTACCCTTACAAGGAGCTGTCTTTGGATGAAATGGTAATTGGGTGGAAGGGCAGATGGGCTCACAAAATGTTCAATGCCTCTAAACCCAAAAAATATCATGTGAAGACATTCCATCTTTGCGACAGTAGCACTGGGTATGTAGTAAATTTGTTGATATACTTTGGGGCCAATACTTCTTACAGTCCAGAAGTTGATGTAAATAGCTAGCAAGCCATCAAAGTATTTGACACTTTGCTACAACCATGTGGAAAAGGTCATCACATCTATGCTGATCGATATTACACAAGTGTGCCATTGCTTGAATATCTGAATAACAGGAGTCATTATTTCACTGGGACTGTCAAAGTTAATCGAAAGAACTTCCCAAAAGAGCTAAAAACTACACAGCTAATGCATATGGAAATGAAATGGTATATGGAGCAAGAAAAAAGATTTTTATGTGTAATGTTTAGGGACAAAAAAGCAAAAAAAACCATGCATTCTTGTATCAAGCTGCGCAACACTGGAAAGCAAGGACATCACCAATCGCTCTGCTGAAACAAAAAATAAACCACTGATGATTGATGATTACAATCAACGCATGAATGGATGTGACAGAGTGGACCAATGCATTGTAACATTTGGCACATTCAGCAGAAGAACAAGAAAGTGGTGGAAAAAAATTTTCTTCTGGATTTTTGAAATAGCTCAGCTCAATTCATATAAATTATTTGCACTGTCAAGAACAACAAATGCCAAAAAACAGAGCCTTCTTCAATTTAAACGGCAATGTGTCAGTGAGCTCTCTCTTGTTGCTGCTGTGGATTTCCATCAAATTCCTCCCAGGATTGGACATGGCAATCAAGTGAACAATCCAGTTAACAGACTAGGAGGAGCAAACCATATTATTAAAAAATCAAAATTTCACCGCAGCTGTTCATTTGCAGCACCCCTCAAGTAAGGGTCAGGACATCCTTTTATTGTGAAGGATGCACAAATAATCCCCATCCCCAAATAACTGTTTTGCTAATTATCATGAAAGGAAATAGTTTTTGGTAAATGTAAATATCAGTTGTGTACATAGTTTATTTTCGTCATGATTTTTCAAAATGTGAAATGAACATTTCAAAGGGAAACAAAATTTTTATTTATTATCAAAAACAAATGAAACTTGTCTGTGTTCTGTATAAGTGGATAAAAGTGGTTCTAGGAGTTCCAGGCTTCCAAATTGGATTCTTTTTGTGGGTAAGTACAACTTTTTTCCAAATTTTAACAAATGTTTCACCTGTTCTGCAATCACTAATGTATATACTGCATGCATGTTTAAAACCATTGAACTGTTCAGTTAGGTGCACATCAAAGGGGTTTCATTTCTCTATATTTGTGTATATAACACTTTATGTTATCATTATAAATAAATTATTTAATGCAAAATCAGTAACGGTAGTCATGTCTGTAAATATCTTCTTCTTCTTTCTTTGATCCTTAGCCGCCGACCGTCAAGCAGTCAGTGGCCATTACGCCTGGTGGCGTCTTGTAGGGCAACAACAAATTGATTCCACTTTGCTCGGTCGGCGGCCATCCTTTGTACAGTGCCCCAACTCTGGTTCATTCTTTGCATCTCAGCCTCCACAGTCCTCCGCCATGTTGTTTTTGGTCGGCCTCTCTTTCGTTTTCCTTCAGGGGTCCATAGCATAGCTGTTCTTGTGATGGCATCGGGGTCTCTTCTGTAAATATAGGCTTAAAATTTCTTTACAGAATTTTACCATTTGCATAACAGCTTTTATTTTATCAATTTTTTATATTTTTAAATTTTTCGTCTTCATTATTATTTAATGCACTGAACAGTTCAGTTAACATGTCAAAGGGGTAGTTTCTCCACATTTGTATAATATAGGACTTTTGTTGTCATTTTAAATTAATTATTTAATGCAAAATCAGTAACAGTAGTCAAGCTGTAAATATAGGCTTAAAATATTTGTGCGCTGTGCCTAAATATACCAACAAATTTCAAATTGTGATAAAAACTTTATTTGTGCCCAGAAACAACTGCAACTTTCCTACATTATGTGAAAATGGATGTACTTTAAAATGAAAGTAGTTTTAGGGGTTGAAGTTTACCATAATTAATTACACATATTGATAAGTGCAATTTGTTTTTCAATTTTTTATATTTTTCTGCATTCATTACTGTATATGTTGCATGCATGTTTGAAACCACTGAACAGTTCAGTTAGGTGCATGTCAAAGGGGTTTCAGTTCTCTACATTTTGATATATAACACTTTATGTTATCATTATAAATAAGTTATTTAAAGAAAATTAGTAAAGGCAGTCATCTCTAAAAATGTACTCTCTGAAATCAGCTCGTAAAAATGCGGTTTTTGAGCACATATACTAAGAGTTAAGATGTGTTCAACTTTATCACAACAAATGATTTGCACCTCGTACGCAGCCTGTGCAGTATGAGCATTGTTTTGGCCAGTAGTATAGTGAGCCATTGAGTGAGTTTTTTTTTTCCTGGAATTTCACCAATTAATAGCTTCGAAGAGGTAGTCAATACAGAACTTAAAAAAAAAAAAATCTGGCAAAACCACTTTGAATTCATATAAAGTGACCTTGCATAAACAAGGAACTTACTGTATAATAAAAAGTGTGGACCTGAGGAGTTACACTTAAACCATTAAAAAATGGTATCCTTTAAAAACCCAACAAAACTGGTTTTCAAATGTTTCATCTGTATTTTCTATGGCCATTACGTGCTCCTGGGTTGGACCCAGCCCCAATTTGGTACGTACATTTACCGATTTCTAAATGTTCTCAATGGGCATTCATCATTGTGTTACTAACTTTGCTGGACATCGTGGTTTTTCAGTGCTAACCCTCTACTGGCCAGCATGGCCCAATCCTCAACACAAATTTTAATCGAGCTTCACCGATGAAAAAAAAAAAAAAAAGGGAAGCCGCGGTAGGAGTAAATAAGTGGTATTAGTGGTTAGTGCACTGGCTTCCTAGCTCCCTGGTCTATGGTTCGATCCCCAGATGAGGTGGGAATTTTTTAGGCCACATACGGCTCCTGGGTTGACCCAGCCCCAATTTGGTACCAGAGCAACTTTGGGAAGGTTAAGGTGGCCGGCGTGATGCTGACCACATCCCCCCTAGTGTGCCGATGGTCAAGAAAATATGGGCCTAACACCATATTCCCAATATGTCTCAATGGGCGTGTAACGGGATCCTTTACCTTTACCTTCACCGATGAAAAGCTTACCTCAAGCATTGTAGTTCCTAACTTTGCTGGAGACATCGTGATGTGAACCCCAGCTGCTTTCAGTGCTGCAATTTTCTCCTCTGCTCCACCTTTCCCACCAGCGATAATGGCACCAGCATGGCCCATCCTTCTACCAGGTGGTGCAGTCAATCCCGCTATGAAAGATACCACAGGTTTTGCTTTAGGTCCCTGGGGAACAAAAAAAAGTACATAATCTCATATTTAGAAGGGCATCATAAAATCTCACAATTACTCCAGCCTGACATATAGGAGCAGATTTACCTACAAATCTTTTGCGCCTGGTTTGAGTAAACGTTAGTTAGTTTTCAAGTCGACTGGTTTTTGACTTTCAGTTAAACGTTTTTTTTAGTAATTTCATTTAGCCATTTATTTAAAATCATCATCCACAATTTTCCTTACATGATAGACGTTATGCCTTACCACCGTATAGTCGCCTGCCCCCAGCCTTAGTACCTCGTTTTAGTCGCCTGGTTTGACATGATAAACACTTACCAGCCTAGGGCAAATCCTCCATTAGGCCTTTTGACATGCTGCCTGCAAAATTTCAGTGGTGGTTTTTGACATGATGTGGCAATTTGTTTGACATGATAACGTTACCAGCCTAGTACATAATCTCATATTAGTCGCCTGGTTTGACATGATAACGTTACCAGCCTAGTGCATAATCTCATATTAGTCGCCTGGTTTGACATGATAACGTTACCAGCCTAGTGCATAATCTCATATTAGTCGCCTGGTTTGACATGATAACGTTACCAGCCTAGTGCATAATCTCACATTAGTCGCCTGGTTTGACATGTTAACGTTACCAGCCTAGTACATAATCTCATATTAGTCGTGTGGTTTGACATGTTAACGTTACCAGCCTAGTGCATAATCTCATATTAGTCGCCTGGTTTGACATGATAACGTTACCAGCCTAGTACATAATCTCATATTAGTCACCTGGTTTGACATGATGTTACCAGCCTTAGTACATAATCTCATATTAGTCACCTGGTTTGACATGATAACGTTACCAAGCCTAGTACATAATCTCATATTAGTCACCTGGTTTGACATGATAACATTCGTTACCAGCCTAGTACATAATCTCATATTAGTCACCTGGTTTGACATGATAACGTTACCAGCCTAGTGCATAATCTCATATTAGTCGCCTATGTTGACAGTAGAACGCTACCAGCCTAGTGCATATATCTCATTATTAGTCGCCTGGTTTGACATCGCCTGGTTAACGTTACCAGCCTAGTACATAATCTCATATTAGTCGCCTGGTTTGACATGATAACGTTACCAGCCTAGTACATAATCTCATATTAGTCGCCTGGTTTGACATGAAATCGTTACCAGCCTAGTGCATAATCTCATATTAGTCACCTGGTTTGACATGATAACGTTACCAGCCTAGTACATAATCTCATATTAGTCGCCTGGTTTGACATGATAACGTTACCAGCCTAGTGCATAATCTCATATTAGTCGCCTGGTTTGACATGTTAACGTTACCAGCCTAGTGCATAATCTCATATTAGTCGCCTGGTTTGACATGATAACGTTACCAGCCTAGTGCATAATCTCATATTAGTCGCCTGGTTTGACATGATAACGTTACCAGCCTAGTGCATAATCTCATATTAGTCGCCTGGTTTGACATGATAACGTTACCAGCCTAGTGCATAATCTCATATTAGTCGCCTGGTTTGACATGATAACGTTACCAGCCTAGTGCATAATCTCATATTAGTCGCCTGGTTTGACATGTTAACGTTACCAGCCTAGTACATAATCTCATATTAGTCGCCTGGTTTGACATGTTAACGTTACCAGCCTAGTGCATAATCTCATATTAGTCGCCTGGTTTGACATGATTTGACGATGTTACCAGCCTTACATAATCTCATATTAGTCAGCTGGTTTGACATGATAACGTTACCAGCCTAGTACATAATCTCATATTAGTCACCTGGTTTGATATGATAACGTTACCAGCCTAGTGCATAATATTATATTAGTCGCCTGGTTTGACATGATAATGTTACCAGCCTAGTACATAATCTCATATTAGTCGCCTGGTTTGACATGATAACGTTACCAGCCTAGTGCATAATCTCATATTAGTCGCCTGGTTTGACATGATAACGTTACCAGCCTAGTGCATAATCTCATATTAGTCGCCTGGTTTGACATGATAACGTTACCAGCCTAGTGCATAATCTCATATTAGTCGCCTGGTTTGACATGATAACGTTACCAGCCTAGTGCATAATCTCATATTAGTCGCCTGGTTTGACATGATAACGTTACCAGCCTAGTGCATAATCTCATATTAGTCGCCTGGTTTGACATGATAACGTTACCAGCCTAGTGCATAATCTCATATTAGTCACCTGGTTTGACATGATAACGTTACCAGCCTAGTGCATAATCTCATATTAGTCACCTGGTTTGACATGATAACGTTACCAGCCTAGTGCATAATCTCATATTAGTCGCCTGGTTTGACATGTTAACGTTACCAGCCTAGTGCATAATCTCATATTAGTCGCCTGGTTTGACATGATAACGTTACCAGCCTAGTGCATAATCTCATATTAGTCGCCTGGTTTGACATGTTAACGTTACCAGCCTAGTGCATAATCTCATATTAGTCGCCTGGTTTGACATGATAACGTTACCAGCCTAGTGCATAATCTCATATTAGTCGCCTGGTTTGACTTGATAACGTTACCAGCCTAGTGCATAATCTCATATTAGTCGCCTGGTTTGACATGATAACGTTACCAGCCTAGTGCATAATCTCATATTAGTCGTCTGGTTTGACATGATAACGTTACCAGCCTAGTGCATAATCTCATATTAGTCGCCTGGTTTGACATGATAACGTTATCAGCCTAGTGCATAATCTCATATTAGTCGCCTGGTTTGACATGATAAAGTTATCAGCCTAGTGCATAATCTCATATTAGTCACCTGGTTTGACATGTTAACGTTACCAGCCTAGTACATAATCTCATATTAGTCGCCTGGTTTGACATGTTAACGTTACCAGCCTAGTGCATAATCTCATATTAGTCGCCTGGTTTGACATGATAACGTTACCAGCCTAGTACATAATCTCATATTAGTCGCCTGGTTTGACATGTTAACGTTACCAGCCTAGTGCATAATCTCATATTAGTCGCCTGGTTTGACATGATAACGTCACCAAGCCTAGTACATAATCTCATATTAGTCACCTGGTTTGACATGATAACGTTACCAGCCTAGTGCATAATATTATATTAGTCTCATATTAGTAGTACATAATCTGGTTTGACATGATAAATTAGTCACCGTTACCAGCCTAGTGCATAATCTCATATTAGTCGCCTGGTTTGACATGATAACGTTACCAGCCTAGTGCATAATCTCATATTAGTCGCCTGGTTTGACATGTTAACGTTACCAGCCTAGTGCATAATCTCATATTAGTCGCCTGGTTTGACATGATAACGTTACCAGCCTAGTGCATAATCTCATATTAGTCGCCTGGTTTGACATGATAACGTTACCAGCCTAGTACATAATCTCATATTAGTCGCCTGGTTTGACATGATAACGTTACCAGCCTAGTACATAATCTCATATTAGTCGCCTGGTTTGACATGATAACGTTACCAGCCTAGTGCATAATCTCATATTAGTCGCCTGGTTTGACATGTTAACGTTACCAGCCTAGTACATAATCTCATATTAGTCGCCTAGTTTGACATGTTAACGTTACCAGCCTAGTGCATAATCTCATATTAGTCGCCTGGTTTGACATGTTAACGTTACCAGCCTAGTGCATAATCTCATATTAGTCGCCTGGTTTGACATGATAACGTTATCAGCCTAGTACATAATCTCATATTAGTCGCCTGGTTTAACATGCCTAAGGGTGCAGTCATCCTATTATTTCAGTCTCGTCAGAGAGCCCCAGAAACTACACAGGTCATTTTCAAAATGCTTTATTTAAAAAAAAACAATTTATTATAATTCTGGGTGCTTGATCTCCATTTGTGTTGTTTGATAAGTTTTGTTCCATGATGAAGGCTTGACAAACAATGTAGGTACTTTTGTTTTTATGCCTAGTGCAAAATATTCTTTTTTAAATTTTATGTACTGTCCTTGGGAGTGAAGCAGAAGTTCATTATGACATTAGATCCGAAAAATATGCACCATTCCAACAATCACATAGTTCTTCCATTTTTATATCTGTTATACAATGATAAATACATTGAGGTCAATATATCTGAATGGTTTGCTGCGACCACTATTGTGTTATATTCATGTCAATGTGAGCAATATTTTATTTATCTGGCTGCACAAATAGTGAAATATCGACCTTCACAACTACATAATCATTCACCAGGCATATTAATTTGGGTACATTACTGGTGAAAAAGAATTTCCCTTAAGTCTGATGTGCATATGTTCAGAGAAACGATTCACCCCAAGTTTACAATAAAAGATGGTATACTTCACTGTTTATAATTCTTAAAAAAAAATAATTCTGTCAATCAGCACATCAAACATGTAACTATCTGGCATTTCACCAATGCACATAAAAAAATGAACTGCTGGAAAGTGGTTTAGCATTAGCATGTAGACCTAGGCTTAGGATGCGGAGACAGAAAAAATATTACCCTAATTCTATTTTGTGCTTACAAAAATATTAACATGCAACAGACTTTGAGACAGTACTTAAAAACTAAAAACAACAGCAAATTTTAAAGGATAGAGAATTGGGCTATATAATACAATATGTATGGTATTAGTGTCATGACATAAGCCATGACCCAAACCCTCATGCAACACTGGAAAACCTGGTGTGAAACATAACCAACATCTCACTGCTGACACAAAAACATTGAAGACACCACACATTCTCAACCCTCTGTTCCTCACTGTGTTGTTCTGCAGCAAGTATTCAGCTGCATTTTCTTCAGCTTGTCCTCCAATTTCACCTATCAAGACAATCCCTGGGATGAAACACACAAAAATGTTAGGAGACAAAGAAGACCATTCTCTATGAACCTGACAATACATTCTCAGTTAATCACTAGCTTCTTTCTTTCCCCCGAATCCCATGCGACAGAATTTATAAAATTAAATTAAATTAAACTATGATCACCAAAATCAAGACACCCCAAATGAAGTAAAACATAATACTAAAATCAAACCTACAACTTGTATTGAAATCCCCAGGATACGAGAGGCGGAGATAGAACAAAAAAACAGAGTGATGAAAAATGAAAATAAGGAAGACATGGAAAGAGCATGAGATGATGTCACGTGACAGGACTTGACATGTGCTTGTTAAAGGCCTATGCTCTTTGGGGAGCTAAAGGGTATTGATTGATTGACTAATTATACTGACAGAAACAATTTTTAAAGTCTAAAACGAAAGGTCATAACAGATTATAAAAACTACTGCACAAAGTATTTCTTTAACACATTAACTACCACAAGCCGCTGTCAGCGGCTCACAAAATAATCACATTTGGACCGCAAGCCGCTCAGAGCGCCAATCTAATTTTAGTAATAAAACGAATGAAAAATGTACAGAAACACTCTCTGATCTGGTCTGAGATTTTAAGTTGCCACCGGAAAACAAATTCCCAAAGCATGGTTGTTGTAGAACACTGGAAAATTGATATTATGTTCATATTTTTCAGCGTTTTGGGTTAGTTACCAAATCGTGTAAAACTGTTTACCGTGGCAACTAGTGATAGGACTACAAAAAATGCGTGTACATCTCGTCTAACGGCTGAATAGGATAGAAACGTGTTTCAACAATTGACTGATAGATCTAGCGACGAGGACAAGAGTGAAAACGGTGTGCACATTGATTGAAATGGTGATTTTGATAGAGATGGGGCGCAAGCAGTTATAACTGCGAAAATATTGCAAGTCCTCGGCCATCGGAGGGCCGTTAAATAGCAACAACCTCTATTAGAGTTAAAACCGGTGTTTATTGTAATAGTACATTCATTTATCTTTAAAATGACGTGTAATTCATAAAAATCTGTAAACAATTACAAAAACTACAGCTTACTTTGTGCAAACACCTACAGGATGAAAATGGGAAAAAAATTTAATTCGGCCACAGGGTGTTTTTCAATTCGGTAGTTAATGTGTTAAAATGCACAACAATTAAGAATAAACAGATAGCTACCTTCGGTCTGTGGGTCATTCAGAAAGACTTCGAGACAGTCAACAAAATTAGTCCCATTGAAAGGATCACCACCAATGCCCACACATAAGGACTGCCCTAAGCCAACTTGTGTTGTCTGGTGCACAGCCTCATAAGTCAAGGTACCTGAACGGGACACAATTCCTGCGGATGGAAAAAGTGAGTGGCATTCAAATTCTGTAATAACACTTTTTTTTTTAAAATTATCTGGATAAAACCAGACAGACATAAAGCTAGAACCTGCTGGCTACAGCAGATGACCTATGCTTTGGCTGTTGTTAAAAGATAAGACAGTTACACCCAGGGGCGGATGGGCAATCAGGCAGTGCCCAGATCACTGTCAATAGGTGTCAATATCTGCTTTGATGGTTTCTGCTTTTCCATCTTTTAGAAGCTTAAAGGATTTATTTGTTCCTAAGTTAATCTGTTACAGTTGACTTGTATCCCTTCTTCTGCTGGCAGGATGTCTGTGGGATTTTGTGAAGCTGGTCTACTGAGAAGTTCCTCAAAATGTTTTGTCCACCTTTCCATTCTTGTTTTGATGAGGCCATTTGCTTACTTGTATTTTCCCTGTTAGCTTCTTGGTGCTGTATGCAGGTCACTCATACAGGTCCTGTATCCGAACACCTCAAAACCAAAATATTCGGAAAATCTAAAGTTTCTTTGGGCTACTTTTCAATCACAATTTGGAACTTTTTTTATTTTTTTTTGAGGACTATTTTGGGAGACTTTGGGCTATTTTCAATGCAGATACGGCAACTTGGCTATTTTTCGAATGATTTGGGCGACATTTGAAAACTGAAAAAATCCTGTTTCTGAACCAAAGCTTTCCCCGAGGATTTCAGATAAAGGGTAACAAAATTGTATTTCCGTTGGCTGCAGCTTCCTCTAGCTCTCTCTTGTCAACAACTCAGTACATTTCCCATTGTCTCTTTTGATGTTTCTTCTTACCTCTTTGTTTGCTCTGATGTACACTTTATCAGCCTTGGTTTTGGAGCTTCTGATTTTGGTTCTGTTTAAATCCTTCTTATTTTTCCTTATGTTATCTTGTTGATGGTTTCTGTTATTATCCATGCTTTGTGGTGACGTTCCCTTTTTCGCAGTACCTCTCAACATGCCTCATTCCATGTATTTTTTATTCGTTGCAGTGATCTTCCATATTTGCTACATCATCCAGCTGTTGGTGAACTTGGTATTTGTTGGATATTGTGATCGTAAATTTGTCTATTTCTTGATTTCTTAGAAATCCCACATGAAACTTTTGTATATAGCTATGAACTGTTGTATATCTTTTGAATTTAACTTTGTTTTGGCTCACAATATGGTGTGATCTGATGCCACATCTGTATCTCTACATACTTTTAAGTAATGTAATGATAATCCTAATTTCTTGTTAATGCATATATGATCAATCTGACTTTCTGGTCTTTGGTCTGGTGAAATCCATGCTGCTTTAATTTTTTATTTTTTGTGTGAATTATGCTTCCTTCTATAGCCAGTTGATTTGAAGCACAGAAGTTTATGAATAGTTCCCCATTTTCATTCATTGTACCTAACCTGTGTTCTCCTTTGACTTCTTCAAAGCCAGTGTTATCTGTTCCAATTTTTGCATTTAGGGCACGAATCAGAACTGGATGTCCTTTCTTCTCTTTTTATCCATACTTTGTAGTCTAGTATAAAATTCTTCTCTGTTATTGGTTGGTGCATAGACTGCTGTTTAACTTTACGTTCTTTTTGGCTGTTTTGAATGTTGCTGTTATTATTTGGGGTCCCACTGCTTCCTGTGTTTCCTTGGACAGCATTAGAGCCACCCCTTCACTGTGGTGGGCACTTTCTGCCTCATGTTCTGAGAACAGCGCAATTTCTCCTGTGATTAATCTCTACCTCTCAATACCTTCCCATCTTATATCTCAGGATATCTATCTTGTAACTCCTAATTTCTGCTGCACCTGTGCAGTTTTCTCTTGTTTGTTCAAAGCATGAACATTTCAGATGCCAAGCCTAGAGATTTTCCTAGAAGAAAAATGTTAGCAACCCAGACTCCTTTTGGCTTTCTTAGGGTTGTGTCATGAGTCTCCTTACTTGGGTGCCTTCTTCAGTCTTGGATGGCTGAATTTAATTATTTCCTTTAGTTGACGTGTCCATGTTTTGGGTTGAAGTTTTTGTGGTTCCAAATTTCTACAGAATGGGGTACCAGCCCCATGCACAACCTTCCTTGGTTACTTTTTGGGAACATGCATGGCAGGTTACAGTGTAACTATTCTTTGCTCCTCTTTCAAGCCCCAGTAACACATGGGTGGGTTTTTATAATAGGTGGTTTTTAACTCCTTGCCAGCACAGAGAAGTGGGTGTTTTTCAATTATTTCCATTGTCTCTGAAGTGCGGTATAGTTCTTCCTGGTTGGTGTTCAACTGTTATAATAAGGCAGTTGTTGTAGTTAAGACGTAGGATCAACTGTACACAAGAATAAATTGTTTACAATTTAATCACAAATTATTTTCATACATCTCAGTATGGCTCCTGCAGATTTCATAGCACATTTCCATGGGTTTGAGGTCACTAGGTCTGGCCCCCACCTGATAAGAAAATCTTCTTTTTTTAAAACATAACAGCCAGTGCGAGCCTCGAGGAAATGTTTTCCGAAACTTTTTCTTCTTTACTATTTGTGTATCTCAATAAACTCTTGCATATTAAAATGTCAATGAAGAATAAAACAAACATAAATAAGTATTTAAAGAACAAACAAAAATGAAGACAAGAATCCTGTGTCAAATTAGAGCATTCTCTCTCCCAACTAAGCAACTACTTTTTCAGATTCTTCTATATTTGGTTTTTTTTTCAGTCTTGTTCATGACCAAATGTTCTCAGTGAGCCTCACTCATTTTAAAACGCATCAAGCATTTAATAACATTTCCAAAAAGCTGTCAATGAACATATTTTCAAAACTAAAATACTCACCTATTTTTCCTGGTTTATGTATATGTCCGGGCATAATTCCTATTTTACAGGCTCCAGGCTGAAATATAGGTCATTATTCAAAAGTCAAGATTTCTGCATGTCATTATTTTAAACATACAGGCCTCATTTACAACTGCATCTTGACTATGGAAACTGCTGCCAGATGTAGGAGATTAACACTTTGATTATCAAAGTTTCTTCAGTGTAATATTCCCTAGGTTGCCAAAGTAATTAATTTAGGTCTGCTCAGTGCAGCACAGTTTTAGTTAAAAATGTATCTTTTCAACAATTTATCAGATCATTTTGAGGTTTTCAGGATTTACAACTAAAAGTAAGCACATGAAATATTTGACACAGGCTGGACTCTAGCAAATATGAAAGCGGAAGTAACTTATTTTAACAACAATAACCTTGGTTTCACATATATGTGATTTTCATTTTAGAATTTGTTGAAACTGGTTCTGTCAGTTACATTTTCCGGTTGCAACAAGTCAAAACCAGTTTCGGATCCAACAAAAGTCAAAACTAGTCATCAGAATGTTAAGAACAAATGGAATAGAATCGGACACGGTCTATCATAACAAGAATCCTTCCTCTCCTTATCTTGCTGCATATGCCATGAAGCAAAGCAGATATAATTCATTATCTCTATTTCAAAGCCCTGTGTCAGGCCTGGCTTTCTGTCATGCAGCACAATCATGTAAAAACATATTCTCATTAGTCATCCTCTTTTCTTGACCCTTTCAATTCTGGTGAAGTGTGCACAAGATGTGAAGTGTGCACAAGTTGTTAAATGATCATGCTATATTCTGAGTGTATGTTCAAACTACTGTATTCTTTGCTTCTCTGTGAATGCAGAAGTTGGCTCTGACGAAGTAACCCCTCTGACAGATCAATCCTTGTGTGGTCTCTTTCAGTTTTACACTGATATGTAGCACAAGTGTTGATTTGAACAATTAATTTTAAATATTTTTTTCTGCATCAGATCTGTTTGATGTAAATTTTAAATTAATAAGTAAACATAACTTATGTTAGGTAATAAGAATAGGCAACATTTTAAAACATTTTCAAACAAGCTTTAATTCATAAAACACCTCTCACTTTGATGATGCCTGGACAGTTAGGGCCTATAAGTCGAGTCTTCCCTTGACGAACAAGCCTGTGCTTAACTCTAACCATGTCCTGTTGGGGAATGCCTTCTGTGATACAGACAACAAGAGGGATTTCTGCATTGATGGCTTCTAAGACGGCTGCTGCAGCTACAGGAGGAGGCACGAAAACAACAGAGGCTGTCGCTCCAGTGGCATCTATAGCCTGTTGAAATAATAGTTGGGCATACTTAGCTGAAACAAACATTATTAAATGGATAAAATGAACTCTGAAAATCCTGTTTCACTGGTTAACGTAACAATATCACTCAGAATACCTCTCTGAATATACAAGGGTTGCTCAGAAAGTAATGCCCCACATTGTTTTCCTCTGAAATTATTTATTCACAATGTATGAAATTCACGCACAGTATATAACTGGATGTATCCTTTACACATGCTATTTTTCCACATAATCTCTGTCCACTTCTGCAGCCTTATGCCAGCGTAAAACAAGGGCATGTATGCCTTCTCTGTACCAGCTCATTTCCTGTAGCCATGTCCTCACTGCACAAATCACGCTCTCGTCATCTTCAAACCTTGTCCCGCGCAGTGCATCCTTCAGTGGCCCAAAAAGATGAAAATCGGAGGGCACCAGATCAGGACTATAGGAGGGATGGGGGAGCATAGTCCAACCAAATTTGGCGATTGCCTCCTGAGTTTTCAGACTTGTGTGAGGGCGGGCATTGTCGTGCTGGATCAAAATGTCTACTGCTTTCCTGTTAGGCCGCACTCACTGGTAGCGCTGTTTGAGTTTGTTGAGGGTTTTGATGTACGCGTCCGAATTGATTGTCTCACCTCTGAGCACCACATCCACAAGAATTACTCCATCAATGTCCTAAAAGACGGTGATCATGACCTTTCCGGCGGAGGAAGCTGTCTTGAATTTCCTTTTACGTGGTGATTGCAGATGATGCCTCTCCATTGACTGCCTTTTCGTCTCCGGCTCAAAATGGTGCGCCCAGGTTTAGTCACCTGTGACAATCCAGGACAAAAAGGCCTCCCCCTCAGCATCAAAACGCTCCAACAATTCAGAACAGATGGTTTTCCTTTGACGTCTGTGGTCAGTTGTGAGACTTCGAGGAACCCATCTTGCGCATACCTTCAAATATCCGAGAGCATCGATAATTGCCATCGCACTTCCATTGCTGACTGAAAGCTGTAGGGCCAACTGTTGACTTGTGATGCGATGATCCTCATGAATAATGGCATCGGCGCACTGCAACATGTCTGGGCTGGTGGCTGTGGCAGGACACCCAGACTGCGGCCGATCATGCAGCTCCGTCTCTCCACTTCCTGAAGCCTTAACTCTCTGAACCCAGCGTTCAATGGTGCTCCTATACTCCAACTTCTATACACAGCACACAAATGTTTGTGAATGTTCCCCACACTTTCTTTCTCCGCCACCAAGAACTCAATTACAGCTCGTTGTTTGTAACGCGTGTCGTACACAGACACCATTTTCACAGACTACTACAGCGCTATCTGTCGGATGACCGTGCAATTACGCACATGTATGCGGGAAACATCAGTGTTGCTATGTGTAAATTTTCACTTTGCTATCTTTATTCCGGGATGAGAAAAAAAATGTAGGGCATTACTTTCTGAGCAACCCTCGTACTATCCATGCCACATGTTTCTCACAAGTTCTATAAACAAGCTTATTATGCTGTCAATAGATCTATGAGAATGTCTCATTTGTTGCTTCGAGGTCTTCTGTATTTTTGTATCCCTTCCTCCATCTTTAGTCAAGTCTAAGTTGAATGTTGATACAGGTCTGTATCTTTTTATCCAAACAACCAAAAAATGAAATATTCTCAAAACTGAAAGTTTCTTTGGACGACTGGGCGATTTTTGAACACATTTTGGATGACTTTGGGCAACTTTTGAACACATTTTGGATGACTTTGGACAATTTTCGAACTCAGTTTTCAGAGCAGAGGCTGAGGCCTTGAAAACTGCAGCAGAGGTTATAACGACTGAGGAAAGCACAGAGAGACAAGTTGCTTTCTTTACCAATGCAGTCAGTAATTGCAACGTTGAAAAGCCAAAATAATACAGAGCTGGATGACCTCAGAATAGTGCTCCACAAACTTTGTCACTGATTCAAAAGTGTTGTGATCCAACGGATCACATCTCTTAGTAACATCACCGGCAATGAAGAGGCTGATAGACTGGCAAAAGAAGGTGGAAATCTACCTCAGCCTGATGCAAAAGTAACTTTTGAGGAGGCAAAGAGTTTTATCAGAATCATATACAGAAACAAATGGGATGTAGCGCATCCAGGTTACACACAAAATAATACATACTACCAGCTCAACAGAAGAGAACAAGTGGTAATCTTCAGACTCCGCACTGGCCACAACAGATTGAGATACCATCTATTCAACAAGCTAAAGATAGGAACTACTGATCAGTGTAACTGTGGCACTAATAAAATGACTGCTGAACATCTGCTTCAAAGTTGTCAACATATGCGGAACAGAGAAAGCGCATATGGCCGACACCAGTACCAATCGTAGAAAAGCTCTATGGACACTCAAATAGCCTCAAACGCTCAAGACGCAGCAATAGAGACCGCAATCAGCGACTCATAGCTTGACTGCCTGCGTCAGGACCAGCGAACCAGAGCTGGTCAAGACCGCACTCCACCTCCACGTGGTGGTCCTGGAAACAGTCTGCAGCTGTGCAGTCTGGCTGAGCGAGTGTGGATCGAAATGGGAAGGCAAACCCGGTCCTAAAAAATGCCGTGCAGAAGTCGGATGTGTCGACCGAAAGGTGCAGATATCACAGCTTAGGCGTAAACAGACACAACGCAACCACCGTCCTTTTCAGGATGAACGAAGAAGAAGAAGAAATAGCCTCAAACTGACTACTACTTTCTTTGAAAACATTCAAGTGGACGTCTAAGAGTGTATTAAGAAGAAGAACTCAGTTTGGGCTATTTTGTGCGACTCTGAGCGATTTTGGGCTACTTTTCAAACATGAACAGTGACATCTGGAAACAGAAATAAAATCCAGTTTCCAAAACACAGCTGTCCCTGACTATCTGAGATAAAAGGATTTTTACCTGTAATAACATGAAGTATGACCTAACATGCTGAAAGTGAATATTCCTGGTTGTATCTTTGACGGATCTCATGTTTTCTTTGTCTCATCAGAGACCCCACAAGACCCTACACAAGGCCATAATCTTACCCATAAATATTTATGTTTTCTAGCACTCTGATGGCTTCTTGTTACATCTTGACAAATATCTTAATATAACCTACAAAGCAAATACAGACACTTCTGTGCTTAAAAGACTCTTTTCAGATTAAAACTGCAACACACAAATATCTCGCCCAGGAAGTTTAAATTAACAAACGTACCATTTTAAGATGTGCTTGTGTAATGAATAATGTCTCTTATGGACAAGACAGCAGAGTTTCATATTATGAAATGTTATCACAGAAACGCTTCATTAGAGAATCTAATTTTCTATGAGACTAACTTCCTGAGGTAAAGATATGCTAAAAGATAACACATCTAACAAATTGACAAGCTATACTTTCTGCTCAGCAATATGCATGTGAATACCTCTTTCACTGATGCAAATACTGGTAGACCAAGGTGTTTTTGTCCAGCTTTAGCTGGTGAAACTCCGCCAACAAATTTTGTTCCATATTCAATGGCCTGTTGACTGTGAAATGTGCCCTGAAAAAGAACATATCTGGATTAAACATTTTCCCCAACTCAAAAATAAAAAAACTCACACAAACAAACATTCAGCATAAGTAAAAGTGTTTTTATCATACACATTATTCAGTGTTCTCTAAATTCTAAATCTTAATACTTTCAGCTGTATGCTGTCTGACCCTTTATTTCATCGTCATAATAATCATTCTCCGTTGCACTCCTTATAGAGCATGCAGCCTCCACTGACTTGTTGATTCCTTGATTACAGTATCATTCTCTAACAGGTGATCATAAACTGTCTTTAGCATCTCTCATATATATATAATCCCTGCTACTGGTGCTCTCAAGGCTAGTCTATCAGCCTTCTTGTTGTCGTGCAACCTTGTATGACCTGGACAGTAGATCCACACCAGTTCCTGGAGGCTTCTGGCCTCTATATATGTTATTTATTCATGTTGCAGGCATACATTTTGGGTCTTCCGAAGTATGGATTGAGTCTGAAATAATAACTGCCCTGGCAGTGGAGTTTCAGAAGCCATCTTAGGGCTGCAGTCGGGGGAACTTAACAAAAGATGTTTAATGGCTAGTAATTTTTAAGGAGTGGAGAAAAGTTACTGACAATAGACAGGGAAGGGCCTTAAACAAGGCTCTACTTATCATAAATCTTACCATCTTGAATTGTGGCTGCCTGTCAAGATTAGCAGTTAAACCAGGGGATACTGATGGTGTCATAGATCTGGCTTTCCCTTCAAAGTACTCTTTTTCCATCATAAACTATTATTCTGTCCTGCCACTGATAGAAACATTTCTGGAAATCCCATGTCTGAATCACCTTCAGATAGTCTTTTCCATTGGATCTCATGTTATTCGTCATTTCAAATCACTTCCCTTTCATTGTTGTTTTCAATTTCAGGAAAAGCAAGAAGTCAGGCAAAAATGCAGATAGGCAAAGGGTTGCTGTAGGGTTTTCCAGTGGTTTTTCTATCATTCCGCTACATGTTGAGTTAGAGTCCAGACTCTTTCCCAGGGTATTCTATGCTGGTGTCACATGGTTAACCCGAGGATTAACCAGGGAGAGTTATCTTTGTGGTGCAGGCGTTGTCAATGGCTCAGCTTTGCCTTGCAACCGGGTGAAGATAGACAGCAGGAGCAGAAGAAGGCGAATATGAGACTTTCTGGGATAAGTTCCCAGCAGATAATCCCAGTGATTCTGGATCTCGTGACACTGTCACTCCTACCAATCTATCTATCCTCTCCTATAGCTCGTGAGCCCCCAACCCCTCTATCATCTTGAGTGGACAGAAGAGTAAGAAAGAAAGAATTGTATATCTGTCGCACACTTTCTTTCCTTATCTATAGATATACTAACTAGTGTTGGTAACGAAAACCTGATTACCACATTTATTGAATTACTATATGTAGCACAACAACCAAATAAAATAATACAAATACAATGACAACTAAAACTAACTATACCTGGAAAATAAGGTAGTAGTTAATACATAAAATACACAATCTAATCATAAGTCTATACTAAGTGATGATGATGATGAATTTAATCTAATCCTAACTACTAAAAAAAAGGATATCTTGTTTCTTGGCCTCTGGCTGACTGTCAATAAAGTTCTGGATGTTTGTACACAATGGACATGTCTTTGTCTGTATTCAATAACACTGTACGGCCCACTTAATTTCCTTCAGGTGTCGATGGCCTGATCTTTTGTTCTAAACAATGCGAGTTTTGACAATGCAACACGCAGCTGGGTTGGCATGTTCATAGGTTGTGTTGAACGCAATGCCAGGCTGCAGAGTCTTCATCTGGTAGGCAGATGTCCACTTGTTGTGATGACTTTTTGCTCATGTGGTACTTGATGTAAATATGTTATATATTTTTATGGGTTGGCGCGGCAGTTTTACTTGGAGAATCTGTCCATTACTGCAGGTAATTTAGGATCTCAATAATTTTCGTAGGCACTGGTTGTAAAAGATCGTCTGTGCTCCTGCCACTTCTGATCAATATTTATCGTGGGCAGCTAATTGTAACTCATCCATTACTGTGTAATTTCTGATTAATACTGTTGTGCGGGTGGTTGTTTGTAGAAAGGCTCCTTTGCCCTGGCAAATTCCTTCCTAAACCCCCAGTTGCTTTTGTAGGTTTGATGCCGGTGATTATTGATATCTGTGAGGTACGTGTTCGCAGTATATCTGAGTGGCCCTACGTATTAGCTTGTCCCAACGACGCCAGCCAGGGTAGTAAGACAAAGGCTGAGTTATCTCAAAGAGTCCCTGTCTCTACCACTGAGATGGATAAAATGATAAAGCCTCATAAGTACCCCGTAAATCTATGCTACGCATGTGGTGTGTGGGTGTTTTCTTGTATGTGAAATCTTACCAATATAATGAATCTCTGCGCGGTGTTTACTGCACTGTTTACCGGGTAATGTAGGAATAGAAAAGTGTCTAGTATTTACCTTGGTATGGTTATTGAAAACTGTGCAATCTTATAAATATAATAACTCTCTGCACGGTGTTTATTGCAACATGTACCTAATAGTGTAAAATGTAGTATTATGGGAAAAAGTGACTGGTATTTACAGTGTTATATTTATGGAAAATATGTATATATATATATATATATATATATATATATATATATATATATATATATATATATATATATATATATATATATATATATATATATAACTGGAATTAAAATGGATGTATATTAATAATGTACAAACTATAGTACACTAACCTTGGTTTCCATATAAAGAATTCACTGGACACAGGTCCCTGAATTTCCTCTTGACGAGTGGAATACTAAGTCGCTGGCGGATTACTATTGTAATGCTCCGGGATGGTTTGTCTCTCTGTTATATGCTGAGAATACTGCCTCCAGCAATGTCGGTGTTCTCTCTCCTGATGTCTTGTGAAGGGGTTCTAATCCTATGTGATGTTCCATTCGTCTTTACTTTAGTTCAGACAACCAGTCCCCATTACTCTGTAAAGTTTTCTGTAATATTTTGCTATGTTCGCTTTCATATTTTGCTTAGCCCAGACAATCCGTCTCCGTCCGTCTTTTGATGTCTGTGCAGTGTTTCTAGTCTCTTTATAATGTCTTCTTTCATATTTATCTTCGTTCAGACTATCGGTCTCCATTAATCCAATATTACTTTGCCTGTTCCATGAGAAACGACTCATTCTAAAGTTTCATCGCTGATCTGTCTCCGTCCGTCCGTTATGCTCTGTTACTAGGCAAAATAATACGTGTGTATTACTGCCGTTGTGTAAACACAACCGAGCCGTATTGGCGACTACTTCTAATTGTCCCTGGATGGTCTGTTGTACTAATGTCTCATTGTTATGTACACATTCCATGCAAAATTGGTTGCTTTCCCATGACTTACGAAGAACGCTTTCTATTGTGGACAATG
The DNA here is from genome assembly GCA_024509875.1 of Oreohelix idahoensis. Lineage (NCBI taxonomy): Eukaryota > Metazoa > Mollusca > Gastropoda > Stylommatophora > Oreohelicidae > Oreohelix > Oreohelix idahoensis. Next base: position 20,738 of record JAMPIV010017116.1, on the reverse strand, counting down.
GGTTTTGATCATCGACTGCTTTCTCATGCCTTGTGAAATTTATCGGCAACTGTTCGGAAATAGGTTTTAAGAATCTAAATGCAGCCTTACTCGCCCCTCATGACAGCTGGCTTAGTATGCATTTAAAGGATCCTCACGTCTGGTTTTAAGCTAGCTGGGGGAAAGAGGGGCAGCATACTGTGCATTCTCTGCCATCATGAAGTGTGTCTCAAAAAACCCAAATATGCAGAGATAAAATATTGTGCTCTGGTTCTGGGCTCTCCCAAGGAATTGTCACGTCCTGCTCAGAGCCACTTTCCAGCTCCCCTCATCTTTATATATTTAGTGTGGGATCATCTTGTATGCAGCCAACCAGATAAAAGCCAGAGTTAAGTATGGGGCTCAAGTGATTCCTTCAAGTTTAGTGTGTAGTGCTGAGATCCCAACATGTTTCGTAGCAGGGGAATTTATGATGCTGGACCACTTTGGTGTGGCTAGTCGATCCCTGAAGTGTTGGCCAGGCAACTCAAAGGTTTGCCTGTTTCCAGGATGTACCACATGGAGGTGCTTCTGTGTCTTGGTTAGGTTTAACCCTGGAATTCACGCACAAGCAATGTGAATTCCTTTGTATCCCATTTGTCTCCAAGCAACTATCATGACTCTAACAACTTGTTAATGTTCTTATTCTGAACCAGATATTTGGACTGTTAATCCATCTCTCCTGACAATGGTACTAAAGCAGTTGAACTTCTCCACTTCCTGTACATATTCTTAAAATAAAAGCTACAATACTACTGTTCAGACTAAATGGCTTAGTTATGGTATCTGGTTTTTCTGATAATCTGCTAAGTCCACCCATGTAATAATGTATAATGCTGTTAACAAATAAATAAATAATGGAAATTTGTGCACAAAATATTCACCTGTTTTCCAGTAAAACCTTGACATATGACCTTTGTATTCTCATTAATCAGCAAATTTTTTCTTGTAGCTGTGTACACATTTCGAGCAGTCAATCGTAATAAAGCTGTCAAAACAGCAAAGATTACAGAAAATGAAACAGACCAATAAGTCAAATGAACTTTAAAAAATCCTATCATTAACTACAAAATGCACATTAAATTTGGCATAAAACAGTATACAGGTCTATAACCCGTTATCCAAAATCTTCGTGGACACCTTTGTTTCGGAAACCAGAATACTGCGTTCAAAAAGTAGCCCTAATTCTTATAAAATATTCCAAGTCACCCAATCTGCGTTCAAAAATAGCCCAAAGTTGCCCAAAATGTGATTAAAAAGTAGCCAAATGTGGCCCAAAGAAACTGTTGACTGTCAGAATATTTCGGTTTTCAGATAAAAGGTTATAGACTTGTAAAAATTTAATTAATAAAAAATATTTTCTAGTGGTTATATATGCTTGTGATCAAGCACACTTGTTTTTATGCTTATCCAACAGTGTTGGTGAAATATAATTGGTAAACCTACTTGATAATACTTAATATGATTTGAGTATTTGACCATTTTTTTTCAAAACCCAAACGCTCACTTCATATTTTCTTTTATGTTTTTAGAAGTGCATGAAATTAAAGTTGTCTTTTTGCCATCACTCCAGAAAGGTAGTCTGTATTACAAATTCTCAAATGGAATACACATAATTGTATTTACTTCAATATGGATTTGTTGCAAAAATGAACTTCGATGATACGGTTACACAATAAAGTACTAAATGTAGAGCCCTAAGTATTTACAATACAAATAATATTGGATTTGTTTTTCTTCCAGCATAACTACAAACTTTAGTAATATGGACACAGGATATTATGGTATATTCTCAATAACATGTTCATAAAGCCTGCCCTGCCATCTTTATTAACAACAACAAAAATGGGCTGGGGTAGCTGAACTGTGCTGTAACAGTATTTTAAGCATGCACATTCTTCAGCCTCATGGCTCTAAAGTTCCATGGCTTTCACTCAGTATCTTTCTGCTAGTTGGGATGCACATGAATTCAAGCTGCTCTCACCTGAATTCCAGGGTTAGATATCTAACAAAAACCCAGAAACACCTCTACATTGTGCTTCCTGGAAACCGTTCAGTTACCTGGCCAATACTTTAGGGATTAACTAGCCACATCAGAGTGGTCCAACATCACTATTCCCCCTGGGGTGAAACATGCTGAGAACCCAGCACTTGAGGGAGATTGCGTGAGTCCCAGACTTAACTCCTGCTTTTACCTGGATGGCTGCACCCAACTTGGCAAGAGTATCTCACAGCAGTGAAAAGAAGACAGGCGAAGGGAGCTGTGCAGTGGCTCTGTGCAGTATATGATGATTCCTTGGGACAACCCAGGACCCAAGTACAGCTTGTAGCTGCATATTTGGAGAGCCACTATGAATGGCAAGGAATGCACAGTATGCCCCCCCCCCCCCACAACCTTTCTAGCTTAAAACCAGATAACAGGATCCTTTAAATGCATGCCAAGTCAGGACAGAATACCTAGGTATAAATATGGAGCTCAAGATTATAATGTTATATTTCATGCTTAGTTTCATTATTTTCTTCTATGATCTAATATTTCCATAACAGCTACTTAGTGCTTCTTCCAGAAATTCAGCAATTGCTGGTTCTCTGTCTGTGAATCCAAAGACATTCCATGCAACTATTATAATCATTTTTCATCAGCTATGCATTTCAAAATTGTGATCGTCCATAGTTCTAAACCATAGTCAGAGTTGAATAAAAATACTACATTAGATCTAATGTCCAAATACCTAACATGGACAAAGTTACCATACTAGCTCACATTTTTTTCAATCTTCTTATGTTTAAAAAAAAAAAAAAAAACAATGTTTACATTCAGCTATGTTTCACACTTTGGACTCTGACCTTCAGACTATGGCCTAACAGTTATAATGGGTGAAAATTTAACTAATTTGCAAAAAATGCTAAGAAATGTATTATTTTTCTAAAATGAGCTAACTATTTTCCCCATAAATAAGAAAATCCAGCAGTATGGAACATACAAGTTTCACCATTTATAATAATTTGGAGCTAAAATTTTATTACCAATCAACCTAATCCAATTTTCTTTGGTAAAATTAGACACCAGTGAATACTAATAACATTAAAAACATTCAATTTATGGTTACTAATTAATAGATGTTGTGGAAGTGTCATAAATGTGTAAAAGATTAATTATGGCGCTACTTCAAACTGTTAGAACATAGCTAAAACTTCAAAAAGTGTTGTTGATTCTTCCCCTCAACCATCTCCTGTGGCAAGGTGTCTTTATGAAAAATACCCATCGCCATATTCGCACCCTTATTAATTTTTTTTTAAATTACTTACATCCTGACCATTCATGCATATGACAATCGCTATGGTTAGAAGTCATATGTGTGTAGCTGTGTTGTCATTTAATACAATATGTTATAGTAGAGAGCCACTGAAGAGTAAAACTTCAGGAGGCACATTATCGTACTCACTGTAAGACTGCATTATATTTTTTAAGTAAATGTGCTGTAACTGTATACTGAAAGCCCCGATATTCTGAGTGAAAAATCACACCTTCATAAATTACAGAAATTAAACGTGCAAACATTGTAAATGTCGACGTACCAGGCAACCTTGTAAGCACCTTGTTACTTGCAGCCATGTTGAGCGTAGCGAAAGCCTCAGGTGAACACAATAATGAAAGCTTCTCTAACTATCAAAACATATACCAAAATAGCAGAATGTAATTGCCGACGTACACAAGGGATTCATCTAATCGATAAACAGAGGTTCTAAAAAATATTTTTTAAATGTATCTTTACTATGAAATGGAAAATCATGTTAGAGAAAGCTTAATAATACTAGGAAGCTGTACAGCAGTACCCTCCTCCAGTCATAATTGACTGTAGGAAAGATGCGCATTTCAGGTGATAACTGTCAACAGCGTTTTGTCTTGATGTTCCTTACGACGCGTTCTCTTCTGCCTGTTGTAAGAATGTTTGCTGTAATAGCCTCTTTTCGTCCAATCTGAGGTGATGCCGAAGGAAGAATCTTTCCTTGGTGTGATCGGCAGCTTTGTCATCCCAGGATGGTTGATTGATGTCCAGCGCCTTAATTTCTCTTTTCCACATATCGTTGAACTTCAGCTGTAGTCGTCTGGTTGTTCTTTTGTCATCTGCCAATTGTCTGTAATAGGCCTACTAACAATAGCAAACTCTACAAAACATGAGGTAAACTGAGGTAGCGCAAAATGTTTAACACAAAATGCTTGCATAATACGAACACTGGTAGGGACAATTTTGAAAGTCCATAAAGATGTATGCATGAGTTACATAGATTATGTCAAGGCTTTTGTGAAGGTAGCTAGAAGACGTAGCTAATGCTGAGTAAGTCAAAAATAATCAAAAACGCGTACTAGAAGCATGAAGCCGATGTAAGAGTGGAGAACTGACTTGTTAGTTTCCAACAAATAAATCAAGAAATGAGGCAGGGAAGTGTTATTTCCCTACTGATATACTATCACTACACAGTGAAAACCTCATGAGCTCAGTCAAGGGTGAACTGGGAATACTAACTGGATGTTACAATATTTAAAAAAAAAAAAAACCCTGCTTTGCTGATGACACAGTATTAATAGCAGAACACGAAAAAAGAGCAAGTCCTACAGAACATGTTAGATATAGCAGTAAAAGAAAGTACAGACTTTAAAAAAAAAATCAGCATGAACAGCAAGAATACAGTAAAAATACTTATTTTATAACAAAGACACCCCCTACCCCCATCATCATCTCATCTCAGCCCGTAACCCGTCATGGGTCGTAGGGGTGCCATGGTGGAAGCATCAGCAGACAGGGTCCTCCACTGCTCTCTATCCTCAGCAATGCGTACAAGTGTGGAAAAACCGTGTCCTGCCCATTCTTTGATGTTATCAGCCCAGGATTTTCTCTGCCTTCCTCTTCTCCGTTTACCTTCGACTGTTCCCTGAAGGATCGTTTTCGAAAGGGAGTCATGACGAGTTACATAAACACCTATGCAGGCCACCAAGAACCACTTTTGTCAATAGTGAAACGTCGAAAGCTTGCCTGGTTTGGGCATGTAACTCGTCATGACTCCCTACCCCCATGCCCACGCAAAATAGTTGAAAATGGAGCAACATTAAAAAACATACACACTTTTTAATATTTATGCACACAGTGATTGAACGAAATATGTCAAGTTAAAATATCATCACATCAACTGAGGAACATCCTATGCGATAAATCTTTGTCATTGAACACAAGAAAAGTATTTCAGAGGTGTTATATTAAGCCAATATTATTGTACAGCAGTTTTTCGCGGATACTGGAAAAAAAATGGGGTTGGAAGAAAATCTTTTGTTAGCATTTGAGATGTTGTTTTTAGAAGAATATTGCGAATCCCCAGTACTGTTATGATAACTAATGAACAAATACATGTAATGACAAATAAAAGCAGAAGACAAACACCCTTCATTGGGCATGGGATGAAAAAAGGAGAACTCTGAAATATCATGACTACCGGGGAAAATAGAGGAATAGACAAGCAACGGAAGGGAGAGGAGAAGACAATAGACAGCAAGACACAATTGCATGGGAAGAGATCGACAACGAATCTGACAGAGAGCAAAAAATCAGCTCCCCGAGTAGATAATCACTTTGCAAACTGACGATGCATTGTGGAGTCCCTTGAAGATAATTAACTTTATAAATAAAACATTCCTTGCACAGTATGTCACACGCTTCTACTTCCTAGCTTGGGACCAGATGTGACGATCCTTTAAATTTAAGCCAAGCTGGAGCTTATGACTTCAACTCAACACGTTTTGAAATGGCAGAAAAGCCACAAGAAAAGCCTAGGTTTACAGTGTAGAGAATACCAAAGCAGAGGCGTCACTGGGGGGGGGGGGGGCGGACAACCCGGGTGACACCATCAGCGGGGGTAATCAGCTGAGGGGGTGACACCAAAATGACTGTCTATAAAATTTGTGTGCAGTGTTTCAGCAGAAATTTATTATTTTTTTATAAAAACATCCCTGTAGTTTGTTATAACCACAAAAACATTCTTCATAAGCCCAGCTTACATGTACTGTATCAATATACCTTCTTCTTCTTCTTCCGTCCTTAGCCATCGACCGTCAAAGCAGTCAGTGGCCATTACGCCTAATGGCGTCTCAGGGCAACAGCAGATAGGTTTTCTTTGCCATTATTTCCCATCACGCCTAGTGGCGTCTTTAGGGCAATGGCAAATCAATCCATTTGCTGTTGTTTCCGTAATCGAAGTGACTGGCAAACGGGTGATCAGCCCGTTGGTATCAATATACCTACAAGGCTAAAACTCAAGGCATTGATTTCGATGAAGTGATTCACGCGTTCGCAGCTTTAAAGGCCAGAAAAGGAAAGTTATGATTTAGTCGAGATGTTCACTAAGTGCTGAAATGCTTGTGTATTTGTTCCTGTTTATTTTTATTTTTTTGTATTATTTCATTTATGAGTATATTTCCATATGCATTTACAAGTAACATTAGTACAAAAAACATTACTAAGGATGCTGTATGGTCTGGTAGGGGAGGAGGTCCATGGGGGTGACACCATGAGTTACCGCACCGGGTGACACAAAGCCTAGTGACGCCTCTGTACCAAAGACTCTTCAACTTGATACTGGCTGCAAAAGCGAAAAGCTCAGCAGCCCTAGTTAAACAACAACAATAAAGAAAAAATGTGAAGACTTGGTATGCAGACGTCTTCATGAAGGACAACTTACTGAACCATTTAAGATAACAACTTGAGTTCAACAGGCATACCTCTTGTCCCCACATATGTTCTTACTAGGTATAGATCGGGTAATAAAAACATCGACGTCAGCTAACAGTGGAATTCAGGGGACTCTGACTAAACAGCTTGAAGATCTAGATTTTGCCGACTAACTGTCCTATAACCGTAACCAGATGCAGGACTAGAATAAAAATACTTAATGAGAGGTCACAGCAAGTGTGGCTGGACAAAAAACAACAGAGTGAATTGACTAAGATAGTGAGAATAAATGCAAAAAAAATTACAAAAAGATTGCAATTGAAGAAACACCCCTACAAAATGTACAATAATACATATATTTTGCACGCATTATAGACAACGTTGGAGGTACATACAGTGATATCAAAATAAGAATACAAAAGGTTAGAGGAGCTTTCACTGCATTGGGAAATGTATGGAAATCAAATAAAATCAAGTCCAATACAAAAATCTGAATCTTCACTTCAAATATCAAGTGAACATATTTTGTGGCTCTGAACAGTGCCGTCTTAAGGTAAGGGGCCCCATGCTGGGATGCTGCCATATTGTTCATAAGACATCTCTTGGCAAAGTGGATAATTACTCGATCTCTCGCTGGAAAGGCCTGGGATTCAAATCAAACATGACGTGGGTAAGTTGACGACATTTTTGTTGAAAGTTCCATTAAATTATAAATCTATAGGTTTAATTTTATTGACCGTTTACATATTTATTCCCGTGGGTGGGTAGGGCTGGTAGGGACCCAGTGCATTGCTTTGCCCAGGGCCTACAATGCTGTTAAGACGGCCTTGGCTCTGAAACATGGAGAACTACAAAATACAACAACCAAGAAGTTGTAGACTGTCGTAAATGGTTACGGAGAAAAGAAGGATAGAAATGGAATAACAAAGTCATCTCTGTGGAACTGATGACAAGAACCCGAAAAAAATGCCAATGGAACGAGAGATGAGACGAAGACGCTTAAGATTTTTTTTTATTTTTATTGACAATGACAAATATACCGTTCAACCTCTGATGGATTATAATTAGGTAATATAAATAGTACCTCCATGTCCAAACAATATGTTCAATTGCCAATACGCGAAATTGGCATCATTATTTTCTGTCCAATTATTGCAGACGCTGTCGATGGATAGGACACGCATGAGGAAACCTGTTCATAGAATTACCAGGCAGTCCTTGTTCTGGAATCCCCAGGGTAAGAGAGGAAGAGGTATTATTGAATAATGTACCCATGGAAGGGGGCGGGAGTGTCAGAATGGCTAAGAGGTTTGGCGTCCGCCTCGAATTCTAGAGGTACCGGGCTCGATTCACAGTAGAGGGAATATAATTTATGGAAATTTTTCTTCAGAACCAGTGGTCCTAATGATGTCATACTCCCCCCCTAATCTCCTGAGTAGTTAGGTCGGATGCTTAGCCTTCTCAGATAAGGGCGAAAAAATAGGAGGACCCGTGTGCAAGTTAAAAATCTCACGGCAGTTGGAAATCGTAAAGAGTAGGCCATAAGGCCGCTGCCCTGGCAACATTGAATCATTAGAAACATCCCCACTACAAAAATGTTTATAGAATGTGTGATTCCTATTTACACACATTGGGATTCTCGCCGGTGCTACGGAGTTCGTGCACTGTGCTGAGATCCTCCTTGTGTGATCTAAGGCAGGAGATCGGAGCACTGATGGAGTTGTACGTGTGCAATGAAGATAGTCATTAAAATCAAACGAAGTCAAATATACCCACACCGTAAGGCCTTTTTTGTTTGGCCATGCACCCTAATATAACCAACGGATCACGTGTCTAGGTTGAACGGTGCGAGCCGCGAGGCAAACATTTTTTTAAAGCAGAGGTAGACGGAAATACACAAGGAGACATGAAAATGATGATTAAGACATTGATAGAGGATGACACGCAACAGGAAGACTTGGCATACGTTTGTTGAAATCCTATGCTCCTTGGATAGCAGAAGGGTAATGAATTAATAATTTCATTATCGTTAGAGGATTTATTTGGTTGTTGTTTTCTTCTTCATTACTGATAATTTATTTCTTGTAATTTAGTGAGAACTGTTGCTATTAGCCAATCTTCATTATTCAAGATGGAGACTTAAATTGACAGATGATTAGACAGGTAGGAAATATATCGAGGTTCTCCTTGATTTCTTGGCTTTAAAAGTAGTATGTGTCAGTAACACTATAATTGTGCATATTGCATTTGTTAATATGGTTTACAGGATCCGTGGAGATCACGATTTTATTTAATTTCAACCATTGAGACGGACGCCGACAGTAGGCCTATTCTCGCGAAGTTTTGTAGTTAATTTAAGAAAGCGATGTTGCCGTTTTGTTGTTGTTTAATTACGACTTCTGAGTCTGTTTTGTTTCTCTTTTGCAACCTGTGCCAAGATGAAGAATTCAAGCGTGTTCTTTAGCTTTTGTGTGGTGATATAGCCTAGCATAGGCCTATTTATATGTTGTTATTTAACTAGGGCTGCTGAGCTTCTCGCTCTTTTGCAGCCAATAGGCCTACCAAGTTGAAGACTCTTTGGTATTATCTACACTGTAGATCTAGGCTTTTCCTGTGGCTTTTCTGCCATTCCAAAACGTGTTGTTGAAGTCATGAGCTCCAGTTTCTCCAGCTTGGCTTGCATGCGAAGGACAATCACATCTGGTCCTAAGCTAGGAGGAAGAAGTGCATGGCATACTGTGCATTTCCCGCCATCCAAGGGAGCTCTCCATAGGCCTATAGGCAGAGCTGAAATAATTTTTTCTCTGGTTCTCGACTCTTCCAAGGAATTGTCACGTCCTACACAGAGCAACTTTTCAGCTCCCACTGCCTATCACAGGCCCACAATAAGATCCGCCCACATGCAGCCAACCAGGTAAAAGCCAGAGTTACATCTGGGGCTCAAGTGACTCCTCCACGCTTTTTAATAAGGGAGCCCAACAATATGCTTCTTTGGTAAATCCTGGGCATACCAATAGCACAGTGTAGGCTTACTTATCAGACATCTCATATGGATTGGTGCAGCTGTGTCAGTTAGTTTATTTTCTTGGTGCAGCTGTGTCAGATAGTTTAGTTTTTTTTAAGTGCTTGTTGAATCTAACATGTTCTGTTCTTAAGTAGAAGATTTTTCCGTGCTTTGTACCTCATAATTTGCTGTTTAATTTGTATCTGTTTGGTTCCCTTTTTTTTAAATACATGGTGCATTCATTAGACTCCTGCTTGCCAGTTCAGCTGTTTCTCTTTTAATTAGTTTTGGAGTATTAATTTTTTGAGTGCATGGTAACTGGAGCATTTGTTTGAATCATACTTGCTACTATTTTTGCCAGTTTGTTGCTTTTTTTTGTTTTTATTATTTGCCTGATACGTCTGTATGACCAGTTATTCATTGGATGGTGGCATTGATATCATATGCTTTTAGCAGTTTGCCAGTTGTTCCAGCTGTTTGGGTTATTGCTTTGTTGTCAGATTGGAGATAGTTTTGCAGTGTTGATTTTCAGCCAGGGTTGAATATAGTGATTGAGAGTAGGTAGACTTTTTAAAAAAAACTACTGTAGTTATGCATATATTTTTGAGAGGGTGGTATTTATCGCTGCAATCTCTGCTTAGTGACTGAAGTTTGCCCGTTATTTCTTACATCTCTAGGAATATATATATATATATATATATATATATATATATATATATATATATATATATATATATATATATATATATATATATATATATATATATATATAAACTTTGAACTGGAATGGAGAAAAATTATAATTTTTTATTTTTGAGAATTGAACCCATATCAGTGCCAGACAGACATCCTACTTTCTCTGCCATCAAGAGTGGCATGATTTTTTTTTTAATGAGTGAACAGAATATGTTCCTTTTTATTTATTCCCTAAGCAGCTTTTCACCGCAGGGGTAGTTGGCTATCATGTAGGAAGTTTGTATCAAAACTCTTCTTGGCTGTTTCTGTAACAGTTTGTTTTACATAATCAGGTTGTTGCCCATTGCACAGCTTCACTTTAGCCACCTCTTACAATATACCTTAGGGTGCAGTGGTCATATTCTTTCTTAGTCTCTCTCTCCCCCCCCCCCCCCCCCATGACCCACACAGTTGAATTTGTGATATAAAATAATATATGATTAAAATATAGTATATACACAAGTTGTACTGTTTTGCACATGGTTTTTAAAAAAAATGAAATTTAATTAAATTAGATTTTCTACTAATATTTCAGAAAATTTATACAGTCTTGGATCTGTTGTTACAGTCTTGACACCATATTTGTAGCCACCAACATCGCTAACGCCATATTGACAGGGACTCACTCCTGAATGCTTCACTCTTCCTGGGGCTTATGAATCAAACATGGACACGCAGCGGTCACCTCATACAAAAGTTTTCATTCAGAGAGATTTTACTGATGGCATATCAGTCAAGTTTCAGACAAGATACCCACCAGAGCTTGAAGGAAGGGTAAGAAGATCAATTTTACTAAACTTTCATCACACAGGCTCATTGTTTAAAAAATCACAGGTTTTGTAGCAGTAAGTTAATGTCGTGTGCTTGTACTTAGGTCCTTGAAACTGTTTATTATGTGAATACATCAAACAGATATGTTTTTCTTTCAAATCTTTGTTGTTTTTTTTCTTAGGTACATTTATTGCTTCATGTGATATAATTCTAATCTTTACATAACTACTACGACTGTTCATAAATTTCTGAGACCTGTTTTCCAAGACTGAATTTATACTAAATTTACAGTGAGTATATAATACATGGGTATACTTTTTTATGAACAAATTTTATCAATTGTTTAGTAAAGTGTATTAAAAATAATAATGAATACAGAAGAATATTCTTCTTTTTATGTTTGGCTTCAGATATCAAGGGTTGTTGGCTTAAGGTTAACAAATAGTTCTCTAATTACTGAACAAAATGCTGATTGTCAAAAAAGTTATTGCGTGTAAATGATTTTCTTGATGAGACAGCTTCTTAATTTCTTCTCATAATAATAATATGATTGGTTTTTTATGTGGGTCTCATATACATCTTTTCTTCTTCTTTGTCCACTCTCAGACGTCTACCTTAATATTTTCAAAGAAAGCTGTGGTCAGCTTCAGGCTATTTGCATCTCCATAGAACTTTTCCGAAACTAGTACCAGTGATGGCCATATGTGCTCTCTATGTTCCTCATTTGCCAGGCATCCTCGAAGCAGACACTCAGCAACCACCCTATCAATGCCAAATTTACACCTGTTAGTAGTTCCCATCTCTAGCTTATTGAACAGATGATATCCCAATCTGTCGTGGCCCGTGCAGAGTAAGAAGACCACTGAAGACCACCACCTGGTCTCATATACAAGAAATTGCCGTTGTAACAATTTTATTATTAACACTGTACTCCACAGGATATAATTTAAATGCTATGTTGTGTATCTTTAGATTGACAGAGCTACTTATGAGACAACCATCAACAAAATCAATGAAATGTTTTCTGAGGCAGAAAGCCTCGGGTCCAGGACTTACTGTGAAAGTTGTTTTTCTTGCCTATCTGCATATATTGCCTTGACCTGTATGGATACATTTTATGAAAAGGTAGAAACCTCCAACATTGCAGTGTATTTTGTTTTGCTTTGTGTATTTAAAAAAAAATTTTTTTTTTGGGAGCTACTTGAGCTGGAAATATACAGTAACTATATACGGCATAGTAGTAACCGTCATCCTTATCATTAATACCCTTCACCTCCCTTAGGAGCATTAGCTTTCAACTAATTCATGCCACGCCTTCCTGTCCTGTGCCATCTGTTCAAGATCTTTCTAATTCCTGTCATATCTATCTCCAGTTCCCTTCTCATATGTTTTTGGGTATCTGTCTACCTCTCTTACCCTGGAGATTCCAGAACAAGGTTTTCCTTGTAATGCTGTCAGCAGGTTTCACCATCATGTGTCCTATCCAGTGCCAGCACCTTCTTCACATTTCTTGTTCTATGGGCACTTGTCTGGTTTTTGTCATCAGTCCCACACTAGTGATCTTGTCATACCATTTCAGTCCTCCTCTAACCGCTGCAAGCATTCATTTATGTCTGTAATGCCTTTGCTGTAGTATATAAGCATAGCTGTAACAGTGACGAAGAAGGGAAATAATTGAACTATGCACAGTGGAAACAGGACATTTCAGAATGAATTACCTCTTGCAGAATTTTAGATGGACCAGTGTGTCTATTTCTTAGCCATTGGGGAGCTTGAGTCCTGGGCAAGTCTCATATGAATGGGTACAGTTGCTGCAGTACGGCTCCAGTAAGGGGTTTAATTTGTATAAGTGCTTGTTGAGTCTGATGTATTCTGTTCTTAGTTAGAAGATTATGCCCTGCTCCACACATCATAGGGTGATGTTATCTCTCCTGATAGCATTAATGGCTACTCATAGGCATTTCATCTTACGCAATTTGATTTTTCTGTCATGTGATCTTGTCAGGGACAATATTTGACTGATAGCAAAGAGTTGTAAAAATATACTGTTTATCAGTTGTCATTTAGTCTCCATACTAATATTCAGAAGTTTGAGTAATGGTGACAGTTGGTAAGTCACTGCTGTGGCTTTTTGACATCTTGTTTCAGTTCCTCTGTCAAGTCTTCCATTTTCTGTGGCGGAAGTTCTATTTTTTCATCCTACTAAGCGTACTGGGTATAAGGTGCAAGATTTTCACATACCAATAGCACAACCATAATTTAGCATTGAGTGCTCCTAAAACATCTATTGCATATCAGCTTGTACCATTTTCTGATGCTTGTACTTTGGTGAGTTACATTAAAGCTGTCAGTCACACTTTAAGTCACTAATAAATTTGTGGTAGAACATATCCATTAGGGAAAGTGCAGTTAAGCATATCCAACACTCTTCTGTTAGTATACGTGACTGCATGTGGGAAAATCTGTTGATGTATCTGTAACAGATTGCTTGGCATTGTTCATGGTGATTCTGTAGACATGAGGTGTGCATCAGAGTACATGTGACATTGTGTAGTGAAACATGAGTTGCTTAGTAATTTAGTAAAAGTGTGATTGGTTCAGATTCATTAAAAAAACCAGTTATCTGTAATACTGTTTCTTTAACAAGTATTTTTTTTAAACATTGTATGGTTGCTGATAGTATCTTCTTCTTCTTCTTCTTCCGTCCTTAGCCACCGACCGTCAAAGCAGTCAGTGGCCATTACGCCTAGTGGCGTCTTAGGGCAACAGCAGATAGGTTTTCTTTGCCATTGTTTCCCATCACGCCTATTGGCGTCTTTAGGGCAACGGCAACTCAATCCATTTGCTGTTGTTTCCGTAATCGAAGTGACTGGCAAACGGGTGATCAGCCCGTTGGTTGCTGATAGTATGCCCCACTTTTATTGTCAAAAAAATAAGCTCGTTTGCCTTTTTTGTAATTGTTCATGTCAGAAAAGTGTGGTCTAATCCAGTTATTTTCATTTTCACCATATTGTATCAGGTCTTGGGAGTCACTCTGAGATTCTTTAATAAACCATTTTTGGTAATATTTTTTCCCAGACACTCAAAAAGGTGCGACACTACCTGGAGGAACAAAATCAGAGCATTTACATGGCACGAGGTGTCATGCTAATTGATCCAGCAGAGCGTGGCCTGCGAATCGTATCCTTTTGTCTTGAGTTTGGTGTAAAATGCACTTTTAAAGTACCTCAGATGTAGTTTTGCAGAAAAAAAAGAAAAGATGTGTGAATTTGCATTAATGTATTTAATAGGGCTGCACCGAATATCCGATTCGTATTCGATTTGGTGCCGAATAGTGCCTTCAGTGAACTATTCGTATTTGGCCAAATAGTACGCTGCCGTCAAATATGAATCGTAAATATAGGTCAACCTGCGGCGTGATAATTTTAGACCCATAAAGTAGGCTGACTTTCAGTTTCCATTGATCCTGCTACTAACTCAACTGAAGCACTGACACAAATGTTGACCTAATGGAAAATTGATTGCAACAAAGTGCATGTTGTATTGTGTGATAATGGCGCAAATATGATGAAGCAAAAGAAAAGAAAAGAAGCAAACTTGACAAATGTTAGCTGCTCATCTCATACATTACAGCTTGTTATTCACGATGCCATTCTATGTTAGCCATCAGTAGAAGAACTTATAACATCTGCCCGCAGAATTGTTGGGCAATTTAAACATTCTTCTGCAGCAACTGGTCGCCTTCATGAAAAACAAAAAGAACTGGCATTGCCTGAACATCAGCTATGTCAAGATGTTGTGACTCGTGGAATTCAACATTTTACATGTTACATCGTCTTGCAGAACAGAAACGTGTAATCTCATTGTTCAGCGTAGGAGTTAGCGATCATGACAGCAAAAGCCTGAATTTGACAACAAATCAGTGGAATCTGGTGTCTTGCGTTCTGACATTACTGAAGTCCTTTGAGCAACTGACTCGTGAAATCAGCAGCGCAAATGCATGTTTGTCAGTGGTCTTGCCAGCCATTCAAGTACAGCTACCGTCAGTGATAGCAGTATGTCAATCTCAGGACGTCAACACCGTCAGTGACAACAGTATGTCAATCTCTGGACGTCAACACTGTCAGTGATAACAGTATGTCAATCTCAGGACGGCAACACTGTCAGCGTCAACATTATGTCAATCTCAGGACGTCAACACTGTCAGTGACAACAGTATGTCAATCTCAGGACGTCAACACTGTCAGTGACAACATTATGTCAATCTCAGAACGTCAACACTGTCAGTAACAACAGTATGTCAATCTCAGGACGTCAACACTGTCAGTGACTACATTATGTCAATCTCAGGACGTCAATACTGTCAGTCACAACAGTATGTCAATCTCATGACGTCAACCTTGTTAGTGACAACAGTATGAAAGTGAAATATGAAAATCCACCCAGCAAGAAGAGTAAGATCGCATCAGATGATTTCTGGGCCTCATGAGATTTGGTGCAAACATGCAATAACCAGCCAGAAACCAGTACTTCAAACCTTATTGAACATCAACTGAACATGTTTCTGTGCCTCATGAGATTTGGTGCAAACGTGCAATAACCAGCCAGAAACCAGTACTTCAAACCTTATTGAACATCAACTGAACATGTTTCTGTGCCTCATGAGATTTGGTGCAAACGTGCAATAACCAGCCAGAAACCAGTACTTCAAACCTTATTGAACATCAACTGAACATGTTTCTGTGCCTCATGAGATTTGGTGCAAACATGCAATAACCAGCCAGAAACCAGTACTTCAAATCGTATTGAAGATCAACTGAACATGTTTCTGGGCCTCATGGGATTTGGTGCAAACATACAATAACCAGCCAGAAACCAGTACTTTAAACCTTATTGAAGATCAACTGAACATGTTTCTGGGCCTCATGAGATTTGGTGTAAACATGCAATAACCAGCCAGAAACCAGTACTTCAAAACTTATTGAAGATCAGCTGAAGATGTTTCTGGGCCTCATGGGATTTGGTGCAAACAAGCAATAACCAGCCAGAAACCAGTAACTTCAAACCATATTGAACATCAACTGAACATGTTTCTGTGCCTCATGAGATTTGGTGTAAACATGCAAACCAGCCAGAAACCAGTACTTCAAACGTTATTGAACATCAACTGAACATGTTTCTGGGCCTCATGAGATTTGGTGCAAACAAGCAATAACCAGCCAGAAACCAGTTCTTCAAACCTTTTTGAAGATCAACTGAACATGTTTCTGGGCCTCATGAGATTTGGTGTAAACATTCAATAACCAGCCAGAAACCAGTATTTCAAACCTTATTGAACATCAACTGAACATGTTTCTGAATGAACCGTGTGTGCTGAGGGATATTGATCCAATGTCGTGATTAATACAACTGATTAATAGCTAGTTAGTAGCATTAAATAGTTCCAAGATATTTGCGCTATTTTTTATAACGCTGCATAATTAATAAAAATGTCAGTAGACCAATTGAACACAACTTTGTATGCCCAACATTCACTCACTATTCGTATTCGTATTCGTCTTCGGCCGAATAGTTCAAGGCCTCTATTCGCATTCGGCCGAATAGTAAAAACAACTATTCAGTTGCAGCCCTAATGGTAACACATGTCTGCAGGAATGAACTATGCATATTTGCAAGCACGTTTTTAATTAGCGAAGCAAATAAACGGCGTAAGTCACAAATATGGATTGGACATTAACACGGAGAAAACGAAAACTTTAATAATTAGCAAAGCAGACAATAAGCCAACTTTAAAGATAGGAGAAAAAAATAGACATCCTAGTGCAAGTCAAGAGTTTATCATATCTTAGTCATACATAATAACAGAAGATGGGAAATGCGAAACAGAAATCAAGAAGCGAATAGGAATGACCAAAAGTTATATTTAATCAACTAGAGGACACACACACTAACATCTTAAAAATTAGCTCACATGTTCAAAGTTGAGTGAGAAGCATCCACTCTCTCTCTCTCTCTCTCTCTCTCTCTCTCTCTCTCTCTCTCTCTCTCTCTCTCTATCTCTCTCTCTCTCTCTCTCTCTCTCTATCTCTCTCTATCTCTGTATATACGAGGGTGAGTCAAGTGAAAACCGGAAATATGTTATAACAATAAGAATAATCATGCCATTATATTGCAACTTGCCAATATTGTTGTCCTGGATGTCTCGAATGTCATGCACGTGCCATCGCGGTGATGACGCATAAGGTGACGTCATTATGACGTTTTAAAGATGGCCGCCCCGCTAGTGGAATGCACCAAACAGCAGCAGCGGTTCAGTTATTCAATTTTTGATCAGCGAAGGGGTGAAACCAATAGAAATTCATCGGCGAATGAGCTCAAGTACGGTGATGCAATGCATGTCAAGGTCGCAGGTGTATGATGGTGTACAAAGTTCAAAAACGGCGTGATTTCTGTGACAGATTGTTCACGACCAGGTCAGGCACACAGAGTAGTGACTCCAGAATCGATAGCAACCGTTGAACGACTCGTACAGGGGAAACCGCCGATTGACTGTGAATGATATTGCCACACATCTTGACATCAGTCACGGTTCAGCACACCACATCATCTCTCTGATGTGCTACAGTACCACAAAGTGTCTGCAAGGTGGGTGCCACGGCAGCTTACTCCAGAATTTAAACAACGACGCTGTACCTCTTCATCGGACCTGAAAGTCTTTCCTCCCATGCCTCTTTGAGTCGTCCAATACAGGTGGAAAATCACTTGGGGGCTAGGTCTGGCAAGTACGGTGGATGTGGGAGGACACTGAAAGTGCAGGGCCTAGAGGTTTCAGTCGTTGCATGGGCTGTATGGGGTCGAGCTATTGTCATGTTGCAAAAGGACACCTTTACTCAAAAGTCCATGTCGTTTGGATTTGATTGCGGAGTCGAAGATGATTCCTGAGAAGCTCTGTATACGTGGCACTGGTGACAGTGTTGCCCCTTGGATGTAGTGCTCTAAAAATAACGCCTCGTTCATACCAAAAGAGAGTCAGCATTACCTTCCCTGCAGATGGCTGCGTGCGGAACTTCTTCGGTTTCGGCGAGGAGGGATGGCACCATTCCTTGCTCGCTCGCTTAGTTTCAGGGTCGTGGATAGTGACCAAAGTTTCGACACCAGTAACCAATTCTTGATAGGAAAACCACCACCTTCTGTTTCGAATGCCGCAAAAGTTCTTGACAAGCATCAAAGCGTCGTTGTTTCAATTCTGGAGTAAGATGCCGTGGCAACCCACCTTTGCAGGGACACTTTGTGGTACTGTTGCACATCAGAGATGATGAGGTGTGCTGAACCGTGACTGATGTTCAAGAGGTGTGGCAATATCATCTACAGTCCAATCGGCGGTTTCCCTGTACGAGTTTCGTTCAACGGTTTTGCTAACGATTCTGGAGTCACTACTCTGTGTGCCTGACCCGATCGTGAACACTCTGTCACAGAATCACGCCGTTTTTTAACTTTGTTACTCCATTCATACACCTGCGACCTTGACATGCATGCATCACCGTACTTGAGCTTCATTCGCCGATAAATTCTATTGGGTTCACCCCTTCGCTGATCAAAATTTTGAATAACAGAACGCTGCTGCTGTTTGGTGCATTCCACTAGCGGGGCGGCCATCTTTAAAACGTCATTTTGACGTCACACTTATGCGTCATCACCGCGATGGCGCGTGCATGACACTCGAGACATCCAGGACAACAAAGATTGGCAAGTTTACAATATGATGGCAGATGATTATTCTTATTGTTATAACATATTTCCGGTTTTCTACTTGACTCAATCCTCGTATATATGCTAAAAAAAAGTTAAAGGCCACGTTCAATTTTTTTTGGTCACTTTCATACTAAGCTGTTTTTTTTTAAACCTGAACACTCAGTTAAAAACGTTTTGCTGCATTTTTTTGTTGCATGCTTAAACAATGTTTGTTAATCTGACAATAAATCAAATCTGCGTTACGTGTGTGTGAAAATGCTTCCTATGGCAAAGCCTGTTGATAACATTGCTGAAATTTGCTTTTCACGTGCAAGTCGTGACTATAGTGAACACATTTCACCCACTTTTCGGAAGGAACGGGCAATGGGTATGTTTGTATCATTTACCATTTTATTTATATATATATATTCTTAATTATTGTATGGTGTTGTAACATGCTATTGGAAAAAAGAATTGAGGCCTTTCAGATGTGGATAATTAGACGAATGTAGCGCTTCTCATACACATAGAATAAAATAAATAAAGAGTTCCTAGAAAATCTAGGAATGAAAAAAGAATTGACGAAGGGGATCAAGATTAGACAGCTAAAATATTTTGGCCATATAAAAAGACATAACACCTTAATGAAGACCGCAGTGGAAGGAAGAGTTGAAGACAAACGTACAAGAGGAAGACAGCGCTATTAAGTTGGAATACACCGTCAAGATGGATTGATTTGCCGTTGCCCCTTGCAAAGACGCCAATAGGCGTGATGGGAAACAATGGCAAAGAAAACCTATCTGCTGTTGCCCGAAGACACCACGAGGCGTAATGGCCACTGACTGCTTTGACGGTCGGTGGCTAAGGACGGAAGAAGGAGAAGACACCGTCAAGAGATGGACATACGTCTGTCAGAGTTTAGCGTCAAGACAATAGACAGAAGACATACGTCTGTCAGAGTTTAGCGTCAAGACAATAGACAGAAGACATACGTCCCCCCTGTCAGAGTTTTAGCGTCAAGACAATAGACAGAAGACATAACGTCTGTCAGGGTTTAGCGTCAAGACAATAGACAGAAGACATACGTCTGTCAGAGTTTAGCGTCAAGACAATAGACAGAAGACATACGTCTGTCAGGGTTTAGCGTCAAGACAATAGACAGAAAGACATACGTCTGTCAGAGTTTAGCGTCAAGACAATAGACAGGAAGACATACGTCTGTCAGAGTGTAGCGTCAAGACAATAGACAGAAGACATACGTCTGTCAGAGTTTAGCGTCAAGACAATAGACAGACAGAAGACATACGTCTGTCAGGGATTTAGCGTCAAGACAATAGACAGAAGACGTTGGAAATCAATTGTATCCTACCTTTCGAAGTGGAGATGGCAACTGATAATGATGAAAGATTTAATTAGTCTGTGCGTTTGTAGTATTAGGAGACAGTGTTGTTGCTGCCCTACAAGACGCCACTAGGTGTGTTGCTGCCCTACAAGAACGCCACTAGGTGTGGTGGTAACTTTTTTTTTTGCATATGTCATTCAGGACCCAAGAAGAAGATGGGTAATGTATGTACTTATTTACATATTATATTATGTGGGTATATGTGTTAGTGCGAATTCAAGTACCTAAATTATATATATATATATATACTACTGGACAAAAGTTAAGGGCCACCATTCAGTTTAGAAAAAGTTTATATAATTTGGCATTGTCAAACTGTAAAGACAAGTGAAAAAATGTCATTAAAACTGAGCTC